>CAJHZI010000806.1:1557500-1621076 GCA_905160935.1 Enchytraeus crypticus | reverse complement strand
ATAGCTCTTATTTCACCATTCAGGTAGCAAGACAAGAAACAAACTACAATACAATCATACAAGTAAACACACAAATAGCGCTAAAAAATTCGACGCAAGCATACACTCAATCAATAAATTAAAAATGAATAACTAAACATTAATTAAATGGATTTCAGCGAACGTTCAAAGTAGTTTCGCAGTAATGACTTCCAGTCAAGTCTCTCAACTTGTAAGTTCCCTGACAGGGTACAGTTATTACTAACGTTGAAGCAGTATTTATTAATCAATGGCAACAACTCTCCATTGAAACAATTAAAGTATTTACAAGTTGTATCAGAATATGTTTGGTATATATTTTTCACTGAGAACTGGATCAACACTCAGTCAAATATGACTGCTGCTTTGGTTGGTCGGTCTCAGTTGGTTAACCACGTGAAGGTTGGGTTAGACGTCTTAAAGAGAAGCTCTACCGACTTCTGATCCTAACATTAAACGCCTTAAAAATAGATTCAAATGCTGAAAAGAATTATTTTACTTTTGCGTGAAACACCGTAAATTAATGCACAGAAAAGCTATATAAGTCGTAGCATGCATTATTCATAGATTACGTCTAACTCTCTTTTTCACCACGTAAATCTACAGATAATTAATCAGCAACCGTCGGTAAAATCTGATTATTCTGAAAGCTGTTATAAAGGACTGAACCCTTCGTAACTGCATTCTTTACCCGAATCGCTGTTAGTGGCGTCAATTTCGTCAAATATAGGACTTTTTTAGAGTCCGCTTTGAAAAAAATTAGATGACGCTAGTCGCTGTTTTGGTAGCCTCCATTTCTGATCAAATATATGGAACTGCTAATAGGCCCACTGATAGAATAGGCAAATTATTAATTATGCGTTCGATGTGATTTTGACTGAAATATTTATTCTGATATGAATTCAAACTGAATATTAATTTGGACTTAATATAACTCGTACGTAATATTGCAGTGGCGTGTGGTTCTTAAATAAACAAAAACTCTCTCTCTCTATCATTCTCTTTCTCTATCTCTCTCTCTCTCTCTCTCTCATTCTCTCTCTCTCTCTCTCTCTCTCTCTCTCTCTCTCTCTCTACGCTCTCTGTATCACTGACAGAGCATTTGACGGAGAAAACGGGCGCAAAATCCGAATCTTCTTAATGAATAAGTATACTGAAGTGATAAAGTAGTGAACTATTTCATCGCATTCTGTAACATATTGACATTTTAAACAGGCTATTTCGTTATAGTCAATCCAAGAGTCTAAATAAATAAATGCTAATTTAGATTGCGCAAATACAATAACAGAGTCCTAATAAAAATAATAATTAACTCCATTTATGATCCGAGCCATGTGATTCCTTATTTTGCTTTTATCTTTATTTTAATTAATTTTAATTTTA
The DNA here is from genome assembly GCA_905160935.1 of Enchytraeus crypticus. NCBI lineage: Eukaryota > Metazoa > Annelida > Clitellata > Enchytraeida > Enchytraeidae > Enchytraeus > Enchytraeus crypticus. The sequence goes on along the minus strand of CAJHZI010000806.1, from coordinate 1,619,675 downwards.
TTTATTTTAATTATTTGCTACGAAAATTTAAACGAATGGAAGTCTCAAATAGGGGATTGGCTGCAGCCAATCCCCTATTTGAGATGGGTGTGGTGTAGAACAGAGAGCATTTGAGACAGTCTATTTGTATCCCGACCCTGGTTAAACCGGGATTCAAGGAATGATGAGGATGATGATACTGGAGCATGAGTGGATAAAAACTGGAGCAAGAATGGTGGGGAAGAATTGGTTAAAGGGATTTACCAGGCAGCTGTTGAATTTGTTGAGGAAGGCGTCCTGAAGTCTGGCGGAGCTCTCTCCCGTATCACCGAGGTCCTTGTTAGCCAACAGAGGTTCCGCCTCCGAGTCCATCCACTTCTGGATCTGTTCCACAGGGCCAACAACAACAACTCTTTGCTATTAATAAAAAAAGTTGGTAAAGTTATTGTTAATGTCAGTTTCCTCACTCGAAAGCGATGTCACTGACGGCCGAGCCTAGGATTTCTGCCCCGCACATACTGATCACGGGTTGAATAGCTTACCGACATCGCCACCGGCTTCCGCCAGTAAGATACTAATAATTATTATGTCTATATTTAATAAGATAAGCAGATTAGTTGATTGATCGATTTTAAAATTAATATGTTGTTAGATTCTATTTTGCTATGCTTGATTAATTTGATAGTAAATCTTAGTCCAGTGGTGATATGACAAGTAAAATTATACGTTGAATTACTAATTTATGACGTCTCTGATATAGCAAAATATAAATTTGATCTATTTCAATTGATTCATTTAATGGATTGCATCATTATTAAATGTTATGAAGTGTAATAAATTATATTAATTAGTTAATTATTATTTTACTTTGAACTGATTTTCTGGATTTTGGAATTTGCACCGTTTTTGGATCATCATTTTGCTCGCCGGCTAGATTTTGTCTCAATAGTGCTCGATGTTGTCATTGATGACTGTAGCACTCTAATTGTTGTTATTAAGTGTTAACTACACAAGCAGCTACCTCGACAGCTTTCTGATCGACCAGCAGCAGCTGTATGCAGAGAGTCAGCTGCTGGCGCCGCTGATACCACAGCTCCTCCAGCTTTCTTTTGCGGTCCTGCAGGCGCAGCAGCTGCTGCTCGATGCCGTAGCAAGCTGACGTCGTGGCGTGGCGGTTAGACACATCGGCGCATGCTGCCATCTTACGAATGCGTTCTAGTAAAAGTTGTCCCTCCTGTAGAGTGTTCATTGAAGCCTCCAAAACACCTAAAGTGAAGTAAACACGCATTTTAGTGAAATGATGAACAATGTCAATATCTATCACTTTTTAACACCACATGTTTAATCCGTTAGGCAATTTAATCCATTTTCCGTATTACCAGTCCAGTGAATGTCCGAGATTTTACTCTCAGATCAGCGCGGCTTGGATTCGAACCCACGAGGGTTCAATTCACCTCAGGATCTGTCATTTAAAATAAATAAACACATAAAATACGAACACACAAGAAAGATAAACACATAAAATACGAAACACATAAAATAGATAAACACATAGAATACGCAAGTTTGGTCCTATATTCGTGGTCTAGTATAGCAACAGACAAGTAGGCTGATTAAGTAGATTAGAGTTGTTTGTTGAACCTAAAACATACCGATAAACAAATCTAGCATCACGTGACACAAACTGCATTTATCTGGTTTTATCGGTTATGTTGTGCCACATTGTAAGTCACACTAGCTGTAACTTTAATCGTTTTACTAAAACCATATATATATATATATATATATAACATAATATAATATATATAACTTTAATTCATATATATATATATATATATATATATATATATATATATACAGTGTTTAATATATATAATATATATATTATATATATATATATTATATATATATATATATATATATACATGTGTATATAAATATATATATATATATATATATATATATATATATATATATATATATATATAAATAATATGAGGCATGAAATATCAGACATGAGTTCCAAAATACAATTGAACAATTGAACACATTGTATAAAGAGTGCGCCTCCTCCAAAACCCCTCTCCCTCCGAGGATTAAAGTGCATCCCCCAAGATTAAATTCAGGCTGCGGCTAATTAGTTGCTGAGTAATGATTTATAGATCCATTGAAACAGGACGGATTGATTAATTGATTGATTAGATTGATTGATTTAGATTGATTAATCGTACCTTTCTTAAGCTCCTGATGTTGCTGCAGCAGTCTCCGCGCTGTCTCGACGTCATGGGCGATAGTAGTGGTCTTACATTTCTCCTCCACCTGACCCATCTTCTTACCCAACTGTCAACAACAACAACAACAACACTTGACCCATCTTCTTACCCAACTGTCAACAACAACAACAACACTTGACCCATCTTCTTACCCAACTATCAACAACAACAACAACACTTTCTAAATGGTCGAATGCTCATATAATATGACTTGAGCCTATTTATCTTTAGATTTCTTGACTTAAATGTTAACATTTAACAAACACATGGAAGGTATCATTGCAGCCTCGTTACATTGAAATTCCACTGACTGGAGCCACGTGAATTGCTTGTTCAGTCTGAATTATTCTAGTGCAGAAATATATGAATCAACGTTGTTTATTGATTGATTGATTATTATTATTATCGATTGATTATTAATTTTATTTGTATTTTTATTGTCCACTGCTGTATAGGGCCCTGGGCTAAAAAATAAGATAAAAGAAAGACTTTATTTAATTAAAAGAAAGATGAAAAAAATGTTTAAAATAATTCCTCTACGCTCTGGGAGGGCGCATTCGCCATTGTGCCACGAACACAGACAGCACTAAAACGCTGGAGTGCAATGGACAGGCGCTGCCATACAAAGGCTTTTATTATTATTATTATTATCGATTGATTATTCAAAGTTGATTTATTGATTGGTGTTAGTTGATTGATTGATGTCGATTGGTTATTTAGCGAGTTTTGATTGATTGTTGTAGGTTGCCAAATTATTGATAGTAAAATTTGCAGACTAAAGACAAATTAAAGCAGCAAATAGTTTTTCAATACAAGACAAAGCATTGAATATACGTGTAGACTGATAAATCATTTCGTCAAACCACGCCGATAAATCACTCAATCCACGCCGATAAATCACTCAAACCACGCCGATAAATCTCTCAAACCACGCCGATAAATCACTCAAACCACGCCGATAAATCACTCAATCCACGCCGATAAATTGCTAAATCCTCGCCGATATATCACTTAATCCACGCCGATAAATCTCTTAATCCTCGCCGATAAATCACTTAATCCACGCCGCTAAATCTCTTAATCCACGCCGATAAATCACTTGATCCACCCCGATAAATCACATGCGTCAATCCAAGCTAATTAATCACATGGGTCTTGGAATAAATACACGCTAGAGGTATAATTCAAATGTCAGTGCAAAATTTCAATCGGGAATTGTTAGAAATCCATTTTAGCTCCAAATTTTGCTTGTGTAACTGGTTATCAAATGAACCCAGGATGTAGTTAGCATAACTTACCAACAAAGTTATCAAGTTATGAAAGTCAATAACCAATGTGAATATGAGTTTGATGAATACGCATATATATATATATATATATATATATATATATATATATATATATATATATATATATATATATATAAAAGAATATCAATATGGCTTAATGAAGATCTATAAAGTAGTTTACTAAACAAGGTCATAAAATCGAATATTTATAACGGTATTAAAAAGCGGGCAGGATATTATATTTCAACTTAGGTTGCACTGAAATTCAAATTTTACCTCGCGTAGATTATTTGCTACTTCCCGTTCAGAACTTTCAGTTTTATTGAAACCCTAAATTTATGAACAATTTTGTTACCTTTCAAGTTTATTCTCGATTTTTAAATACTATACTTTTCATATTGTGTATTAATACAAATCGTGTTCTCAGCATTATCAAAGCTTTCGCTAAACGTCACTTTTTATATTTATATTTTAGAATAATTATTTTGATAGGCCATTATAAATGCTTATAAATGCTAGTTTCAACCAAGTTCGTAACGGCAATATACAATGGAGTTGGCAATGCTAAACACAATATAATACACAATGCTAAGAACAATAGGGTTAACACAGTTTTTACAGTCCTATCATACATGATATATACTATTAAAACAATGACGTATACAGTATATAGATAATATATTATTTCGCAAATAACTCAGAGTTGTGTAACTTAATATTTGAGACGGTAGCTCGAGTGTGTCGAACCGTTTTTTGCCATGAAGCAGTTTTGAAATTAGCGTTCAAATGGCTACAAATGTTTTTAACAACACCGCAACACAAAAACACAGAGTTCTAACTAACTTCTTCGATTGTTTTCATAAAAAGCTGATGAAGCTAAGGTTAACGTAAGTTTCCTCACTCGAAAGCGATGTCAGTGACGAGCGAGCCAAGGATTTGAACCCCGCACATACTGGACCGCGATCAAATATCTTAACGACATCGCCCCGAAAAAAATAACTGAATCTGCATAATTTATAAAATAACTGATTAGCTCATCTGACCTAGATTTTTGTTGATTGATACTGTAGATGAGTAGATGTATTTATTGATTGAAACATTTACATGATTAGATAGATTTATTGATTGATAGATGTAGGTGATTAGATGGATTATTGATTGATAGATGTAGGTGATTAGATGAATTATTGATTGATAGATGTAGGTGATTAGATGAATTATTGATTGATAGATGTAGGTGATTAGATGAATTATTGATTGATAGATGTACATGTAGGTGATTAGATGAATTATTGATTGATAGATGTAGGTGATTAGATGAATTATTGATTGATAGATGTAGGTGATTAGATGAATTATTGATTGATAGATGTAGGTGATTAGATGCATTATTGATTGATAGATGTACATGTAGGTGATTAGATAGATTATTGATTGATAGATTTAGGTGATTAGACAGATTATTGATTGATAGATGTAGGTGATTAGATGGATATATTGATTGATAGATGTAGGTGATTAGATAGATTATTGATTGATAGATGTAGGTGATTAGATGGATATATTGATTGATAGATGTAGGTGATTAGATATATTTGTTGATTGAAACATTTACATGATTAGATGGACTTATTGATTGATTCATGCTGACGATTAGATCGGTAGATAAAATCAGCAGTTAGATGGACAAAGATACTTAGGTAGACAGATTGTTAGATAGGCCGATCGATCGATTGAATAATTAATGCATTGAATAATCTGATTGAATAATAAATGAAATGAATGAATGAATGAATATACAAATGAAGATTTATTGATTAATCGATTGACTGATTCAATGAATATTGATTGATTGGTTGTTTGATTAATTGATTGATTGATTGATTGATTGATTTGACTGATTGGTCTATAGATTGATATACTGATTACTGGATAGATTGATTGATTGCTAACCTGTTGAGCACTGTTATGGAAGGCCACACTCTGATCAAGCAACATCTTCCTGCACTCCAGCTGTTTCGTCACATCTTTCCACGCCTCCGCTAATTGCTCCAGGATTTTCTCGGGGGTGTTGCCGTTATCTTTGGCTCCACCCGCCTGCTGGGTTAGACCTACCCCCACCTCCCTCTGCTTCATCTGAATATAATAATAATAATAATAAGAAGCAGAAGAAAAAATAATAATAATAATAATGACAATAATAATAAAATAATAACAATAATAATAAAGATTTATCAAACGTTTCCTAATTCAAGGATGATGTCAGGGACGTCCCACCATCACCTGTCACTACAAATCGATTCAATCCCAAACGATTCGAAGAAACATATGCTGAAGAGAAAGAAAAAGATCCTAAACGGTGCTGGTGATAAACGGTGATAAAAAAGTCAGGAAAGATACTGAATTTTTCACCAAATTTGCAGGATATATGCAAAAAGACTTCCTCTAGAAGCTCTGATGATTTTATTGAATATTTTGAGTTTTACCAAAGTTATTAGGATGTCGTTAGTTGATTATTTTTTTATGCCCCAGTCTGAATATATATTTCTGATATTATAATACATACATACATACATACATACATACATACATACATACATATATATATATATATATATATATATATATATATATATATATATATATATATATATATATACATACATATATACTGTATATACAATATAAAAAATGAAATAATAAAAATAATAAAATATCTCTATTAACTTTCAAAACTGCGATTTGGCAAGCCTTCTTACTTATCTGAAATTCTTCTTCCCTATCGTCCCTCACGTGCACTTCGTTCCACCGATGCCAATCTTCTTTCAGTTCCAAATATTCTCACGTCATTGGGCAGACGTTCATTTTCTTACGCAACACCCACAATCTGGAACTCTTTACCTGCTAATCTTCGCTCTTGCTTTTCTCTTTCAACATTCTCTAGCAAGCTTAAGACTTACCTTTTCCCACCATAGACATAATCAATCTACCCTGACCATTTTTTGATCGCCGGACTGGCTTTCGTTTAGGACCTTACTTCTCCTCAGCACATTTCTTTTGCAGATTGGTCTGGGTGAATTGATCTGTAGTGATGTGTGCTGTTGGGGACGTCCCTGACATCATCCCTGGATGAGGAAACGGACGTTAAACCTTTATTATATATATATATATATATTATATATATATATATATATATATATATATATATATATATATATATATATAATAGAGATTAATTGTAGGCCATTTAGTATGATTTTTCATTGATACTGCATCGCCTACTAATAGTACAGCATCAGGCTAGCCTATGAAGCTAGCCGTCTACAGCAGCTGGCGAGGCTATGAAGCTAGCAGCCTACAGCAGATGGCTAGCCTATGAAACTAGCCACCTACAGCAGCAAGCTAGCCTATGAAGCTGCTACAGCAGCTGCAGCATAGTTCGAGCATGACTTGATCAGCCGTAAGAACCACGTCCTATGTTTTACGGATATTATTTATCGAGCCACAGCTGACTCGATCTATCCAAACATTCTGCGCTAGTTTTCCTGGCAACATGGCCGCGCTGCTGAACATTCCAGACAGCTGGTAACTAACCACGGCTTCCCGTAACTGCGTCCAATTAACCAGCCAATCAGTGACGCCAGATATTTCTACCGCAGATGTTCAACTTTTACAGAGCTATTTTCAGACATGTATGAATTACAGACGTGTATTAATTTGAGAGTTTGAACGCTGTTCTGAGCAATGTGCGCAACAATCAACTAATGAAACTTCTGAAAGTTTGCGGGGGCGGGTTTTATCGACTTGACATGTTGAAGTAAAGCACCCTATCTTTTGAGCTTGACGTTAAGCATCGAAAGGCATTTAGGAGCAGATTTACTCTTTGTCGATCAATTACTCCCCCCTCGCCTTTACGTGGGGGGCCTCCCCCCCCCGTAGAGACACTCTGCTGCTGCAAAGTGATTAAACGCTTCCGTTGCAAATCTGATAATGCTGGAGTAAAACACCAGTTAAGGTGACGTATAGTAAAAAGCATCAGAACTTTAGCCTGAGACTGTATCGGCATATTGGAGACGTAGCTCTCCCTCTCTCTGTCTTAGTCCACTGCCTACTGGCAGGTCCATGGTATATAACGCCTCCACTCATCTCACTATTCCGTTTTCCTCTTGATATCCACATACGAGTGGATCTTTAAATCGTCTATAGGATTATAACATTCCTTTTGATATACCATTATTCTTTGGGGAATTCAGCTTCTGAGAGGTGGGCCCCTATGCCTTGCCCAGCTTCGACTATCATTTACTGGGCAGGGTCGTCATGCCCTGAGAAAACAATCCTGTTTACCCACGAAACACATATATAATTAAAATATAATGAGATAAATTCGACCTAAAGTATTGGCAAATACAGTGAAATAAAATAAATAATAGAAATACAGACGTTGAGTTTCATGACAAGTTCGTCATGCTCCTGTCTGAGAGCCTTGGCTTCTTCTAAGCTCCCTCCCACCTCGGTCAGGTCTGGCATCATCTGACGTATCTTAACTCTAATCGTTGACTGACTCTGTGATCAATCGATCAATTAATAAGTCAATCAATCTTACAGTAAATAAATAAATCAATCAGTTAATCGATCAATTAATAATTCATTTAATTAATCATTCAGTCAGTGAATCAATCAATCAGTTAGTCGATCAATTAATCAGTCAATCAATCTTACAGTTGTAAATGAATCAGTCAGTTTATCAGATTATTCAATCAGTTAACAGATAAACAACGGCACTGGCCAATTCGACTTCATCACCAGTTGGAGCCAGTGGCAATGTCGTTAAGATATTAGACCGCGGACTAGTACGTGCAAGGTTCGTATCCTGGACTTACCCATCACTGACATCGCTTTCGAGTGATGAAAATTACGTTAAAATTACCTTTACCAGTTTTAATCAGTCAACTAATCAGTAATTAATAATTTAATCATCCAATCAACGAGTCCATCAAGCAATATTCAATCAGTCAATATATGAATCAATCGAAAAGTCAGTCAATCAATCAGTCAATATATGAATCAATCGAAATGTCAGTCAATCAATCAGTCAATCAACAAATTGATTTATTCAGCAAGAAAACATTGTCTCCACAATGCAAAACTTATTTCAAATAAATTCGTAAATTCATTAACAGATCGATCAAAAAATCAATTAAACAAACAAGCAATCGGTAAATCGACCGATCCAGTTAAACTGAACCGAATAATACTTACAGTGAATTAATATTTTTATTAACTGCTAAAGGTTAGGTCCAAGTAACCATGATTAGAGTGTTATTGTAGTTCAAAACAACATCTAGCACAAGTAAAAACAAAAAAGCTGGTAAAGCTAATGTTAACGTCAGTTTCCTTACTCGAAAGCGATGTCACTGACGGGCGAACCCAGGATTTGAACCCCTCAAATACTGAAGTAATTACCTTAATGTAGTTCACAACAACACCTAGTACCAATTGTTACCTTCACGTAGTTTTTTTTTTGTTCCTTTAGTTACACACATGACATACCGCATGTGCTACATGGTTTCCTTTCTTGGTTTCTGTTTTTGTAGTTTTCAGTATTTCCTCCATTCCTTTCCATGGTTATTAGTAATCGTTGCCTTTTGTTGGCGCTCCAATAGCAGCCGGCGCGGATTTAAGAATAACCTCCAACACCCTGGGGGTTTTTTACTTTCAAAGCTGTCTACACGCGGTCTTCCAAAGTGGTCGCCCACAATTTACTAACTGCGTGCAGCGTGGCTTTACTTCGTTCAACTGACACGCAGCTTAACCGACTGCGCTAATCCCGCCCCCACTGCGCTAATCCCGCCCCCAGTTCACAACAACACCTAGTACCAATAGTTACCTTAAAGTCGTTCACAACAACATCTAGGACCAATGGTTACCTTCATGACGGCCAGGACTATCTTGGCTCTCCCCGCCTGCACGGTGACGAGTGAGAGTGGGGCAGCCGAGGGGCCCCCGGCCCCTCCACTGTCCTCCCCCAAAAATTCTGCTGAAGTTCGCACCATTCTTCAAATTCTCTCCTCCTCAAAGATTGAAGATATAATTATTCCGCCTTCTATAGAAATAGGAACAAAATCCGAAACTGTTCACTTTTTTCACGAGAGAGACCAACTGACTGAAAGGCAGCCCGGTTCTACGCTTAAATAATAATTAAATACGATTAATTAGCATTTGTAATTATAATCAATATGATGAAATTAATATGTCATATGTAAATTAATAATATGGAAAATAGTTTGTATGATATGAAATAATATCTGTTACGCATTTATTATTTAGAATATACTTCTTTAGTAAGGTACCTAGTGTAAAGAAGCTAACGCTAACGACCACTCAAATATCTCATCAAGGCCATAATCATCATCATAATAATAATAGCAATAAGAATAATAACAATAAAATAATATGTAATATGTAAAATAATAATTTTAATTTTAATATAAACATAATTATGTTAATTAATTAATTAGTACATTTAATCAATTAATTAGTACAGTTAATCAAGTAAGTAGAGAGTTAATAATAATAATAATAATAATAATAATATTTATATTAATTATAGTAATAATTTCAGATTCAGCCGGTGCTTCATTTCAATCTCCAGAAGCAACAACATCATCATTAGGGCTTTGATCGACAGCGTATCGTATTAACCGTGAGCCCACCAGGATCTTCTGGCTCCCTGCCCCCACCGCACTCCTCGACCCACATACATCCACGCCTCGCAGAGGCGAGAGGCAGGGCCTCAGCTCTCAAGCCTGGCCACTGCGAGGGGTGACTCGGCAGTGAGGCGATCCAAGTGGATGTTCAAGGGTCGCTTGCCGCAGAACCCGATCGGCTCACCGGCTGAGTTGACCCCTCAGATTCATCTGCGTCCTGTCACTGTCACCTCTCAGCCCTCAGCCGCCGCAGGGTGGCTTCGTTCAACCCACGGCTGACCTGCTATCACTGTTCCACGTCAACCGTCCGTCCAGTCTAAAGATCAACCCTCTGATACAGCCTCTTGGAAGAGCTCAGTCTGCTCCCACGAGATCTGATCAGCAGCAGTTTGGTCCGCCACTGCTACATCAACAGCAGCCTGGTGCTGCGGGATTGAGGCAGGAGCGCATCAGTCAGCTGATTAACGGGGAGCAATTTTCTATGATATCGGAGTTAGAGATGAGCGAGATGGGAGGGGAATCTGAGCGCACTTCTACCTCCCCGGACGTGACATACCTGGAGCTAAGGAAGCCTCCTAATTTCGAGTACCGCTCAGGGCAGTGGGTGCGCCTAGCCTGTCTGGCTCACAGCGGCAGTGAGTACCACCCCCTCACCCTAACCTCGGCGCCCCACGAGAACCACCACAGCATACTTGTCAGGGCCGTGGGTCGCCGGACGAAAAATATTCGAAAGCTTTACGACACCCGTCAGCTGGTCAAGAAACCCCTGCCCAAGGTGTATCTGGACGGTCCCTAGGGATTAGGACATCAGGACTGGAGTAAATACGAGGTGTCCATATTGATTGGTGGAGGCATTGGAGTCATTCCTGTCGCTTCTATCCTCAAGGATATTGCTCACAGGTCGGAGAGAGGCAATTGGGACATCATATGTGAAAAGGTCTACTTCATCTGGGTGATTCGCACCCAGCGCCACTTCGAGTGGATGACAGACATCATCAGAGAGGTGGAGCAGAAAGATCATTCCAACATTGTGGTGGTTAACACCTTCATCACACAGTTCAAGGGAAAGTTTGACATCCGCACCACCATGCTGTAGGTGAGCGCCAGTTCCAGAAGATCTCAGACAGGAGTTTGTTCACTGATTTGAGGTCCACCACTCACTTTGGTCGACCTGATTTCCCGGAAGTCCTGAAATTCGTCATGAAGGAGCATCCATCGACAAATGTATTCGGGGTGTTCAGCTGTGGACCACCTCCCCTCACTCGCAGCGTTGAGCAGGCTTGCTCCAGGCAAAACGCCTACACCAGCCATGTGCTCTTCGTTCATCATCATGAAAACTTTTAATCATCATTGATTGATTGATTTATATGATTGTAATAATAAATTTAACTTATTAGTTTATTAATAATTTATTAATTATTTATTATTACTTATTAATTTATTATTTAAGTTATTAATTAATTTATAATAATAATAATAATAATAATAATAATAATAATAATAATAATAATAATAATTGGCTGGACTTCGCCACTGGCTCCAGCCAGTGGCGAAGTCGGTAAGATACTCGACCGCGGATCAGTTGATGCGGGTTCAAATCCTGGGATCGCCAGTCACTGACATCGCTTTCGAGTGAGGAAACTGACGTTAACCTTAGCTTGACCAGCTTTTTTTAATCAAATAGAAGAAGTTGAAAGAGAATAAGTATAATAATAATAATAATAACAATAATAATATAATAACACTAATACTAATACTACTACTACTACTACTAATAATAATAATAATTATTATTATTTTTATTTTTATTTTTATTTTTATTACGATCTCATCTGTAAGGTCTGAGTCTGTATCCATACAACACCTTAATTGAGAAAATACCGGCAGAAAAATGAATTAAGCAGCGAGGAGAAACATGAATTATTAAGCAACTATCTCCATTGCCTCCATCAATGACCTTTTATTTTCACTTGATCCTTTTTGTAGAGTTAGGCCTACCTTATTATCAAATTTATATAACTACATGATTTCTAGTACCCTCTTAATGAGGCTTCATGTCTTAAATTTTCTCTCAACGATAAATGGAATATTTACTAATTACAGTATATTATTATTATTATCATTTATTATTATTATATTATATATTTATTATTTAGAATGTCTAAATAGCGTAGGGGTAACGTCATGAAGTTTTAAGTGACAAATCCTGAGGTGTATTGAACCCTCGTGGGTTCGAATCCCAGCCGCGCTGATCTGAGAGTAAAATCTCGGACATTCGCTGGACTGGCTACACGGAAAATGGTCTAAATAGCCTAACGGTTTAAACATGTGGTTTTAAAAGTGATAGATATCAACATAGTTGATTATTCACTATAATGCGTGTTTACTTTCTACAGTAGGGGGCCTATAATAGTCAGTTTAACGTCCAGCTGAGAAGCCTTAGAGGGCTTCTCTTAAAGACGACTAGCCTATAGAGTGAATTATCTCAAGCACGAGGTTGTGGTATTCTTCTTTTGCTCGGCCATCTCTATGCATCGCCGTTTTATTTGCAAAATAAAACGGCAGTGGTTAGTAGGCTGGATTCGAACCCACGAGGGTTCAATACACCTCAGGATTTGTCACTTAAAACTTCATGACGTTACCCCTACGCTATTTAGACATTCTAAATAATAAATATATAATATAATAATAATAATTGCAGGGGAAGTAGTTCCACTAGCTCTCATTTCTTCTGAGAACCCCGGCTAGCTAAGCAGAGTTGATACCAAGGTCTTGAAATAGAGGGGGCTAATTGGTAGGGGCTCTTGCCGAGAGATTTCTGGTGGCATTTCTAGATGACATTAAGAATCTACTATGAATGTAGAAAATATCCACACAACTTCAAGCATAACTGATAGCAGTAATGTCACTCCTAAATCCAACGATAACTTTTAATATGTGAAAATTATCCAGGGACAAGAACAGGGTTTTTGAATAAAGGGGGCTAATTGGTTGGGCTAAATTTAGGGGGGTTGATTCCAGTTCCTAGAAAAGCCCATTTATATGGACAAGTGGTTGACAATTGAGACGGGGTTGAACACTGAATTTAGGGGCCTAGCCCCCAAATCTCGTCTCTGCTGATAGGGGCCCATTTTAAATATAGGAGATCTATAAGTACATTACAGGGGGCGAAATATTCTCAATATTCCATAGATCTCGATTTCTACTTTAGCCACTTGATTACAATCATTGTCAGCTGCAATGACACAAAGAGGCGACAAACTTATTTAAAAGCTAGACGTATATTAAAGAAGATTCGAGAATATAAAGTAAATTAATAGTTAACAGAATATCATTATTGACTAGTCATAGCATACACGTATCCACTGCGCCCTCTGGAAGTGAATTCTGCACTACTCGCTGGAGGCGCCACACAACTTCTGCTCCGGCCTGTGAGAAACTTCACTGACTTATCTCTGTAGCATAGCGCTCTGCCGCAGCTATCTCTCTCTCTCTCTGTCTGTCTGTCTGTCTGTCTCTCTCTCTCTCTCTCTCTGTCTCTCGCTCTCTCTCGCTCTCTCTCGCTCTCTCTCTCTCTCTCCCTGTCTCTACCTCTCTCTGTCTTTGTCTCTCTCTGTCTCTCTGTCTCTCTGTCTCTGTCTCTGTCTCTGTCTCTCTCTCTCTCTCTCTCTCTCTCTCTCTCTCTCTCTCTCTATTCCTCTATCATTTTATCTCTCTCCCTCTCTCTCAAAAGCACTAAATCAACTAATCTATCATGTAGGTGTAGAATTTTGTTTTAGTTCTTCTCTGCTATTTTTTAAATTGTAAAGCATTGAAGGAGACTTAAGCTTCAGAGAAAAAGCTCACACCACACCCCCATCCCACCCCACCACCACCCGATTCTCAACTATCTTTTTACTAGGCCTGATAAAAGCTGCTGCTCTAATCAGTACTCTTTGTCAGCTGAAAGCTCAAAAAGCATTAAATATAGAATTCAGAGATGTGATGTTAAAAATAAAAAAGGTGTTTAATAATAATAGTAGTACATGACTGTATTTATTTATCTATTTATTTATAATTAGAATTCAGTCAGCAAGGCCCACACAAAGCACACAAGACAAACAGCACACCCATAAAATCAGGTGAACACTCCTAAATTAAGATATTTGAGTTCTAAAATGGAAAAATTGCAACCTAAAAACAAATAATTAGAGCACTGAATTGTATTAGTGTATTGAATTCAATGCTCACTCATCCTCACTCTGTCTTAGAAAAGCTCATACTCGCCCACAACTCCATCCTTATAGTAGTAGTAATAATAGTAATAATACTAATAATAATAGAATAATAATAATAAGTATTATTACTTTATATAATTATTACTTTATATTAATAAAAACATAGTATATTAACAAATCCGCAAAATATTCAATAATTAAACTAAAATCTCAACAGTGAGATCTCTGAGAGAAATTATCTCCTGTTAATCCTCCCCCCCCCTTTCCCAAGTTATCAATAAATTAGAAGGATATGATAAGAATTTAGCTATCCGTTGCGCCAATCATTGCAGACAGAACGGCTGCTCTCCCACGTAAGTTATGTAACATAAATTAACAACAACAGCAACAATTGTAGCAACAGTCAAAGCAACAGTAAATGGAATAAGACAAATTTTACAGTATTAGCAACAACACTTATATAATCAGACACGCCAGTAGTTGCACAATAGTAGCAGTTGCACAACAGGTAAAACAATAGCTACAGATGCAGCTGTAGCAAAGTTAGCGACAGCAGCAACAACAACAAGAATGTTTAAGCACGTCTTAGCTGTATCAAAGGAACGGCGGCACTCTATCTTACTGCAGCTGACATCAGAAGGCAGGCAGCAGCCGAGAGCAGCTGACAGCAGCTGATTTCGGTTTGTGTTAGGAGGCATGCATCAGCTGATATCAGCTGATATTAGCAGGCAAGCAGCAGCTGGGAGCAGCTAATATTGGCAGGCAAGCAGCAGCTGGGAGCAGCTAATATTGGCAGGCAAGCAGCAGCTGATATCAGCTGATATTAGAGGGCAAGCAGCAGCTGATATCAGCTGATATTAGCAGGCAAGCAGAAGCTGATGTCAGCTAATATTAGCAGGCAGGCAGCAGCTGGGAGCAGCTGAAAGCAGCTAATGTAAGCTAATATCAGCAGGTATGCAGCAGCTGGCAGCAGCTAATATCAGCTGATATTAGCAGGCAAAGCAGCTGAAATCAGCTGATATCAGCTGATATTAGCAGGCAAAGCAGCTGATATCAGCTGATATCAGCAGGCATGCAGCAGCTGGCAGCAGCTGATATCAGCTGATATTAGCAGGCATGCAGCAGCCAGTATGAGGTCACTGAGGTCCAATCATGATCTCTACTATGGAACGAGTCTACTGCCCAGCAAACAGTTTTCAACCGGAGGCGAAGCAAGCGTTAGTCTTGCAGCCTGAAGGAACATCAGTGGCGGCACAGCTGTGTTGTTGACTAGGAGGTGCTTACTAATCAGCTGATAGGTCGCTCGCTACTAGGATGCGCATCAGCCTGGGAATGAAACCTGACCCGGGTTATCCTTACAGTCAAACTATTCGCTAACTACGGTGTATGTGCAATTTAAAAGCGTGTGTAATTCTCGAAGGCATCATTACATCTTCATCTTTAGTAAAAGCAAATGCTAATTATTTGCCACGATTTTTGCCGATTAGTCCATTCTACCAATGGCCTTGTCTCAGTGAGTCAGTGGCCTTGGTCTCCATTGAAAGTTTCAAACCTATATAGTGCGCCACTGAGCCCAATAAAAAGGTGTTTTTGTCGGCAGTGATGGACTTACTAACCCACTGGTAGTCAGGCCTCAGGGTGTTCAATAACACAGGTGTAGAGGTGAAAGGAACAATAGATTCGAGGAAAACAATAAAAGTCTTTAACAAATTTAATTCTGTGATGAATTAAATCCAAATACTTAACAAAATTACACGGTTATTAATTAAATCGGCATTTTATCAGTGAATAAGCTAAAAGATGACTGAATATGAAGAAGAGCCGTTAGTTGCAACTTATTCTATGGTATACTGCAACAGTCTGGAACCCTGCTCGATTTTGTTGCATGGTATAGGTATGTACTCACTTAGGCCTAAGAGGGTAGGCCTCCTGGCCTAGGATTTCTCGTGGTCCACATAGTGCAGTCTTTTCAAAAGTTGACTAGAAAAACTATTCAACATTATTCGGTTTAGTATCTAAACAGTTGCTAAACAAATTTTAGTATATAGCGTAAACTTTACATGTTAAACTCATGTCGAATTAGCTGTTATATAGAAATCGAAACTGTACACGATAATTAAGAGTTAACTAATGTAGGTACTGAGCAAAACTTGGCTACTTGAAAAGTGAAGTCATCAGTTTGAAAGATAATTGCGATATTTGTTGATTAATTGAGTACACATTGATGAGCGACATATCGGATGACTTTTTAGCTTTTTCTGCATTGAACCTGCTACCTTGCAGTACGTTAGAGAGAGAGAGAGAGAGAGAGAGAGAGAGAGAGAGAGAGATAGATAGATAGATAGATAGAGAGAGAGAGAGAGAGAGAGAGAGAGAGAGAGAGCGAGAGAGAACAAGAAAGAGGGGGAACTAGATATAGAACTACATATACACATACGGTACACTGAGTGACAGAGAAAGAGACAGAGAATGAGAATGAGAGAGAGAGAGAGAAAGAGAAAGAGAGAGAGAGAGAGAGTCTTATTTAATATTTTCAAGTCTGTATTATAAATTTATAATTTGGATTACCATACCGGTAGTAACGTTTACTGATCGATCCAATTGTTAACAGACTTTCTAAATAATTATCGATCAAAACACAGCATAGACTCTTTTAAGAAAATTTGCCTGAGGGAGGATATTGGATGTACTTACTAGGGGGTAGCTTTTCATTACTTTTCTAAATTTTTACTTCTTATTCAGCTGGGGCAAACACTTGGGAGGGTGAAACTATTTTCTCCCCACTCCACCTGAACTTGTTAAATGAGGCCATGAGGACAAGTTATGATCAAATGAAGTAGAAACACTTTTTAAGTTAGGTGTGAATAAGAAAATATTTTGGGCGGAAGAGGGGGGAGATGTGTTTGGAAGATAAAAGCTGAAAATGAGAGGAGGCTGACCACTTATCACCCCTTCTTATCACTTATCATTGACTCGAGCCAATGGCGATGTCGGTAAGATACTCGACCGCGGATCAGTATATGCGGGGTTCAAATCCTGGGCTCGACGGTCACTGACATCGCTTTCGAGTGAGGAAACTGACGTTAAACTTAGGTTTTTTTAGCTTTTTCTAATTGCGAAAATTTTTCTTCTCCCTCATCCCTCTTAACCCCTTCCGACATAGAAAAATCATGTGGGAGAAGGTGATGAGCTTGAGAGTGGAGCAGAAGATTTATAATACGCCGTTAATTTTTTAAGTCACTGACTGCTAGCATCTCTCTAGGCTGTAGTTAAATTTTTTACTGTGGAATTTTTTTTATTCCTATAGTAACACACATGATATATCACATATTTATACTTTCTTAGTTGCTGTTTTTATTGTTTCGTTATTTCCTGCTTTTAGACTTTAGATCACTGTATCGGCTAGTAAACGTAGGTTTCAGAATCCACCCCGGTATTTTAATTCAGCAGGACTGTCATTCTACAGGTCCATAGGGTAATAAATGTAAAAAGTCTGAAATCGACGAGAAGATTTCGTCATCCCAGGGCTGGCCTTGAGGCCAAGCGCCAGTATAACCACGTGACCGGCTTGAAGCCAGTCAGGCTAAGCTGAGAGGCCTAGACCTGCATAGGCCTGCATAGGCCTGCATTCAGCACGTGAATCTTGTTGTGTGATGAAACCTGCGTGCAGTTACTTGTGCATTGGATGCTATCGATGTGTGGATGCGATATAATTTATTTATTTTAATTTAAATTAACTTAATTATACTGGTTATTAGTTAAGGAAGTCGGGAGACTTGTAGCGCTAGTCTAGTAGTAAATTTCTAGTTTTATAGTCGTAGACTTAAATTCTATTATTAAATATGTAATAAAATACTAAATAAATTTAACAAATTCGTGAATTTAATTAAGTGTGAATATATTATGTATAATTAAGTGAATAATTGTGAATATAAGTAAATAAAGGTGTGAAAATGATTAAGCGAATAATTAGAGTATAAGTAAATCATACTTATGAATAATATTATAAGTAAATAAGTGTGAATACAAATAAATAAGTGTGAATAAAATAAGGGTCAATATAATTAACGCGTGATTTTAGGTAAATTTGCGAGTCCGATCTCGATTTGTTTTAAACTGACGATATACTTAGCTTACCTTTAGTCTTTAATACTTTAATAAATATAATTGAGAGCTTCATGCTGATATTGGCGGATAGTTTTTTAAATTGTGGAGATAAACATTTCGCTATAATGTTCGTGTAATTTGAAAGAGATTCCACGAATCTGCATGTAATGTTACATAGTAGCCTATGGATATGTAGGCCTAATGGAGAAAAACTAAATGTATAAAAACATGATAATAAGTAATAAATTTTAGATCTATCGTCTATTTATTGATCCCCTGTTTTAGACCTGTCCAACCTATAATTGAATTTATATTTCTAGATTTAGATAAAATTTAAATCCAAAAGTCAATTTCAATCAAAACAGTTTGAAACACATCCTTCCAATCAAAGAAATTATACTGCGATCGATGAAAAATGATTGACAGTTAAATAATTGCACTTAGTTACTATTAATAAATTGGCCTAGAATATATTTAAAGTCTGTTTCTCACATCAAGGATGTTGTAAGGGACAGTATAACTGAGCATTATTAAACTGTTTAAGGAAGGACGGTTAAAATAATGAAACTTTTCAAATATTATTCTTTATTGTGTACTACAGGAGTAATTCACTGAACAATTAGGCTAATTGGACCATTTGACGAGATGTCACGTGGTTTGTTATGCAACAGATAGTTTTTTGTATAAACAACCCAATAGTATCAGATAACTAGAAAACTGTTCCCCTTTTACTGGTATTAATATTAGAAATAGTTACAAAATAGTACATCATAGGTTGATGATGTTAATAAAAAATTTAAAAAAAATAAAGAATTAAAACTGGTCTATGAAGCCCAACCATTAATTTTGTCCGAACAGTCTAACAATTAATTCTTGTTATTCTTGTTATTAAAAAATGAGACCAATAAATAAAATATGTTTTGATTATTTGCTTTATTTATGTCAATAAAAACTGTTTATTTCTGTCGACCTTAAAGTTGAGCCATTGATTTAGATCAGGCCTGCAGTAGACCGCCACAAGGTTAGTTAATAAAACCCATTCTACCCCGTGTTTTAATAGCGACAACGGTGTCACGCTTCGGCGCCGCTCTTTCTTTGTCCACCGTGTAACGTCATAAATAATCTACAGTTATACATAATAGTATACATAGCGAAGTAAACGAAGCAATTGGATATCATTTTTAGTAGAAATTTGAGTTATAATTTATGGCGAGATAGAATGGAAGATTTTGTGAAGGAAATATTGCAAAATCAGTCAAACTAAAATTATTCAGCAGATCGCCGGTCGTTAGGAATAAACTGGTTGATTAGAATACTAAAGAAGACAGAGAAGATTGGAGCGGTTATATACCATGGACCTGCCAGTTGGCAGTCCACTCTTCTCTGTCTTCCGCTTTTCTCCTCATGTCCACATATTATTGGGTTTTTAAATCATCTAACATACTAAAATCTAATACGTAATGCCAATAACCAAGCTCATTTTTTATATTTAATATATCTATCAATCTTTCAAATTTAGATACCACATAGATTTTGGTTTTTATTCCCCTTAACCCTTCGTTGTTCACAAAATCAGGGGCGCCCGTCCCCCCTAGAGCATCGACACATGCTTCCCACCTGGCCTAACTCATGATCACACATGTATGTTATACCTTGTTATTGGCATTTATGTCATTCGTTAGGTGCCAAAATGGTTATATTTTCCTGTGGGTATTACCACAAATTCAAGTAGAGAGGGTGTACTTAAATACAATCACCTACAATTAGGACTTTTCTAGGTAGTAACTCATCATCGTCATCATCTTCTTCCCTTAAATCCCAGTTTAACCAGGGTCGGCGCACGAGTTGACTTTCTCCAGTCCACTCTGTCCCACACCATATCATCAGTCAATTCCCTTTTTCACGTCCTTCTTAATTACCGCATCCTACGTCAATTGTGGTCTACCTCTCTGTAGCTTAGCACTTTTCTTGGTAGTAACCATGAAGAATAAATAAGCGAAATAAAAAAAAGTATAGATTTGTCATTTTGATAAGCCAGTATTTACTGCTTTAGTATTCAACATACTTGTAGTTTATAATATGATTGAAATGATTCATTTCAGATTGATATAAGTTATAAGAATGACTGTGTTGCGCCTATCTAATCTACTGAGTAGATATGACTGTTCTCAAAGTCTGTCAGCCTTGGAGAGACATTTCTCTACCATTTCTACCTACACCAGGTATGTCTGATCTATTGTATAGCATAGAGAGACATTTCTCTACCATTTCTACCTACACCAGGTATGTCTGATCTATTGTATAGCATAGAGAGACATTTCTCTACCATCTCTACCTACACCAGGTATGTCTGATCTATTGTATAGCATAGAGAGACATTTCTCTACCATTTCTACCTACACCAGGTATGTCTGATCTATTGTATAGCATAGAGAGACATTTCTCTACCATTTCTACATACACCAGGTATGTCTGATCTATTGTATAGCATAGAGTGACATTTCTCTACCATTTCTACCTACACCAGGTATGTCTGATCTATTGTATAGCATAGAGAGACATTTCTCTATGATCTCTACCTACACCAGGTATGTCTGATCTATTTTATAGCATAGAGAGACATTTCTCTATCATCTCTACCTACACCAGGTATGTTTGATCTATTGTATAGCAGAGAGAGACATTTCTCCATTATCTCTACCTACACCAGGTATGTCTGATCTATTGTATAGCATAGAGAGACATTTCTCTATCATCTCCACCTACACCAGGTATGTCTGATCTATTGTATAGTATAGAGAGATATTTCTCTATCATCTCCACCTACATCAAGTATGAATAGATGATGGAGATTCTGCTACCTCCCAGGTAATTCCTGATTGTGAGATGGTAAGAAGATATTATGTGTTATGTCAGGTATATATCGACTAGAGAGAGAACTTGCTCAGGATTGACTATCAAGAGAAAGATTCATTGTAGTATTATGTGTTATGTCAGGTATATATCGGCTAGAGAGAGAACTTGCTCAGGATTGACTAGCAAGAGAAAGATCTCAGTGACCTCGAGGTCAGCTCGCAGTAGTCTGAGTGAGGGGGGATTCACTACACACCATCTAGATAATGTGTGTAAATCAATCGATCAATCAATCAATTAATTAATTAGTAAGTCAGTCTATCATTCAATAAGTCAATCAATAAGTCAATCAATCAATCAATCAATCAATTAGTCAATCAATACATAAATCAATCAACCAACCAACCAATCAATCGATCAATTAAGTTATTGAATGATCGATCGATTTAACAATCACCCAATCAATTAATTAATAAATCAATGAACATTTGTCTACCAATCTACCTGTCAATCTATCCGTCTACATGTATTCATCTATTCATCAATTTCTCTCTCATAGTGCACTGCCTACTGGCAGGTCCATGGTATATAACGCCTTCACTCATCTCTATCTACCGTTTTCCACTTCATGCCCACATACGAGTGGATCTTTTAATCATCTATAACATTCCTTTCTTCGATATATCATTATTCTTGGGGGATTCTGCTTGTGACGAGATGGGCCCCCTATGCCTTCCTCAGCTTCGACTTACAATTACTGTGCAGGGGCGTCATTCCCTGAGAAAACAATACTGTTTAGTAGTGTTTACCCATTCAATAATTAATAAATAACAAATAATATATAATAATAAATAATTCATAATAATAAATATTAAATAATTCATAGATAGTAAATTTAATGTATAATTGAAAGCACACGTATCTGCTCAGATGACTACATATCTGAGTCATGATCACAATGCTGCAGCCGTCTATCGATTAACAACGTGTTAGTCAATCAATAAAGCCATTAGTAAATCGATCAATCAGCCAATCTATCAGTTTATGCAGCAGTAAATCTCTCAGTCAACCTATCAGTCAATACGTCAGTCAATACATCAGTCAATACATCAGTCTATCTATCAGTCAATGCATCAGGCCATATATCAGTCTATCTATCAGTCTATCTATCAACATCTACCTCTCAGTCAGTCTCTCAGTCAATACATCAGTCTATCTATCAGTCAATACATCAGTCAATACATCAGTCAATACATCAGTCTATCTATCGGTCAATACATCAGTCAATACATCAGTCTATCTATCAGTCAATACATCAGTCTATCTATCGGTCAATACATCAGTCAATACATCAGTCTATCTATCAGTCAATACATCAGTCAATACATCAGTCTATCTATCGGTCAATACATCAGTCAATACATCAGTCTATCTATCAGTCAATGCATCAGTCTATCTATCAGTCTATCTATCAACATCTACCTCTCAGTCAGTCTCTCAGTCAATACATCAGTATATCTATCAGTCAATACATCAGTCAATACATCAGTCTATCAATCAGTCAATACATCAGTCTATCTATCAGTCAATACATCAGTTTATCAGTCAACACATAAGGCGAAAAAAAGAAACCGAAATAAAAAATATTAAATCATTAGAAATAAACCGCTTCGTTAATTGTGACGATGATGATGATGATGGCGATGATGATGACGATGATGTTGATGATGATGATGATTGTGACCTGTGTAGCCCAGCAAGGCTCGCCTGATACTGCAGGATGGTAAGTCACTGACTGGCTACTCGTTTGGACATCAGAGTTCTCAAGCAGGAGAGCTCGTGTTCAATACTGGACTAGTCGGGTAGATTTCAACTAACTCAGTTGTAAAATAATAATAATAATAATAATAATAATAATAATAATAATAATAATAATAATAATAATAATAATAATAATAATAAAATTAATAATAATAATAACAATAATAATAATAATAATCATAATACCAACAATTACAGTGCTACAGTCATCAGTGACAACATCGAGCACTACTGAGTCAAAATCAAGCAAAAAGAAGGTCCAAAAACGGTGCAAATTCCAAAATCCAGAAAATCAGTTCAAAGTATATGCTACTCTACTTAACCTTTTTGTGGCCGGGAAATGTGAGAGAGATCAACCGATAGTTACATTGGTTATGTAGCAGACGATAAACGCAGATTAGGAGCAACGGAGTGCATAACATTTGAAAAATGTTTGCGGCAGAATTCTGTTGTTTGAAGGATTGTTTCGTTGTATTGCTGATGTCTGAGCTAATAATAATCAAGTACGGAAATGTTTGGCTCGAACCTTGGTCGTGTAGATTAAAGCTAATTCTATTGTATATTGGCTATTACTCTGGTTTTCCATCGGAACCAGGAAAGGTCATGGAGCGGCTAGACCGATCTTTTCATGTGTTATATTGGAGTGGTTTAATGCAGCTTAAGAAAGAGGCATTGTAATACTTTGTCTAAATGTTTGAGGCAGAAGTTTTTGCTGGTTTAAAGGTTTTTGTCGTTGTAATTGTATCGGCGTCGTCGTTTTAGCTGGATCTATGAAGGTTTTAGATTTATATTCTGGGTCTATTGAGGGTTTTAATTGGTATCACGAAAATTTCGTTCCTGATCGAATGATGGAAAACTAAAAATTGTAGCATGCACGCTGCTAAATAGATTAAAGTTATTACGTAATTGTTGACTCTAATAATTGATTGATTGCCTACCTAGCAGTTCTACAGTGCTACTGGCTAATTCATTGTTTTCTTCCTCGAATTTTATTTTAATGGAATAAATAAATAAATTTGGATGAATCAATATTTGACTCTAGAATAATATAATTGTTTGACTGAACAGCAAAGAGATTGACTTCTTCAATTATCATGTCCTCATACAGCATTAATCCAGCGTCTGACACAATCTCTCGCCCGATCATTGAACTCTCTGAGATCCTCACGCGTGACCCCATCACCGGGCAAGTTGCATTTCATCAAATGGTCAATGTCCTCCTCCTCCAGGCAGCATTCAGATATTGACTAACGAACAGACTGTTTGATTGATTGCTTGAGTGACGAATGTCTTATTGCAATATTAATTTACTAATTATACAGTCATCATTGGAAGTTGTTATTAAACACACTTGCTGACTGATTGATTAATTGATTCATCGATTGGTTGACAAAATGATTGATTGATTGAATAATTGATTTATCGATTAATTGATTAAATGATTGCTCGATCGATTAATTGATTCATGGACTGATTTATTAAATGCTTGATCGATTAATTGATTCATCTATTGATTGATTGATGTGATTGCTGCAGATACCCTGAAGCCCTGACTGACCCTAGCTACAGAGGTCAGATCCTGACCTTGACCTACCCTATAGTTGGTAACTACGGAGTGCCTGACACCAGCCTCAGAGATGAGCTGGGACTCATGAGATATGGCGAGTCTGATAGAATACAGGTAGTGGTCGCCTCCTATTGAGCGTGTAGCGTTGTCGGTTAGATTTCTAACTGCAGACCAGTATGTCCGGTTCAAATCCTCGAAATTATCGTCACAAATATAATTTTAAGATACCTGATGCTTACTCAAGCAACTATTCAGTATGTGCGGGGTTGAAGTCCTGGTCTTACCCGTCACTGATATCGCTTTCGAGTCAGGAAACTGACGTTAACATTAGCTTATCAGCCTATTGAAAGGCTATCGTCTTCTATTCGTAATTGCGGATTTTTTAAAGCTATTTATGAGCTAAATTCAGGTGATATCCTATGTAACGTTTAACTTCTCTTTACCTATCAGGAATAAACTGTTGGAGATTGGATTTTTTTTCCTACTAGGATTTTATCAGCTTTCAAATAGTTTAAATATAATGTATATCAGGCCGGTTACTAAACTTATCTCTTCTGTTTGAATACCGTATTTGTTGTACTCAGAGCTGGTAGATGCGATGATCTAGAGCTTTATTGATTTATTGATTGATTGCTTGATTGACGGACGGATTGATCGATTGGTTGATAGATTGAGTGATTGACTGA
Source organism: Enchytraeus crypticus (assembly GCA_905160935.1). Lineage (NCBI taxonomy): Eukaryota > Metazoa > Annelida > Clitellata > Enchytraeida > Enchytraeidae > Enchytraeus > Enchytraeus crypticus. The sequence goes on along the minus strand of CAJHZI010000806.1, from coordinate 1,594,176 downwards.
TCGATTGCTTGACGGACGGCTTATCGATTGGTATTGATAGATTGATTGATTGATTTACTGATTGATTGACGCAGGTATCAGGACTGATAGTACAGGATTACTCTAGTCAGTACAGTCACTGGAATGCTGTGAAGGGCCTCTCTGATTGGCTGAAAGAAGATCACGTGCCCGCATTGTTTGGTATTGACACTCGCATGCTCACCAAGCTGATACGTGGAAAGGTTGGGAATCTCATCTACTTTAAAAAGACAAAAGCACTTGAACAGTATTTACTATTTATAGTATTACTGTATTTATGTACTTTATGGAATGATAAAGCTAGTATATACAATATTTATGGACGTTATGGAATGATAAAGCTAATAAACAGCTAATGTTAACGTCAGTTTCCACAGTCGAAAGCGATGTCAGTGACTGGCGAGCCCAGGACTAGAACCCCGTATATACTGATCCGCGGTCAAATGTCTTACCGACATCGCTAGTGGCGATGTCGAAATTAGTATAACTCGGATAGAACTACAGCAAGTTTGTGGTGTTTTACTTGTAGGGAACTGTGCTAGGTATAAATGATATAAAACTGCAACAAGTTTGTGGTGTTTTACTTGTAGGGAACTGTGCTAGGTATAAATGATATAAAACTGCAACAAGTTTGTGCTGTTTTACTTGTAGGGAACTGTGCTAGGTATAAATGATATAAAACTGCAACAAGTTTGTGGTGTTTTACTTGTAGGGAACTGTGCTAGGTATAAATGATATAAAACTGCAACAAGTTTGTGCTGTTTTACTTGTAGGGAACTGTGCTAGGTATAAATGATATAAAACTGCAACAAGTTTGTGCTGTTTTACTTGTAGGGAACTGTGCTAGGTATAAATAATATAAAACTGCAACAAGTTTGTGGTGTTTTACTTGTAGGGAACTGTGCTAGGTATAAATGATATAAAACTGCAACAAGTTTGTGGTGTTTTACTTGTAGGGAACTGTACTAGCTAAAATAGAGTTCGAAGATGACCCAGTCGACTTCTGTGACCCTAACCTTAGAAACCTCATCTCTGAGGTGTCAGTCAAGGTAATGAACTGTTAATCAATCAATCAATCAATCAATCAATCAATGAGGTGTCAGTCAAGGTACTGATCAATATGCCAATCAAGTAATCTATCAAGAATCCATCGATGGATTTATCAAACCATGAGAAGTTTAATCCAGTATCACATGCAGATGAAACAAGTACGATGAAATCAAATCGAATCAATGCAAAATCAATAAATATGCAATAAATAAATTTATTTACTGTTAACTGTGTTAATTAATTTCTCGTTAAGAACTTAATTAATTATAATTTAATTAAAATTAATTTTAATTCCTTAAGCCTGAAATATAATAAAATTATCACTATGTCTTTAAACTTTTAAACGTTAAAGCAGATCAATCAATCTATCAATGAGAAAAACTTACTCATTTCCACACATTCACTCTTTCAGTTTATTGAATCAGTCATTGAATAAGTCATTGAATCAGCCATAAATCAGTCATTCAAGTGGTCATTCAATCAATCATTCAACTATTCATTCAATCAGTCATTTTAATCAGTCATTCTATCTGGAATCAATCAGTCAGTCAATCATTCATTCATTCAGTATTTCATTTTAAAGAAGTTTTTAAAACTAAGAAATTACAGTTTCAGCTTATTAATTGCTTTAGTTTGTTACTAGCATTCAAAATTCAATATTTTTGAGTGAATTATAAATTTCAAATTTGCTGGATAAATTAAATTAAGTTGCAAGAAATCGATCAGCTAATTAATATCTCCGACTTTATTACTTGACAAAATAATTAATTAACCTATTAGTTAATACCCTGATTTGCGTAACAAATGTACATTTATGAAAGCTGACGTTATTTTTTGACAATGTCTTTAGGAGCCTCAGCTGTACGGCAAAGGTAACAAGTATAGAATCGTCGTAGTGGACTGTGGTATAAAACACAACATCATCAGATGCCTAGTTCAGGTTATTCTCTCCTTCTTATCAATCTACCCTGACCATTTTTGATTACCGGATCGGCTTTAGTTTAGGACCTTACTTCTCCTCAGCGCATTTCTTTTGCAGATTGGTCTACGTGAATTGAACTGTAAGGATGTGTGCTGTGGGGACGTCCCTGACATCATCCTTGGATGAGGAAACGGACGTTAAACTTTTATTATTATTATTATTGTTATTATTATTGTTTCTCATTCCTGGCTTTTGTTTGTGTTTAGATCAGTGTATTGTTATATTGTACAAAATGTTGTGGTAAGTGTATATAATATACTTTCTGTGGAGATAGGCTTTATGTTTATTGTATCATATGTATGGTAGAAATAGGTATATACTGCATTGTATGTGTAGAGTGGCGTATATATGCATGTACATGTATGTATTGTATGGTGTAGAGAGCCGTGCAATGTGGTATTGTAGGATTGAATTATGTCAAATCCTGGGCTCGCCCGTCACTTACATCGCTTTCGAGTGAGGAAGCTAACGTTAACAATAGCTTTTTATACTTTTTGCTGTGTTATATGTAGAGAGGTGCAGAGGTCCTGTTAGTCCCGTGGGATCACGACCTGAGCAGTGAGTCCTATGATGGACTCTTCATATCTAACGGTCCTGGTGATCCCAGTAAGGCTGAGGTCACAGTCAACAACATCAGAAAGGTATTGCATAGGAGGCTAGTGCCTAGTTTAACAACAAAAAAGTAAACACGAATTATAGTGAAATGATCAACCATGTTGATATCTATCACCTTTAATACCACATGTTTAAAGCGTTAGGCAATTTAGACCATTTTCCATATAACCAGTCCAGTGAATGTCCGATATTTTACTCTCAGAGCAGCGCGGCTGGGATTCGAACCCACGAGGGTTTAATTCATCTCAGGATCCGTTATTTAAAAGTTCATGACGGTACCCCTACGCTATTGAGACATCCATAGGAGGCTAGTGCCTGGTTTAACAACAACAACAGCAGCAACAATAACAGCATCAGCAACAACAGCAATAATAACAGCAGCAACAACAACAACAGCAGCAACAACAACAGCAACTAAAATGCTACTGTCATCAATGATAACATCGAGCACTGTGGCTCCCAGTGTTATGCTGACGAGAAGAAAACACGAAGAAAACAAGAAGAAAACAAGTGATTAATTTACATTAGGTTTTCTCGAAAGCATATTAGCCACGGGCGAGCACTGGATTTGAACCCTACACCCACGAAACCTCAATGGTACTGTTTACCAAGCACGATACAACCTCAGCTGCAAGTTTTATAACTTATATGTCAACCGTCTTTGATGATGACCTCGTTAGTGGTGACGTCTTTAATGATCACCTATTTGATGTTAACCTCTTTAATGATGTACTCTGTTATTGACCTGATTAATCATTATAAGCTGAGTGTAGATCAAATTAGAGCAGTTATTTGCAATGGACACTCTAATGATATTTAAATACTCCAGTGATATTTAAATACTCTACTTATATTTAGATACTCCATTGACATTTAGATACTCTAATGATATATAGATACTCTAGTGAAATTTAGATACTCTATTGACATTTAGATACTCCATTGATATTTAGATACTCTAGTGAAATTTAGATACTCCATTGATATTTAGATACTCTAGTGATATTAGATACTCTACTGGATACATTTTGCAGGTGTTGGAGGACAAGACGAGGAATCAGCCAATATTTGGCATCTGTATGGGTAACCAGATACTAGCCCTGGCGGCAGGGGCTAAATCTTATAAACTGCCCCTCGGTAACAGGTTAGAATTTCACACTTTCTCAATGGCGGGGTTGTAGTGTAAAAAAGCCAAAGTTAAAAAATGCTAATGTTAACGTTAGTTTCCTCACTCGAATGCGATGTCAGTGACGGGCGAGCCCTGGATTTGAACCCCACACATACCGATCCGCGGTTGAGTATCTTACCGACATCGCCACTGACTCCTGTTGTAACGCAACCTATTCAAGCTTTATACTTCTGTAGTCATTCGTGATGACTTTCAGCTCTTTAACATGACGTAAGGCAATCTACTGTCTATTTTATCGGTTCGAGGTTTAACCAAGAACTACAAATGTTCTTCGTTTTAAATGTCATAGGGACTGATTGAGCATTTAGCATCTTAAGGATTAACCTATTCTATGAACTCCTGAGATGCAGCGCTAGATACTAAATTTCCTTAAAACCAAAAAATTGTCTTTTCACTATTTCTTCTTCAAGTGCCGTGCGTGTTCCAAGCCTGGGCGGTCATGGTCATATTCCTCCATATGTCTCTGTTCATTGTTGCTCTGATCATCTCTGTTTCAGTTAACTGCATCTATTTGCTATTTTTACTATTTACTTTGTTTATATGACGTTAGAGGTCACAACCAGCCAGTGATAAACCTGTTAACCGGCAGAGCCTTTGTGACGTCACAGAACCACGGGTTTGCCATCGATTCCTCCACACTCCCCTCTGACTACAGGCCTCTCTTCGTCAACGCTAACGATGGCTCAAACGAGGTACTGGCCGGCTTAATTGAGTTCACTTTACTTTTATTTCATTACTTTGATCGTATGGTTAAAAAACTGGTAAAGCTAATGTTAACGTCAGTTTCCTCACTCGAATGCGATGTCAGTGACGGGTGAGCCCAGGATTTGAACCCGCACATACTGATCCTCGGTCGAGTATCTTACCGACATTGACACTGCCTCCATCCATATGCTAGAACATCAGCCATCACATCACCTGTGCGGTTAGTTTGTGTCATGCTTGTGCTTTTAGTTTGTGTCAAGCTTTTGCTTTTAGTTTGTGTCATGCTTTTGCTTTTAGTTTGTGTCATGCTTGTGCTTTAGTTTGTGTCATGCTTTTGCTTTTAGTTTGTGTCAAGCTTTTGCTTTTAGTTTGTGTCATGCTTGTGCTTTTAGTTTGTGTCATGCTTTTGCTTTTAGTTTGTGTCGTGCTTGTGCTTTTAGTTTGTGTCGTACCTGTGCTTTATTTTGTATCTTGCTTGTGCTTTTAGCGAGGAACAAATAGCATTAAATCATTAATATATCAATCAATCAATAAGAATTTAACGTCCGGTTCCTCGCCATAAGGCAATGTCAGTATATTTTAAATTTTTAAATTTTTATTTTCTTTATTATTTAATTTATGTTGATTCAAGGGATTCAATTTAAATTAAATAATTTGATTGATGATTGAACGATTGATAAATTATCCTGGTAGTGCTGATTCGTTGCTAGATTAATTGATTTCATTGATTCATTGATTGGCTGACTGTTTGATTGATTAATTGATTGATCGATTGTTTGATTGATTGATTGATTGACTGTTTGATTGATTGATTGATTGATTGACTGACTGTTTGATTGATCGATTGTTTGATTGATTGATTGATTCGTTGCTAGATTAATGATTAATTGATTTTGTTTATTGATTGATTGATTGATTGATTGATTGACTGACTGTTTGATTGATTGACTGATCTTATTGATTGACTGATTGATGATTGATTGATTGATTGATTGATTGATCAGGGCATAACGCATGTGAGCAAGCCAATCTTCTCTGCTCAGTTCCACCCAGAGGCTTGGGGAGGTCCCACCGACTCTGGGGTTAATATCCTCACTTAATACCTAAATAAATAGTTTCATGTTGTGTCCGGATTGTTTGAAGAATTGACAATCGTTGACTGCACGTGTCGTAGAAGGCAACTAAAGCACTAAGATTCAAACCAACGTCAGAAAGGGCATTCGGTTGGTGAGCACCTAGACTCTAGAAATTTCTTCAAAAATTTAAACGAATGGAAAAGTCTCAATTAGGGGATTGACTGGTGGATGATATGATGTAGGACAGAGAGGATTTGAGACAGTCTATTCGTATCCCGACCCTGGTTGAATTGAGATTCAAGGGAAGATGATGATAAATGAATATCTAAATAAATAGTGCATAATATTGTGAACGACTGTTCCTGGGATCTATTTCCGGTAGAGCTGATCCGGTAGTAGAATGTCAGACATTCACAGTACTGGTTGCGTGGATAATTGCCTTAATTGCTTTGATGGTTATTAAATAGATATCATCACGAATCATAAGTTCACTCTTATGTGTGTTTAACTTTTGTTTAATCGTATGGTGTTTGCACACCACTTCTTTGGCGCTAGAAGTTTTATATAGTATGTAAAAAGTATACTGAATGCCACTTGCAGCTCTTTGTTGGTTATGTATAAATAACAATATTTGTGTGTGTTTATTTATCATATATTTATTTGGAAAGTCAGTCGTTGATTTTCTTCACTTCAGGGTGACTATTTTTACATTTTTCTTTATTTCGGCTGTTTATATATGAATTATAGATAAAACTATACCTAATATAGGTTAATTGTATAAATTGTGTAGCAACTATGTTGCTACACCTTTAACACTTCAGGTAGCAATATCAGATTTTGAGTGCACTGAATTCTTTTGGGCTTTGTGCAATGCAATGTGCCGCTGTGAACTAAAATCTAAGACATTTCAAGTGAATGTAAATCTAGTTCACTAAATTCCTAATGATTCAGTTTCAGGAGAAATAGATGATGATGATGTGACCTAATGATTCAGTTTGAATGTTCGTGTCAGCCTTCACTGACATCTCTTTCGAGTGAGGAAACTGACGTTAACATTAACTTTACCAGCCTAATGTTTGTTTGACCTGATACGATGTAGGTTAATACAACCCTCATTTCACCAAACTCATGGCAGTAAGAAACACATACAGCAGAAAGCAAACACAACACAAATCAACGTAAAGAAAGTAAACATATAAAACTAGAGTATCAAAGGCAATCCCTACTCTCTAATCTATTATAGTTTATAATCTATTCCTTAAGTCGTTGTTGTGTTGTTATATTTCACAACAGAATAATACTTTTGTTTTCAGTACCTGTTCGATAATTTCATGGACCTCGTAAAGAACGGAAAGCAGCACGTGGAGCAAGTTACAGCCTATCCTAAGGAGGCTCCGCCCAGGCTGGATGTAAGACTGTCGTTCCCTTTGTGTGCCAATCAATCAGTTCTCTCTCTCTCTCTCTCTCTCTCTTAGTGCACTGCCTACTGGCAGATCCGTGGTATATGAAGCCTCCGCTATTCTCTATCCTCCGCTTTCCTCATCTTATCCACATATGAGTGGATCTTTAAATCATCTAATATACCTAATTTCGGCTTGCCCCTGCCTCTTTTTCCTTCCGTTCTACCTTCTATGACCTCTGTTAATAGACTTTCCCCCCTTAGAATGTGTCCTATCCAACTCTTCTTCATATTTCGTAATGCATTTATCAGCTGGTGCTATAATGAGTGCTACTGATATATGCTATGCTATCTCTGATCCACTGCAGGTGAAGAAGGTCCTGGTGCTGGGTAGCGGTGGTCTGTCCATCGGGCAGGCGGGCGAGTTCGACTACAGCGGCTCCCAGGCCATCAAGGCTCTCAAGGTCTGTAAACGCTTCTACTGCATGGCGAGTGACTGCTACAGAAGGTGGTAAAGATAAGCATGGTCCTAGCCTGCGTGTTATGAAGAGATAGAACACTGGACTAGCAAGGTGTAGTCACTGTTTGAAGGTGATTTGGATCTGAGAGAAAGTCGAGTTTATTTAGTAGATTTATTGAGTTTGCAGGCTTTCTAAAATTAGTTCAAAACTAAAACTATGTTGTAGAATTAGTTCAACTGCGGTCTACGCTTACATGATAAAGCAATGTAATTGTTATAATTTTTCATACGATTGTTTTCTATATATATAGATTGTTTTTCTATTGTTATAAGTCTCAGATAGACCTGTTCTGCATCCTAAGGCGATGTCAGGTGCGTCCTAGGCTAGCCATTCAGCTATAAGTAAACCCCTGTGACGTTAAATTCTTATTGATTGATTGTTTGTTTAGGAGGAGAATGTACACACGGTGCTGATGAACCCTAACATAGCGTCAGTGCAGACCAATGCTGAGGGAGAGAAGCAAGCTGATAGTGTGTATTTTCTGCCCATCCTGCCTCAGTTTGTAGAGGCTGTCATAAAGAAGGAGAAGCCTGATGGTATACTGTTGTCAATGGGTGGTCAGACTGCGTTGAATGTCGGTAGGTACTCTTAATTGTGATGTTTTTTAACCGTCATAAACACCACTTTATTGTAGGAGATTAATTTATTTAATGACTTTTTAATTTTTATTGAAGAGTAAAATGAAAGTGAAATGGAGTGAAATCTAAAATTTTATACCCTCCAAGAGTTGAACTGAACTGATACCAGCTTTTTGAGGTGAAATCTGTAATACGCTTGAACTAGTCTTTGTGGTGGTAGCTCGAGTGTGTCGAATGAAGCTCTGTCCTTCTGAACGTTGACGTGGAACACTACAATCTAGATGCTTATTTAACGTTTAGTGCTGGTATGGAGGCACACAAGCCGTTTGTATCTGATATCCGAATACTGTACTGGGCACCCCCAGAGAGAGTGTGATAGCCACTGAGGTGCTAAATGTTGTTATGGACGTGTTGTAGGTGTGGAGTTGTACAGGAGCGGTATATTGAAGAAGTATGGTGTTAGAGTACTAGGCACCCCTATAGAGAGTGTGATAGCCACTGAGGACAGAGAGGTATTCGCCAATAGACTCAAGGAAATCAACGAAAAACTCGCCCCCAGTCTTGCTGTCAAATCGGTAACAAATCCTTCTCTAATAATTCATCATCATCATCATCATCATTATCATCATCATCATCCTTTGAATCCCAGTTTAACTAGGGTCGGGATACGAATAGACTGTCTCAAATCATCTATGTCCTACACCATATCAACAAAATGAACAAATAAACGATACTAAGCTAAAAAAAGGAAAAAATATCATCCATCAGTCAATCCCCTATTTGAGACTTCTTGTAATAATTAAAATTAACTAAATTTAAATTAAGTTAAATTAATTGATATTAAATTAATTTAATGGTAGGAAATTAAACCTTATTGTGTCCACTAGCTGCTAATTTACCCAGAGTTTCTTACCTCAAGCTTCTTATATTTGGACGAGTCTGTCTTCCAGATTTCGGATTTATATATTTCAATGAATATTTTGTGTGTTCATCGGTTTGGGTTTAATAATAATAATAATAATAATAAAGGTTTAACGTCCGTTTCCTATTCCAGGGATGATGTCAGGGACGTCCCCAACAGCACACATCACTACAGATCAATTCACCCAGACCAATCTGCAAAAGAAATGTGCTGAGGAGAAGTAAGGTCCTAAACGAAAGCCAGTCCGGCGATCAAAAAATGGTCAGGGTAGATTGATTATGTCTATGGTGGGAAAAGGTATGTCTTAAGCTTGCTAGAGAATGTTGAAAGAAAAAAGCAAGAGCGAAGATTAGCAGGTAAAGAGTTCCAGATTGTGGGTGCTGCGTAAGAAAATGAACGTCTGCCTAATGACGTGAGAATATTTGGAACAGAGAGAAGATTGGCATCGGTGGAACGAAGTGCACGTGAGGGACGATAGGGAAGAAGAATTTCAGATAAGTAAGAAGGCTTGCCAAATCGCAGAGTTTTGAAAGTTAATAGAGCTCTTTTATATTTTATGCGTTGATTAACAGGGAGCCAGTGAAGACTGCGAAGTAGAGAAAGAGAGCGAAAGTCTAGAGGACTTACAAAACAACATGTGCAAGAGAATTTCGGACGTGCTGCAAACGATTGAGAGAAGAAGTAGGCAACCCATGTAATAATGACTTGCAGTAGTTTAGCTTTGAATGAACTATAGAATTAGCAAGGATAGTGGCTGAACTTCTAGTAAGGGATGGACGTATTTGCCTAATCTGACGAATCTGATAGTAAGAAGCGCGACAAACAGAAGAGATATGGGATTTAAAGTCAAGGTTTTCATCAAATATGACTCCAAGGTTTTTGGCAGATCGAGAAGGTGAAAGAGCAAGATTCTGAAAATTAACAGAGTTATTGGAAATTTTACTTCTTTGCAAAGGAGTGCCAATTAAAAGATATTCAGTTTTGAAGCGATTAACAGCAAGACGGTTAGCACAAAACCAGGAATAAACCTTGTCTAGAATGGATGGGAGATGAGCCAGTTTCTGATCTGAATCATGATTAGAAAAGGAAATATATAGTTGTGTGTCGTCTGCATAGAAATGAAAATTTATGGAGGACTGACCAAGCAAGTAGCTAAGAGGAGTGATAAATAAAGAGAAGAGCAATGGACCTAACACTGAACCTTGAGGAACACCGCGTAGGAGGGGTAGTTCAGAAGAGCGATTTTGACCAATAACAACCGATTGTGTGCGACATGAGAGATATGATGTTAGAAGGGAAAAAGCAGAATCAGATATGCCAATCAGATATGTTTAACTTCATAGTGCTCAGTATTTTCATGGAGATCTGTAGCAGTTTAATTTTACTCTGCTATTATATGAAAGGATCGAAAGTTCGTGAAGGCGGATATTGGTAAAAAAGCCGGTAAAGCTAATATTAACGTCAGTTTCCTCACTCGAAAGCGATGTCGGTGACGGGAGAGCCAAAGATTTGAACCCGCACATGCTGATCCGTGGTCGAATAACTTACCGACATCGCCACTGGCTCCAGCCAGTGAATCGAAACACCTAGGCTTCGGAGGCTGTGAGTTCGAACATGAGGTCCACCAGCATAGGAAGCTGTGAATGTAACTTTTTAGTAACTTTACCTGTCAAGGAAAATTTTATTAATGATTGATTAAATGTTTGGAAGAAAGGTGGCTCCATAGCTTCATTAACTGATTTATTGATTAATGGCTTACTGATCAGTTTACCTTGCATCCGTTCATTATTTGTTCATATATATGTTCTTGTACTGATTGATTGATTCTTGATGAAATGGATTGATTAATCGATTGATTTATAGAATGAGTGATTAAGTGATTGACTCAATGATTGATTGGATTAATAAATAAATTACTAAATTATTGATTGATTACTTAATCGACTGATCAGGTGGATGAGGCAGTATCAGCCGCTGAGAAGATTGGTTACCCTGTGATGATCAGGGCCGCCTTTGCGCTGGGCGGTCTGGGGTCAGGATTGTGTGACGATGTCACCCAACTGAAGAAAACCGCTGAGAGCGTAAGCTGTCTATAATTTCTGTTGCTCTTTTTTGACTCACAGAATATTAATTCTCTAAGCACCTAAATACTATATATAAATAGAGATATAATATTAAGATATATATATATATATATATAGGGTGTCGCATAAGTTCGTATACCGTTTTCAAATTGCATTAACTCTGGAACTACTTAACCGTTTTAAACCAAATTTGGACAGTATGTAGACACGATAAATAAAATATATGGGTACAATTTAATTTGTAATCGTCCAAGTAATTAAGTAGAAACTGAAATTTTTCTGAATGACGTCACATTTTCGCAAAAACTAATATTTTATAGTATTTCCTTTTTGCTTAATGACAGCGAGTATTCTATCCGGCATAGATTTGATTAATGTCTGAAGTATTTCCACTTTCACTGATCTCCAAGCTTGTTGTAGACGACGTTCAGCTGCACAACATTCGTGGGCTCTGGATCGCGGTAGACACTAAACGACAGAATACTCCACAGGTTCTCGATAGGAGAAAGGTCTGGAGAGTTCGGTGGCCAGTCCTTCGGCTTAATGTACGATGGAATGTTGTCTTCCAACCATCTTGTGGTTTTGGCTGATGTATGACATCTTGCACCATCCTGTTGAAAGATGCCAAGGTCATTGTCATTGAACAGCTTTACTCGAGTAACGTTGCCGCCGGTTACGATTCTTTGAAACGCTGGCTTGACGAGTTTATCCAGTATGTTTACAATGTAATAATCCGAGTTAAGTCGTGTACCGTTCGGACTGAAGTGCAGACTCGTTAATCCGTGTGCAGTCATTCCGCCCCAAACCATAACCGAGGGACTGAACTTCATTTGAGCAGCGGGAGGAACATTACTCTCCTGTGATCCCCACACAGTGTCGTTCTTGGGATTGGGTATGTAAAACACTTTGAAGGGGGACTCGTCAGTAAACAGAACATTTGACCAATCCTGAACAGTCCAATTACGATGATCACGCGCAAACTTAATACGTTTCACCTTGTGAGCATCATTCAACAGTGGAATTTTTTTGCGACGCCAGTTCTTCCACTTCAGGTCATTAACCATGTATCTGCGAATTGTGTCCTTAGAAGCACGTTCATTACGAATTTTCAGTTGATTCGAAATACGGCGCAAACTCTGTCCACGTCTGTATTTTGCGGATTGGATGAGACGCTTGGCTGTATTAGACAGTATCTTCGGACGTCCACTACGTTTCATATCCACTAGTTTTTCGTCAAATTTGCTTCGACCTACCCACTTCGTAACCCAACACTCACTCCGATTTAACTTTTGTGCAATACATTTATGCGAATATCCTTCTTTAGCCAATACTACTGCCTGTGCACGTAATTGTATTATTTTAATTTTATCCATATTATAAATTATACGCGGCCTCATCGAACAATAACATTGACACGTTGATTAGCCTTGACTGCGGTTCTGGACGACAACATCAGGTAATTTCCAGGCACGCGCTGCATGCAGCCACAGCGTGTCTCTAGCTGCGCCAGTCAGAAAATGGGTCACATTGCGCGACAGCGCCGTGTGACGTCATTTCCAGGTCTAATGAAAATAAACTTGCACCAACATCTAATTCACATCTATTATACATGAATACGAAATTTTATGAACATGCGACCTTTACTAGCCGAATTACTGCAATTTGAAAACGGTATACGAACTTATGCGACACCCTATATATATATATATATATATATATATATATATATATATATATATATATATATATATATATATATATATATATATATATAAATAAAATTATATATATATATGTGTATATATAGGATTGCTGTACTGATCGATTTTCTAGCTTATTAATTGACTAGTGATGCTTGATTGACTTCTAATAATATTAATAATTAATTATAGTACAGGCAACTCTCAATTCAATCAAACTCATTATTGAACTCAGACTTATTGAACAAAAACATGAACTAAAGTACTGCTGTCCTGGAAGATGCCGATGAATGAATGAGATTTTGATTAATTGTTATTGTTGATTGATTGATTGATTAATCGGCTGATTTAGCGATTTATTGATTAATCGAGCAATATTTTGCTTGATAAATTACTTGATTGATTGATCGGCTGATTGAGCCATTATTTGACGGATAAATGTTTAATTGATTGATTGGAATGTGCTAAATTGCTAAAAAATTAACGAATTAATTAAAAATTAACGAATGGAAGAGTCTCAAATAGGGGATTGGCTGATGATATGATGTAAGACAGAGAGGATTTGATACAGTCTATTCGTATCCCGTCCATGGTTGAACTGGGATTCAAGGAAAGATGATGATGATGATGATTGATTGGATTGATTGATTGATTGGTTGCAGGCTTTCGCCCACTCTCCTCAGATCTTGGTGGAGAAATCGTTGTTGGGGTGGAAGGAGATAGAGTACGAGGTTGTCAGGGACGCCGCTGACAACTGTGTTACAATCTGCAACATGGAAAACTTTGATCCGCTCGGAGTGCACACTGGTAACACTGCCACTAATAAAGTATTAATTATATAGAAATGTAATATAAATATACAATTATTATCATCATCTTCTTCCCTTTAATCCAAGTTTAGTTAGGGTCGGGATATGGATAAGTAAATATATAAATATATAATATAACAATAATATAATAATATATTATAGTAATATATAATAATATATATAATAATATTTAACAATATAGTAATATATAATATAATAATATATAATATCTACTATAATATAAATATGTATAAATATATAACTATATATTTATATATAGTTATATATATTGAATGTCTAAATAGCGTAGGGGTAACGTCATGCAGTTTTAAGTGACAGATCCTGAGGTGAATTGAACCCTCGTGGGTTCGAATCCCAGTCGCGCTGATCTGAGAGTAAAATCTCGGACATTCACTGGACTGGTTATATGGAAAATGGACTAATTGCCTAATGGTTTAAACTTGTGGTGTTAAAAAGTGATAGATATCAACATAGTTGACCATTTCACTATAATGCGTGCTTACTTTTTTTATATATTTAAATATTTATATTTATATATTTTAAAAATTTTAAAAATTCTATTTTGTATAATTATAGCTAAATATAATATAAATATAATATAAATATAATATAAATATAATTATATATTTATTTTATTATTTTATATCATTATAAACAAATATTATATTAATATATAATTCGATATAAACAAAGAGAGACAGAGAGAGAATTATGTTTATTAAAAGTACGCATCCAAGCACACATGCTAGAAGAAGGTCATCTAAGAGGGTATACAAACCGTATCTAGTGTTTAAGTGTTTGTGACAACACTAAAGTAAGAGCATCTTTTAGGAAAAAAGGTATCCAAATCTCAGTATTGTCATACGTGTGGAGTATATTTAAACTTTTGAATTTATTGTACACTATTAATTAACCATTTCACTGATTGGTGGACTGATTGATTAATTGCTTAAATTATTGATTTAATGATCTACAGTAAGTAGCGAATTGGCTGACTGATGTATTGATTAGTTAACTAGCAATAAGAAAGAGAATGGATTGATTGAATAATTATTTGATTGTATGGTGTAGTGAATCAATACTATTGACAGCTATGTGTAGTCTGTTCCTGACTAAGGACGTGTAGCTCGTGTTTATAGATTTGATTGATTGACTGACTGAATGACTGACTGATTGATTGATTGATTGATTGACTGACTGATTGATTGATGGATTGACTGATTGACTGACTGATTGATTGATTCAGGGGATTCAATTGTGGTTGCACCTAGTCAAACCCTATCTAACGAGGAATACCACATGTTGAGGGAGACAGCCATTAAGGTGGTACGACACTTTGGGGTTGTGGGGGAGTGTAACATCCAGTACGCCCTCAATCCCAAGTCTCTCGAGTATTGCATCATCGAGATCAACGCCCGGCTATCTCGTAGCTCCGCCCTCGCTTCCAAAGCCACCGGGTAACTAGCGATCAATTAATCAATCAAGGAAAATTTAACGTCCGGTTCCTCGCCATAAGGCAATGTGAGGGACGTCTCTTGAAGATTCGGCACAAACAGTCGCCAAAGCACCACACGATGACGACTGAGTACACAGAGACCACAAGAGAATCAATCAACGCTTTCTTTTACCACTCACGTTTTTTACTAGACGATTGTATACATTAAAACAAGTTGCTATTGGTATATAGGAGGTGATATGGCGTAACGGTTATAGTGTTTGCCTAGGATGCTAGTGGCCTGGGTTCAAAGCCCAGGACAGTCAACGCGCAACCCACTCCACGTGAGCACAGGTTCAACGTACATAACTCAGGACGCGCTTGCCGAAATATTTCAATTCGCAAACATGGTTATTGTAGGCAGAATAGAACCTTTCCCGTCGGTCGAACTACTAAAAGAATCTCCGCCAGATACGATTCAACTCATAAAACAGTCAACTTTCAAATGAAGATTCACACCTACGTCAGAAAGGGCATTCGGTTGGCGAGCGCCTAGACTCCAGAAATTGCTACAAAAATTTTCTGAAACGCATGAAAAATAATTTATGAGACATAAAGGAGTGGAGAAGGTCTATTCGTATCTTGACCCTTTTAAACTGGGATTAAAGGGAAGATGACGACGACGATGATGATTATTGCATCATTCAGTAAATGTAGTGTAATACTAGTCGTAACTGATTAGAGCTATAATGATAATAAAGTTATAAACTTCGTTTCCTCATCCGCAGATGATATTAGGGACGTATAATTAATTAATTAATTAATCAATTAATCAATTAATTACATTGTTACTGTATTGCTTCAGATATCCTCTCGCTTTCGTGGCTGCTAAGCTAGGTCTGTGCATTAACTGATTAGAATTATAATAAAGTTATAAATTTCTTTTCCTCATCTGCATATTATGTCAGGGACGTAAAATTAATCAATTAATTAATTAATTACATTGCCATTTCTTCAGATACCCTCTCGCTTTCGTGGCGGCTAAGCTAGGTCTCGGCATTCAGCTGCCGGACATCAAGAACGCCACGACGATGGTAACGACTGCCTGCTTTGAGCCCAGCCTCGACTACATAGTCACTAAGATACCTCGCTGGGATCTGGACAGGTTCCAGCTCACCGCCAAGACCATCGGCAGCTCCATGAAGAGCGTGGGAGAGGTTAGGAGCGAGGTTTACTAGCTGATTAGAGCTAGAATTATAGCTCTAATAAGTAATTTTTTACTAACGGGATTTAGTAGTTAAAAAACTGATGTTAACCATTTACAGGTTAGGAGCGGGATTTATTAACGCAATTTAGTATAGTTTATAGTTTTATAAAAACAGGCAGAATTAAAATACATCACACACACACACACGCGCGCACGCACACACACGCGCGAGCACACACACACACACACACACACATATATATATATATATTATATATATATATATACACAATTATATATATATATATATATAAATATATATATAATTATATATATTTTGCTATTATTATATTATATTATTATCTTTATTATTGATATATATAGATATATATAATTGTATATATATATATATATATATATATATATATATATATATATATATATATATATATATATATATATATACACACACACACACTCACATATGCACATACACATACGATCATAGAACAATCGAATTGTAAGAAACTTAGAATTTCTACTAATTCCAGCACTAACATTAAACGCTTTTATGACTACTCGAAAATGAATTTGAGTGGTGAGGGATTATGGATAGGTTGACTCGGTTGATTGACCTAGTGTTTGATTGAGTGATTTGTTGGTTGATTGGGTGATTGATGGACTGATTGATTGATTGTGTGATATGTTGTTAGTTTGATGTAATTAAGTGACTGATTGATTGATGGGACAGGTGATGGCTATTGGCCGCACGTTTGAGGAGAGCCTAATCCAATGATTGATTTATTGACTGATTGATGGGACAGGTGATGGCTATTGGCCGCACGTTTGAGGAGAGCCTAATCGAATAATTAATTGATTGACTGATTGATGGTACAGGTGATGGCTATTGGCCGCACGTTTGAGGAGAGCCTACAGAAAGCACTTAGGATGACTCATCCTTCAGTTGACGGATTCAATCCCAGGCTGCCGGCAGGTAAGGAACATCCTGTGGACGTGACGCTAGAGGACGCCCTTAAGCTGCCCACCTGCACCCGTATCCATGTCATAGCCAAGGTAGGACAGTGGGTGTCTGCTTATGCTGATTTATAGGATTCGTTTGAGTATAGAAACTGAGCAGAATGCTTTAAATAGTTTTGTAGTTTTAATTAATTATTTACGCCACGGATTTGGGCACAATGCTTACCTAGTTCTTATTAACCTTATTTATTAATGTGTGTTGTTTGCCCATTTGCAGCTATAGCAGCTGTTGTAGCTGTTATAGCTGTCTTAGCTGTTAGATTATAATTATCAGAAAGGGTTCTGACTTCAGATGAGTGTAGCGGGATTTAATTTACCCGACATTGAAGGATATCAACTGAAGATAACTTCATCTTTCTGATGTAGAATATTATTATTTGTTTAAAAGTAATTATACTTTTGTAGTGATATGTGCAGTGGGGTCGTCCCTGACATCATCCTTGGATAAAGCTGGTAAAGCTAAGGTTAACGTCAGTTTCCTCACTCGAAGGCGATGTCAGTGACGGGCGAGCCCAGGATTTGAGCCCCGGTTGGATAAGAAAACGGAAGTTAAACCATTACTATTATTATAAAATATTATTCTTTTTGCATAGAATGTATTAGGTCATTGGTTGCAATATGTTTTGCTGGTGTCATAAATTTAAAATCCCGTAATTGGACTAATTGATTTTGTTTTGATTCATTTTGATTGAATTCTGATTGATTTGATTGATTTGATTGTTTTGATTCATTTTGATTGAATTCTGATTGATTTGATTGATTTGATTGTTTTGATTCATTTTGATTGAATTCTAATTGATTTGATTGATCTGATTGATTTATTGATTTGATTGATTTGATTGTTTTGATTCATTTTGATTGAATTCTGATTGATTTGATTGATTTGATTGTTTTGCTTCATCTTGATTGAATTCTGATTGATTTGATTGATTTGATTGTTTTGATTCATTTTGATTGAATTCTGATTGATTTGATTGTTTTGCTTCATTTGATTGAATTCTGATTGATTTGATTGATTTGATTGTTTTGATTCATTTTGATTGAATTCTGATTGATTTGATTGATTTTGATTGAATTCTGATTGATTTGATTCATTTTGATTGAATTCTGATTGATTTGATTGATTTGATTCATTTTGATTGAATTCTGATTGATTTGATTGATTTGATTGATTTTGATTGAATTCTGATTGATTTGATTGCTTTGATTCATTTTGATTGAATTCTGATTGATTTGATTGATTTTGTATGAATTTTGTGTCTAGGCCCTGCACTCTGGCATGAGCATAGATCAGATACACTCTCTAACTGCCATTGACAAATGGTTTTTATACAAACTGCAGTGGATAGTAAACGTAGAGAGCGAACTCAAGCAGTACACGCTGTTAGTTTGTATTTTGTTCATGAAAGAGAACGTTGTTTATTTTGAAACGATCAACTACAGACGTGCAATCAGTTACAATCAACTGGCTGGAGCCAGTGGCGATGTCGATAAGATATTCGACCGCGGATCAGTATGTACGGGGTTCAAATCCTGGGCTCGCCCGTCACTGACATCGCTTTCGAGTGAGGAAACTGACGTTAACATTAGCTTTACCAGGTTGTACAAGTAAATACAAAATGATAGTAACCATTGAAAGTAAATCATACAATAGGTGCACAAAAGTGAAGCAAAAATAATGAATGATCAAATGAAAGTAAAACGAACCCAATACTATTCAAAAAATACAAACATTACTGAACACTGACGGTTAACTGTTAACGATTTGGGCTCTCTCAGAGTCCTTTGCCGAAAAACTATACTGGAGTGAACACTGGGTGTTCAACCGGATAGGACGCCTTGCGTCCTCTTTGATGGTCAAGTTTTTTACTTAATTTCTTATGCACATTTTTTAGGTTTTACTTTGCACTTGCAGGATGTATTGCACTTATTACTTAGATTCTGATAATGTTTATTTAAGTTTATTTGTCGCACGTTCATTGATATGATTACTCTGTGAATTTGGTGAAATAAACCATATTCTCTCTCTCTCTCTCTCTCTCTCTCTCTCTCTCTCTCTCTCTAATTGCAGTTATAGGCGAATTATTTTTATTTGAGAAAGATAGAGAAACTATTTTGCTGACATAACCAAAAATTAATTCATATGTTGTTTTGCAATACAAAGTATAGCTTAACTATTTCTCCTGGGCTCTTCCGTCACTGACGTCACTTTCGAGTGATGAAACTGACGTTAACCTGAGCTTTTCTTAGCTTTTAACTTAAAAATAGAACCAAATTAAATAAATAATAATCAGTCATTTCTGATTGTTCTTATGAAATTGCAAATAATTCTCTGAGAAGATGCATCAGCGAATGTGCCCTGAGAGCAGACGGAATTGTAGCGCAGGAGTGCAATTGATAGACGCTGCCACAGAAGTGTCAACTAATATTAAACGCTTTTGTATCTTTCAGCCAGCTTAACTTTATTCCATATGTCAATATTCTTTATCATATTCTAGATTTTTGAAGAATTAATTTATACAAATTGTAATTAATGAAATTAATTTGCTCAAATTTTAATTAATATTTACAAATTTTAATTAACTAAAATTTTGTATTAGAATTTTTTTATAATTATTAAATGTAGTATACATATTTATGTAATTTACTATTTATGATGTTATTTTAATATATATTGGTGTTTAAGTTATGAAATAACGGTGCTAAATATATTTGTGTTTTTTTTTCAGAAACTCTCTGCCCACAGAGCTGTTGCTGTGGAGCAAACAGTTTGGTTTCTCTGACAAACAGATTGGACGAGTATATTCTACCACAGAGGATCAAGTGAGACAAACGAGAATTCAGCAAAACGTCAAGCCCTGGGTCAAGCAGATCGACACGATGGCTGCGGAGTACCCGGCAGTCACTAACTATCTCTATTGCTCCTACAATGGATCGGTGCGATATTTATTTCTATTTCTAAGTTTAATTTGTGTCTTTGATTCTGTTTTTAATTCTTAGCCCCGTGTTGTGCTCGGGTGTGGTCGGACCACTGCAGAATAGGACAACCGCAAACAATCTGCTGTTTGTACGTAAGAGGCGACTAAGGTAAAGTATGAATATGTGCCTTGAACCTGCCACTTGGCTGTGCACTGAAGAGAGAGACGAGGATCATGGAATGTGGACCTTATCACTTCGTGTGTGTATGTGTGCGGATATGTGTATGAATGCTTGTTTGTATGCGTATATATATGTGTAGGAACATGATGTAATGTTGATGACCACGGAACTATGATCATGTGAACCCTATCACATCATGTGTGTGTATGTGTAGGAACATGATATCACATCATGTGTGTGTATATGTAGGAACATGATGTAACGTTTGATGACCACGGCACTATGATCATGGGATGTGGGCCCTACCACATAGGCAGCAGTGTAGAGTTTGACTGGTGCGCCGTGTCTGCGATCAGAACCCTGAGACAACTCGGCAGGAAAACGGTGCGTGATAAGCCAAGGATATCTATATATTAACTGTTGTTAGGATTCCTTGGATAAGCTCACTATTGTAATGTAGTTCAGTTCAGTTGTTTCTTAATCAGGCAATATACTGTATAATGTGTTATTGTGCTCCAGTACAGGGTTTTATGACCCTTTTGGTGTTCTTATTAAATAAATTATTTGATCAAGCCTTACATTTAATTTCTAAAATCAGATCAGAAGAAGCCTTAGTAGCCTTAGTTCTGCATTATGCGTTCTGATATTTGTGACTTAAGACTTCGTGATTTTCTATCCAATTTTTTCTGTTCAATTTAAATAATACACTAAATGGATTCGATGCCAGATACGTTTCCTTCTACATTTTTATTGAGCTTCTACATATTTAGTCTATTATTAAAATTGATCCTCTTATTAACGGCCACAAATTCACGAAGCCTCAAGTCACAAATTGTAGAACGCACGATGTTAAATGTAGGCTTCTTCAGATCTGATAATTCAAATAACTGTAAGGCATGATTTATTAATCTACTCGTTAATTCAGTAAGAAATTAAGCTTATTTTAATAAGGTACTTTTCTATCATTTGTTAATTGTGTGTATTTGACACTGGTTAAACTGGGATTAAAGGGAAGATGATGATGATGACGATGATGATGATGATGATGATGATGATGACGATGATGACGATGATCATGACGATGATCATGATCATGATCATGATCATGATCATGATCATGATCATGATGACGATGATGATGATGATGATGACGATGATGACGATGATGATGATGATGATGATGATTATGATGATGCATATTTTGTAATCAGATCGTGATCAACTACAACCCTGAGACAGTCAGCACGGACTTCGACGAGTGCGACAGACTCTACTTTGAGGAGCTCTCCCTCGAGAGAGTGCTCGATATATACGAGCAAGAGGTTACGTGCAATTACAGTTGTTCTTATATGGTTTAGTGTATTGACTGATATCTAATTCCTGGGAACTACTCGACGTTTGGTAGGTAGGTACGAGTGACCACGCTTCTGATTGACTTGGGTCACAATACCCTATGAATCGCTTAAGTCTCATAATAACTCACGCGAACGCATTATAGTAGAACACAACATCTATAATATTCCAATCGATTTATCACTAGTGTACATCAATCGATCGGTAACAAATAAGTTGTGATAATCGTATACAAGTGTGCTTACTGCAAGGCTAAAGCAAGAGACCTGGGCGCGAAGACAGGGCAAATAATTTTAGAAGGAGAGAGTGATCGACATCTACGAGCAAGAGGTCTGCTGCTCCATTAGAACTTTAGTGAATATAGTGTAATTAATCAATCAATCAATCATTCGATAAGAATTTGATTGATTGATTACACGGGCAGGAGGTCTGATGCTCCATCTGAATTATTCGTCCAACTATAGCGAATGTAGTGTAATCAATCAGTAATAATTTAACGTCCGGTTCCTCGCCATAAGGCAATGTCAGAGACGTCTCTTGCAGACTCTACACAAACAGGCGCTAAAGCACCACACGATGACGACTGAGTACACAGAGACCACAAGAGAAAACGAGATCAAAACTATTCAAGTTCAAGCTAGGTCTATTCGTATCTCGATCTTAGCTTAACTGAGATTCAAGGGAATATGATGTAATGGCGATGACAACTATTTTTTAAATTACACATTATATAGCAAGATATTTTGTGAATACAATTTTATATTATTATTAGATAGTATATATTTGTTATGTTATTTTGTAAAGTGTAGTAGTGGGTTGAAATAAATAAATAAATATTGTTGTAATATTGACTGATGTAACAGAAAGCAAGTGGCGCTATCGTGTCAGTGGGCGGTCAGATTCCAAACAACCTGGCTATGCCATTGGGAAAGAGAGGGGTCAACATCCTGGGCACCAGTCCCACAATGATAGACAGAGCTGAGGACAGGGAAGCCTTTTCCAGGACTCTGGACGACATCGATATCAAACAGGCTCCGTGGAAAGCTGTGTACTCACTGGTCAGTCACTTATCACTTACATCACATATCACTTATAACATATATCACTTATGTCACATATCACTTATATCACATATCACATCATCGAGAAAATCAGGGCCAAATCTGTCAGGCTGTTTCTTCTCTTTTAACTCTTTTTCTATCTCTCTCTCCCCATCTCTCTTTTCTTTTTCTCTCTCTCTCTCTCTCATTCTCTCTCTCTCTAATCAAATCTTATTCAAATCTTATTTTTCTAACGTACTGTTGAACTTACCAAAGGTTAATCTATTTACTATTTATAAAACTACCTCTCATCAATTAAATCATTGTTTGCTGTTGGATTAAGTTATTTTTATTGGACTCAACATCTAGTCTATAGTTACTTATTGGTTTCAACAGTAAACCTGTAGTTACTTATTGGACTCAACAGTAAACCTGTAGTTACTTATTGGACTCAACAGTAAACCCGTAGTTACTTATTGGACTCAACTGTAAACCCGTAGTTACTTATTGTACTCAACAGTAAACCTGTAGTTACTTATTGGACTCAACAGTAAACCTGTAGTTACTTATTGGACTCAACAGTAAACCTGTAGATACTTATTGTACTCAACAGTAAACCTGTAGTTACTTATTGGACTCAACAGTAAACCCGTAGTTACTTATAGGACTCAACTGTAAACCCGTAGTTACTTATTGTACTCAACAGTAAACCTGTAGTTACTTATTGGACTCAACAGTAAACCTGTAGTTACTTATTGGACTCATCAGTAAACCCGTAGTTACTTATTGGACTCAACTGTAAACCCGTAGTTACTTATTGGTTTCAACAGTAAACCTGTAGTTACTTATTGGACTCAACAGTAAACCTGTAGTTACTTATTGGACTCAACAGTAAACCTGTAGTTACTTATTGGACTCAACAGTAAACATGTAATTACTTATAGAACTCAACAGTAAACATGTAATTACTTATAGAACTCAACAGTAAACATGTAATTACTTATAGAACTCAACAGTAAACATGTAATTACTTATAGAACTCAACAGTAAACATGTAATTACTTATAGAACTCAACAGTAAACATGTAATTACTTATAGAACTCAACAGTAAACATGTAATTACTTATAGAACTCAACAGTAAACATGTAATTACTTATAGAACTCAACAGTAAACATGTAATTACTTATAGAACTCAACATTACCCCCATTCTTATTCTTCTTCCACAGAACGACGCCCTGGTGTTCGCGGCAGACGTGGGCTACCCGTGCTTGCTCCGCCCATCGTTCATCCTCAGCGGCAGCGCTATGAACGTGGCCTACAGCGACGCTGAGCTCGTCAAGTACCTGGGGCTGGCCGCCAAGCTCTCCCCCGACCACCCGGTCGTCATGACGCGCTTCATCGAGGGCGCCAGGGAGCTCGAACTGGATGCCGTCGCTCAGAATGGACTGGTAGGCGCTCGATGTTGTCATGGATAAAGCTCAGAGCTAATCTGAACGTCGATTTCCTCGCTCTTTTGACGTCCCTGACATTTCCTTATGGCGAGGAACCGGATTATTCTTATTTATTGATATATATATTTTACTTAGTTCGGAAAATTCTTATTGATTGATTGATCGAAAGCGATGTAAGTGATGGGCGAGCCCAAGTTGTAAAGATATATGAAATGATTGTAGATTTAATGTCGCGTTCTTCATCCGAGGTGGATGTGGTGGAGGTAGGAAGGGATTAATCGTGGTTATTAGACTAAGATTTAATAAAGCTTACAGAATATCAACTTCTGACTAATCTGTAGTTTACGCCTCTGTTTGAGGTTTAAGCAGTGGTATGGCTCTATAGTGAATATGACCATTAAAAAATTATTTGCTTTATTTGATTAAGACTGTTTTGGTTAATTAGTAATTTGGAATGTTTGACTGCATGATTTTACTATTTGATTTTATTGATTGAATCCATGGATTGATTGATTGATTGATTGAGCAGATAGTAGGGCACGCTATATCAGAGCATGTGGAGAATGCAGGAGTTCACAGTGGTGACGCCACTCTCGTTCTACCTACACAAACCATCTCAGAGCCAGCTCTCGATCTGGTAATTTATTTGATTTGTGTCTATTACCTGGCTGGAGCCCGTGGCAATGTCGGTAAGATACTCGACCGCGGATCAGTATGTGCGGGGTTCAAATCCTGGGCTCGCCCGTCACCGACATCGCTTTCGAGTGAGAATACTGACGTTAACATTAGCTTTACCAGCTTTACCTATTTCGTGATTTAATTCTAATATATTTCAAGGACATCTTTTACCTAATTTAAACTCTGATTTACTCCTAAATCAAGCACTTATGTTGTACATGTCACGTCATGTCATGTGATCATCCTGGAGCTGGTTCCAGCCAAAGATTCCTCATAGAGATTGGTGGTCATGCGTTGCTAGGCGTTGATCATTCCTCTCATAGCCGGACAAGGAGACCGGTGGATCCAGTAAACTAGATCTCATACATCCTACGACGTCCTTACAACGTCCCGTCTTTTGTTTTTATGGTGGCATTATCTACACCCTACCATCAACCCTCCTCTTCTATCTGGGCTTGGGACTGGTTCAGAGCACAGCAGTGCCCTGAGGCAGAGTTATGTTGCACAATCTGCAGTTATTGATGCAAATATACTGACAAGCACAGATCGCGTAGAGTTACCTCGCTGATGTTGTTGTTGTTGTTCAGGTGAGGGAGGCGGGAAGAAAGATAGCTGCTAAGTTTGAGATCAGTGGACCCTTCAACGTACAGTTCCTTATTAAAGATGACGATGTTCGGGTGAGTCCTGCAGATAACAGTCTGTCTGTGTCTCTCTCTCTCTCTCTCTCTCTGTCTCTCATTCTTTCTTTCTCTCTCCGTCTCATCTCTGTCTTTGTCTCTCTCTCTCTCTCTGTCTCGTCTCTCCCTCTCTCTCCCTCTCTCTCTCTCTCTGTCTCTCCCTCTCTCTCCCTCTCTCTCTCTCTCTGTCTCTCTCTCTCTCTCTGTCTCCCTCTCTCTCTCTCTCTCTCTCTCTTCTCTCTCTCTCTCTCTCTCTCTCTCTCTGTCTTCTCTCTCTCTCTCTCTCTCTCTCTCTCTCTCTCTCTCTCTCTCTCTCTCTCTCTCTCTCTCTCTCTCTCTCTCTCTCTTCTAAACAAGGGGCTATTTTCATTTACTGTACTTGATTGGCACTCCATAAATTTAGCTAAGAATTATTTTAGCCTAATGAACTATTTAATAAAATTAAATAAAAATCAGAAAAGGAGCCATATTACAATGAAATTGTGGTGTTCTACAGCTATTAAACATCGTTTTATTCGCTTATATCTTTATATATGTGTTATAAAACCAGCGTGAAATGTTTAAATATGATAACAATATGATACTAAGATATGGGTATATCTTAGCAAGAATGTCTCTACATTTATAGAAGTCTAGATAGGCCTACTATGTAAGTATTGTAAGTTATGCTTTATTACTAATGTAAATAGCGCATATGTAATACAGAATTTTTCTCAAATTAGACAAAATCTTATCTTGTGCTTAGAATAACAAGCGCAATAATCGATGTTTAGCGCACTTTTCCCTCACGCGTGGATAACGATCAGGGACGTCACATTGTGTTTATATTTCATATAGGTGATAGAGCTAAACCTGCGAGCGTCAAGGTCATGCCCTTTTGTGTCAAAGACCATAGGTCATGACCTAATTGCACTGGCCACAAAGGTCATGGTCAATGAGCCTCTACCACCGAGATCTCTACTTCCCACACTGGAGAACCCGCAGAATCCAACCAACTACGTGGGGATCAAGGTATGAGCAGAAATTAGAACATGAATGCAACCTCTCGTATAAAATGCAACCTCTGGAATAATTGTAATGCATCTTCTATAATAATTTATACCGCGTTTATATAGTCTAATACAATGTGTGTGATACTATATCGTCTATAATATCTACTCTATACTAATATATATAATAATATATCTAGCTATTCTATATATCTATACATACATGTATATATACATGTATCTCTATAGATATCTATATATCCTAGATACATCCATGAAGGTATGATGCACGATATGCTGAGTGATTGATGTGGAATATCTATATCTATATATATTCAATGTATACTATTAGCTACATTATCTATAATGTACTACTACTGTATAATACATATATATATACATACATAAGAGGATTAGACGATGATGAATGCTGTGATAGTGATGATGATGCCTATATCTCTCTATATCTATACTTCGTCTATATATATATATACATGTATATATACTGTATATATACCTGTTATATTATATATACATGTATATATACATGTATATATACATGTATATATATATATATATATATATATATATATATATATATACATAAAGGGATGATGACGATGATGATGATGATGATGATGATGAATATATATATATATATATATATATAGTGTATATATATTATAGTGATATAGAATATATATAGATATAGTGTAGACCTATATAATATATATTATAGTGATATAGAATATATATACAGAGTGGTCCAGAATAAATGAAACTACTTTGAAGGCTAATAACTTTGACAAATTCCAGATGTCTTACTTGATACATTAAGTTAAAGACAATTCACTTTTCTATTAACTTGCTAAATATCTAAGAGATACTATTACACATGTTTGAGAAATTATCATTAGTCGCCGATATGTCATTTTCAATGAAATTGTGTGAAAACTCAAAATCAAGAATTCAAAATTATGCATTAGGCCTTAACAATTGCATTGCAGTTTCTATCAATGTCCTAAATGAATTGATAATTAATTAAACAAATGTTCTATGTGTCCACCATGTGCCCGAATAACTGCATTCACCCGCTGGGACCACTGATCAATTGCCGAGTCCACGAGTGTCACACTGATCTCAGCCCAACGGAGGACAATGACTCGTTTCAAATGTTCAACTTCGTGAATTGGTTCATGATAGACTAACTGCTGAAGACAATAGTAAACGATCGAATAGTAAATCGGGTTCAAATCAGGGGGGGTCTGTTAGGTGGCCAGTTCTACGGTTCAATAAACCCTGGTAGGTTTACTTTCATACAGGCGATCATGACATGAAAATTTCATATCGGCGACTAATGCTAATTTCTCAAACATGTGTACTAGTATCTCGTAGATATTTAGCAAATTAATAGAAAGGAGACTTGCCTTTAATTCAATGTATGAAGTAAGAAGTTGGATAAAAATTGTCAAAGTTATTAGCCTTCAAAGTAGTTTTATTTATTCTGGACCACCCTGTAGATATAGGGAATATAGAATGTATACACACGTTCTCTTACACATTGATTATGTTGCCTTTGAGGTTGACGAGATATAGCTATATATATATATATATATATATAGAGAGAGAGAGAGAGAGAGAGAGAGATAGATATAGCTATAGGCGTATGAGTAAAACAGTGACTAAATAATCTTTATTGTGTCAAATATCTATCTACGATTCTCTCTCTAGCTGTCTCTCTCTCTCTCTTTCTCTCTCTCTTTCTCTCTCTCTCTCTCTCTCTCTCTCTCTCCTCTCTTTGTTTATCTAAATATATTGTTCTTAATTCTTGGGGAGCATTTAGTTTGATTTAACTCAATTAGCAAAAGCTTCTTCGTGATTTCCTTCAAACCGTCGCTTAAATCAATGATCACCTATTAGTAGATAACTGAATGAGCAATTGAAATGTATATATATACATGTATATGTATATATATATATATATATATATATATATATATATATATATATATATATATATATAATATATATATATATATATATAAAGGTTTTATGTCCGTTTCCTCATCCCGGGATGATATCGGGGATACGTTCCCATAGCACACATAACTACAGATCAATTCACTCTGACCAATCTGCAAAATAAATGTGCTGAGGAGAAGTAAGGTGCTATACGAAAGCCTGTCCGGTGATCAAAAATTGTCAGGTAAGATTGATATATACATGTATATATATATATATATATATATATATATATATATATATATATATATATATATATATATATATATATAAATATATATTGATTGATTGATTGACTGATTGGCAGGCACCAATGTTCTCTTGGCCCAGACTGACTATGGCAGATCCGCTGCTTCGTTGTGAAATGTCGTCCACCGGTGAGGTAATTCTTATCAGCATTTCTCATACTTTCTATTGATTGATTTCTATTGATTGATTGGTCGATCAATTGATCGATTTGTTGTTTGATTGATTTATTGATTGATTTATTGATTGATTGATTAACTGATCGATTGATTGATTGATTGATTGACTGACTGATCGATTGATTGATTTATCGATTGGTTACGCAGGTGGCGTGTTTTGGTGCGACCGTGCACAGTGCTTTCCTCAAGGCCCTCATGTCCACAGGGTTCAAGATACCACAACCCCAGGGGGCGATACTCATAGGCCTTCAGGAGTCATTCCAGCCAGGCTTCCTGCAGACTGCCGCCAAGCTTCATGAACTAGGATATGAGGTAACCTCTTACACTGCTTATTATCCCTCTCAAGTGATCTGCCAAGTGGCATGTCCATGGTATTTGTATCTACTCACTTAGGTAACCCCTTACAATGCTTAATATACCTCTCAAGTATTCTGTCATGTGTTAGTTCATGTAATGTGATCATCCTGGGGCTGGTTCCAGCCAATGATTTCTCTATAGAGATTGGTGGTCATGCATTGCTAGGCGGTGACCATTCCTCACCTAGCTGGATAAGGAGGCCGGTGGATCAAGTAAATTAGATCTCATAAGCACTACGACATCCTTACAACGCCTCGTCTTTTGTTTTATTGGTGCGATTATCTGCACCCTACCACCAAACCTCCTCTTTTTTTCAGGCTTGGGACAAGCTCAGAGAACAGCAGTGCCCGGAGGTAGAGTTCCAAGTGGTACATGGTACATATATCATAATGTACTCACATTCTATTTTCACGCTCAATAAAGAGCACTTCACCGATTAACGACTTAGTCTCTTCATGAAAAACTATGCCTTACGCACTCCATTGTGTAGATTATAGAGCTTGGGAATAATACGGCATCGGAGTAGTTTTCTCTTTCCTTTGATGTGGCCTCTGAGGTAGTTTTCCCTTGCCTTTGATAAGGCCTTCAGATGTAGTTTTCTCTTCATCATTTCTACCTTAGTCGCCTCTTAAACAACAGTAAGAACTTCACAGTTAGTATTGTTTAGTGGGCCGGACGTAGCTTGTTTAATAAATAATAGAAATATAGTAAAGGTCAGAGCCTAAGTCTATAATACAAGAGCTATTGTTTGATACGTTCAGACTGTATTTCACTTTATTAGAATGTTTAATAGTTTAACGCATTTGTTCGATCGATTGATTGATTTGCTTAGTGATGGGTTGGTTGTTTGATTAGTTAGTTGATTTATTGATGGATTGACTTTAAAATTAAATCATTGATTAATTAATTGATTAATTAATTCAGCTGTACGGTACTGAGAAAACTGCCGCTTATTTTGAGAAGAACAACATTCCTACGAAGGCTGTTGGGTGGTCCGTGGCAGAAAATAATTACAAACTTCCCCAAGCAGTCAAGTTAGTCTATCGTCCATATTAATCAGTAAATGATAAATTAAGTAAAAAAGCTGGTAAAGCTAATGTTACCGTCAGTTTCCTCACTCGAAAGCGATGTCAGTGATGGGAGAGCCCAGGATTTGAACCCCGCACATACTAATCCGCGGTCGAATATGTTACCGACATCGCCACTGGTTCCAGCCAAATAAAGGAGTTTATTGGGCAATTAGTGTACATTTATGAAAATAGTGAATCATTTTGGGTTCCATGACATAAAATAATTACATGTTCCCTAAAGGGTTGGTGTAATAGACCACTAAAGGGTTGGTGTAATAGACCACTAAAGGGTTGGTGTAATAGACCACTAAAGGGTTGGTGTAATAGACCACTAAAGCTCCTTGAAAATGAGGAATGGCGAGGTCACTGCCCGCCCACTTTCTGCATTGCAATGCATGGTCCCAAGGCAATGTAAATTAGCGTAAATTTATACTTTAAACTTTCTATCTTGTGACTAAAAGTTGAGTTGATCTGCAAGTAGATTAGCATATTTCACGCATGATGCATCTTAGATTTTTCATTTTGTGAATCTTATGTGCTAGTACAAGAATTTTATTTTATAATTTTTTTTCAGAAAATGGGTAGAACGAGAGATAGGTCTTGCCCATAAGGATAAAAACTGCCAGTAAGCCATCAATCAATATTGCTCGATGTTGTCATTGATGACAGTAGCACTCTAATTGTTGTTGTTTTTATTATTATACGCCTTGTCTCGATTGAATTAGTGCAATTGATTTGACGTGTTTACAGGTTAATACAGGACCGCAAGATTGACCTAGTTGTAAACCTGCCCAATCACAACACTCGTTACATCGAGGACAATTATCTGATACGCAGGGCTGCTGTTGACTTCGGCGTTCCTCTGATTACAAACTTTGAGGTTTGTAATAATAATAATAAAATAATAATAATAATAATAATGAAAGTTTATCATCCGTTTCCACATCCATGGATTATGTCAGGGACGTCCCCAATAGCACACATCACTACAGATTAATTCACACAGGCTAATCTGCAAAAGAAATATGATGAGGAGAAGTAAGGTCCTAAACGAAGGCCAATCCGATGATCAAAAATGGTCAGGGTAGATTGATTATGTCTGATTGATTGTAAGCTGATAGACTGCAATCTGCGACAGCCTGCAATCTGCGACAAAAAGTGGCTCGATTGTCGGTGATGTGAGGTTATTTTGATCACATGATCGTTTGGAAGCTTACCACCTTTGTTATCGATAAGTGTGTGACTCTTGAAAATGATTTGTAGATGATATATAATTCTGTAGAAAATACCTTTATAGTAGAACATATACAAATACAAAGTTTCATTCCTTATTATATTATATACATGTAGATTGTCAGATTCATTGTTCGTAAATATAAAATCCGGATCTTTGTTGATGAAAGCTTCATTCCGAATGTTAAATAAACCACAAACTTAAGTTTGTGTTAAGTGTTTCAAGTTGCATTGAAGTCAATTAGGAGGTAACCAACACAGTGTAATCTTGCAGTTACCTTGGATAAGTTTACTCATGTCCTGTTAATAATTAAGAAGATCAGTCTACTGGTGTCTATTTTAGTCTCTCTCTCTTTCTCTCTCTCTCTCACACTCTCTCTCTCTCACTCTTTCTCAAAGACTGGTACACTTCTATATCATATTGATCCAAGAGCCAGGTGCAAGAGAGAGAGAGAGAGAGAAAGAGAGAGAGAGAGACAGGAAGGTAATCTTCTGATATTAAGTGGAAGGAATATATACAGAAGTTTCTGTAAGTCGTTTTTTCATTATTGTTAATATTTGATTATAGTTTAAGAAGGGCTGATATGCGCTGTTGCTGTTTTGTTCAGATTGCCAAGCTGTTCACCACATCTCTTGAGCACATAAGTTCTATTGATTCATCGTCGCTCTTCCACTACATCAGAAAGAAGGAGCAGAAGGTCTAGAAACTCTGTGCGTGTGTGTGTGTGTGCATGTGTGTGTGTGTGTGTGTGTGGACGGATGCGTGTGTGTGTGTGTGTGCATTTGTGTGCGTGTGGGTGCTCGTGTGTCATGTATGTGTGAGTGCGTACGTACATGTATGTATGCATGTGTATGCGTTCGTGTATGTATGCGTGTGTATGTGTGTGTGCGTACATGTATGTATGCGTGCGTGTGTGTGTGGATGGATGCGTGTGTGTTTGTGTGTGGGTTGGTGTGTGTGTGTGTGTATATATCTATGTTTGAGTGCTCGCCGCCTGTTCTAGTAAATGTTGACTGGAGACACTAAGACTATTCAGTATACAAATTCGTGATTCTCTGGTAGTATTCGTGCGGGTAAGCAGTGAATTGGTGAATACGAATAGTGCACACGTGACAGTACATCATTATATTCGCTCCTATAGCACGTGAATCACTTTTACATGACTGGTTGGTATGAAAGACTGACTTAGATTATTTCAGAAATTGTTTTAAAATTTCATGCTCTTAAAAACTTTCGACATTTTAAAATGTAAGTCATTAAAATAAACATCTCTATATCTTGCTCACCCATTTCTACACAAATGTTCAGATGTACAGGAGATATGTAGATGGATATTAATTATGATAATGTTCGTTATGTTGGATCTTCTATTCGAATCTTCGTACAAGGATGATGTCAGTGACGTCAACCGTATGCGAAAACAGAATAAAACAGAGAGAGGGAAAGCAAGAGAGAGGGAAAGCAAGAGAGGAAGAGCAAGAGAGAGGGAGGGAGAGAAAGAGAGAGAGAGAGGGAGAGCGAGAGAGAGAGAGGGAGAGAAAGCTAGAGAGAGGGAGAGCAAGAGAGAGGGAGGGAGAGAAAGCAAGAGAGAGGAAGAGAGAGAAAGCAAGAGAGAGGGAGAGCAAGAGAGAGGGAGGGAGAGAAAGCAAGAGAGAGGGAGAGCAAGAGAGAGGGAGGGAGAGAAAGCAAGAGAGAGAGAAAGCAAGAGAGAGAGAAAGCAAGAGAGAGGGAAAGCAAGAGAGAGGGAGAGAAAGAGAGAGGGAGAGCAAGAGAGAGGGAGGGAGAGAAAGCAAGAGAGAGGGAGAGCAAGAGAGAGGGAGGGAGAGAAAGCAAGAGAGAGAGAAAGCAAGAGAGAGAAAGCAAGAGAGAGGGAAAGCAAGAGAGAGGGAGAGAAAGAGAGAGGGAGAGCAAGAGAGAGGGAGGGAGAGAAAGCAAGAGAGAGGGAGGGAGAGAAAGATTATATTTAAATTATAAATCAGTGCGTTTTGTAAGTTCCTATATTAGTAAGTTTTTTTTTCAATGTAAGTCGAAGAAATTTTAAAATTAATTACGTCACTTTCATAAAACAGACTATTTGCTTTTTAAATTGCAAGTGTAAAATTATTGATTAAAAGGAAGCGTTACTTTCCAATGTATTCCAATTTATGATAAATTGTCTGTCTGTGTTAAATGAAATTCTAATAAGTTTTAAGATGTGCTCTTCAATGAGTGAAATAGTGTGGCCAGAGCTCTCTTTATCATCGGTTGAGCTCTTTTACTTTTTTCTTAAAGCACCTGGTATCTCGTTATACTATTGGTGGATGAAAGTATTAATGTTGAGAGAAAATTTTAATTATGTATAATATTTACTCCTTTCTTCGCCCCACAATTTTTTCACAAATTTTCAAATCACTTTGATTGAATAGATTTGTAATTTTGTAGAGAGGTGTTTGTTGGCAGAATACTTGCATAACCTCTCTATGTAAAATCGATCATTAAATTTTTATTTAATGCAGTTGGGGGTTGACGTATAGAGATAAACTAGTGTCGCCACCTCCCTCAATTAAACTCTGGGGTAAGGATGATAAAGAGTGCCTTCCCACATAGCCCATTTACCTCCATTGCAACATCTGTCATAGGTTGGACGTCTCTGTCAAACACGTGCAGCTGTGGATTGGTATTTAATATCAAGTTCGGAACCAGAATATCACCGATCTACATGCAATACTGGTTTCACGTGTTTAATTGTTGTCTGGCAAATGTCTGACTTTATATTGGGCCGGTGATCTCTTGTGAAAACAGCGCTATCTGCTTAATTACATTAATTTAACATTCACGTGTTACCGGCACGGCGGGCTGTATGCCGCACCGCTCAAAGGATTAGTCGTCTATGACAACACCGAGGAGCGGTAGAATGGATTAGTAGTCTATGACAACATCGAGGAGCGGTAGAATGGACTGACGCGTGTCAACGGGTTGCCTACACGTAGGTTTATGTACTTTGTGGCTCTGTAAAGCCTTGACCTTTGAAAAGCCTTAACCATAGAAAAACCTTGACTTTAGTTTTAATTGTAATTCTGATCTGTTAATTCTCTTGTCTGATGGGCAATAAGCCATCGTTTCGAATCCCAGCCGAACCGTTTCTAAAAGTATTTTTGTTACAAAACGGACGTCGAACTAAGCCATGTAGGCTTTGATTTTCTTTGAGATCTTGTAGGTGTAGACATGAAAATGACGACGACAACATTTCAGCTTAGGTAATGGACGAATCAGCAATTTAAAAACAGAATTCGACGTTATACACTACAAACATGTTCACTCATTTACTTATTGTTGCGGGTACAAGACGCCCTATATTGAAAGGAAAATGACGGTTAATGGCGGTTAATTGTAGTATAATCATATTAATATACCGTTGAATATATTTAATGCTTTTAGCAGAAGTACAGAATGATCACAATTAATCTGATAATAGTAACTGTATAGTCTATGATTATTATATGCAACAGTTAAATAAGTAAATATATTCAATTTTTCAAATTTAATGATTTTTCCTTACAAATTAACTTGTTAAAATTTTAAAGGGGAACAATCGGACCTTCCGGGAAACCACATGAACATTATTCCAGAGTTAAAAAGGCCTTAATGGCCTTTTTACTAATAATTTATACTTAACTTATTGTAAGTTTTCATAAACCCTTCCGTCATTTTATGCTTTAGAATATGAACGTAGCGTTCAGTAACAAAATTCAGTCTGTTTAGGATAAATTTTGAGGATAATTAATTTATTTGGATAGTAGTTAATTGAATTATTCTCTGGAATTAATGTCAGATGATTGCAAGGGAATGGTATTATTATATTTTATTTTGTCTCCTGTGTTTAATATTTATAACTTCGGTTGCTAGGTGACCGAGAGATGTTTTCTCTTGTTCTTATGCATCGCAAAGGTCTATTATCTCTACTTTTGAGAATTATGGCTCCTAGCCTTAAATTCGATCTCTAATTAATTTAAGCGATCTCTCTCTTAGTGCACTGCCTACTGGCAGGTCCATGGTACATAACGCCTCCTCCTGCCTCTGACTCTATTTCCTCCCATTCTGCCTTCTATGGCCCCTATTAATAGACTGTCCCCCTTAGAATGTGCCATATCCAACTATTATTCCTATTAGGTAGACAGGATAATTTCCTTCCATTCCGCCTTCTGTGGCCCCTATTAATAGACTGTCCCCCTTAGAATGTGCCATATCCAACTATTATTCCTATTAGGTAGACAGGAAATTTCTCAGGGAATGACGCCCCTGCCCAATAAATGTTAGTCGAAGTTGAGGAAGGTATATGGGGCCCACCGCGTCAAAAGCATAACCCCCAAGAAATAATGATATATCACAACACAAATTTAAGCAATGTTAGTTATTATTCATAACTGTATATAACATACTGTAATGTTTGAATACCCTGAGCCTTCGTGTTCCTTTTGTTATTAGTTTTCTTTAAATCCCTAATCCGTTTTCACTTTGTGAAATTTGTCATATTAAACTTTCATAGAACCGCATTGTTATTGTAAACCATGCGCCGCTAGTGTTATAAAAACATGGTATTTCAACAGATTCGTTACCGTCATTCAATTAAAATCTTTAACATAATTTCTATGCCCTTTGCAATGCTTATTTTTGCAAAGCGCTTCTTTATATGAAATAAGATAATTCTGCAGTATCTTATCGATATCAGTCCTAATGCACAAATTTCTTCAACAGTCTCTATAGCTCTTTGCTTGACATTGGTTCATATTGTTATCTCTCTCTGTCTCCCTCTCTCGGTGCACTGCCTACTGGCAGGTCCATGATATATATTGCCTCCGCTCTTTTATGTTTAAGTAATTACTTGAATTCAATATGTTTCAGGTATCTAGCCATTTCTATTTATATTATTTTCGAGCATCTAATTGCTT
>CAJHZI010000806.1:1477500-1552500 GCA_905160935.1 Enchytraeus crypticus | reverse complement strand
GACAGTAAGAAAAACCTAAAGGAATCATTTACTTTATAGTTAATATTTAACTTTTATTTAAATGAAAATTTAAATTTCAAATTTGAATATTTTGCGATGTTCTAAAGTTTCGTTCATTTCAAATGCTAAGTCAGCTGGGTGCGTCCATACTGGTTACATTGTAGCTCGGGTATCAACAAATCAAAAAGTAATTTTAACCGGTCATTTTTTTCTCTGATTACTTAAACCGAAAAAAGGTAACCGATTCAGCGTTACCACTTCCACCTGTTACCACGTCTGGTGCTGCTTTAGAAGCTCTCACCCCAAAACCCAGGGCTCTGTCAACCTTTAATCTTGTAGCATTAAAGCCGGACTGAAAATTTAACTTACGACACAATTTACGACTTTACTAAAATAGCAACGATTGAAATGAAACTTACAAAGTCAATAGGCGATGTTACTAAAATAATAATAATAATAAAGATTTAACATCCGTTTCCTCATAAAAGGATGATGTCAGGGACGTCCTCCTTCACATACACATCGATTCACCCCGAACGATCTGAAAAAGTGATGAAGGGAAAGAAAAAGATCCTAAATGGTGCCGGATCGGTTTTCAAAAAACCGTCAAGTAAGATAAACAAGGTAAAATACGAAAATATTTTTAAAACAATGAAAATAGCGGAGTAATGCTAGTTCAGCGTCCTTTACATCATCCAAAGATACTCATACCGAATCTATCAACTCATTTTGTTCTCTATAAATGTGTAACATATTTAAAAACAAAAACAACAAGGATGGGAGAGGGCTTTGTAAACTGCAAATGAGGGATCAGGAGTATAAAAAAATTTTCCTTATCAATATTTATCAATTTGTTGATCTGACGACCGTAGTGAGCAAATTTTAGTTTCTGTGTGATGCTACATATGTTGATTCACACTTTTGACTGTTGATTAATCTGCTTTTATAATTATTTATCGATGTTTGATGAATTTTTTAAATAAACATATTCTACTACTATTTATAATCTCTGCCGCCAAGGATCTTAGATATATTTTCTTGTAATGAACATTTAAAAGGAGTACAATACTCCAGCCTATCTACCTACAGTTCTATCAAGCTGAAGGAATAAAACTTGAGAAGAGGTGACGGGAGGGGTGGGGGGGCGGCGTTGATAGTAAGGTAGGCGGGTAGATAGAAGAGAAATAATTTATTTGCCGCTCGCTCTTGTTCCTACACCTTGCGTCAGTTAGACGGTTTATAACAGACAGTATAGGTCCGTCTAATTACGCTATTACCAGTGCACCAGTTGAATGTAGCGGTTCTTTTATTCGATTAATTAAGTAAATTGTCATTTAATTAGTGAATGATTAGTGTAATTACGTAGAATCAATTAATGCGACCAGTTTAGTTAGTTATTTATAAATATCATACACCTTGCGTTACCTATCAGAATCCGACGATATGATTATTGATATGACGTAGCTCAAAATTGAATCGATTATATTACATTGCGTTACCTATCAAAACCTATCAAATTCAGTAGTGATCAAGGTTGAATTTGTAGGGGATGGGGAAGCTCGATATTCTCCCGTCACTGGTTCCTGACTCCCCGTAACTGATTTAAAATAAACATTCCCAGGGGAAGTCACTTTCTATCCTCTTCATTTTTCATTTCAGTATTCTGTCAAATGTTATAAATTTAAAATTAGAAAAATTATTAAATTCACATTTATCAATTTTGGCTGGAGCCAGTGGCGACTTCGGGAAGATACTCGACCGCGGATCAGTATGTGCGGGGTTCAAATCCTGGGCTCGCCCGTTACTGACATCGCTTTCGGGTGAGAAAACTGACGTTAACCTTGGCTTTACCCACTTTACAACAACCCATACACTTTGTTTTTGCTTGCGCTTGATTTCTATTTCCCTGGTCCATTAATCTTCTCCCCCAATGGTCTCTACGTAAAATCTGACACTGCTAATGATGCTATATTTAGCCTATATTCAAGCTAGTCTAACGTATAATAGTCACTAGCTACTTACTAATTAATTAAAGCGATACGCTTCTCGTTAGGTTTTTAATTAAAATGAAGTCTTGAATGAAAATATTTTGTAGACGTTAATGTTTATTTATAAAAGAACAGTGATTACAAAATATACAAATCAAATCTAGCTGCGATTTAGATTCACAAACCTAATAATTTTTAAAGAAAAATAGATAAATAAAAGTTTTCTTCATTTGTAAAATAAAACAACATGATGGAGTATAATATACTAATAGTACTGGGTTTTGATAGTATACGATGACATCCATGACATTGCCTTACAGTAAGAAACGGACATCAAATTCTTATTGATTGGTTGACTGATTGGTATAAGATATGTTTTGATATTACATATAGGCTATGTTTGATATTGCATGCTCCGAACTCCTAACTAACTGTTATTTTTCTTCATTAAAAGTATGTAATCATTAACTTAAAGCTACTATTAATTACTCTTTTAGTGCATGAGACGAATAACTGTAAATCCTTTTACAGATTAAAATGAAAATTGTGAAATATTTGTGTAGAAAATAATTTGAGAACTATGTAATGCCGTGAATGTTTTACGGGGTCGCTTTCATTGATGCTGGTATTTTGATTTCTATAATGAGTCGTTTATAATTTTCAGATCACGGATACTTCTGCAACGCTTACTAAAAAAGATGTTTTAAAATAAAGTGAAGATCTAACTTCATTAATTCTAATACTTGCTATTCTTTACAATGTTTCTCCCATTTAACAAGCATACTTTAACGCCACCCCTCGTAACGTTTCCTGGGTCGACCCAAATTCGACCATTTTGTTACCGTGCAGAAAATACCTTTCCGTGTATCCCAAGACCGATTTATATTGAACCAGCAATTACATTGTACGACAGTCATCCTCGATTTGAAGTTGCTTGCGTTGCTCCTTTCTGCAGCCCTCGATCTTGTACAAGACCCCAGCTGTATGTGCTAAATTCTGAAGAGAATTGCAGTAGTCCAACTTGGCCAGATACGCTACTAACTACTGCATTTGCTGCGGAAAGAAAATTTTGTGGAATGCCGAATGATCGATTCTTAAATCCACTTCACATGGAGAAATCGATGGAGCTTTGTTATAGGAACTCCTCCTGTTATAGTGGAAACCCGTTCCATGTGCTCTCCTGCAGCCTAACTACTTCATCTACTTCATCGTTTGAAACCCCGCTTTACTTCAGTGATCCTGCTTTCAAACTTTCATCACAGACTAAGAAAATTGAATCGTCGAAGACCTGTAGTGTCTCTACGGTTGATCATAACAAAAGTGAGTTAGGTGTCCTTAAGCCTTTAATGGAAAATGGACTAGCTGCTAGGCTCGAAATGGATAAAAGTTCTTCCATTTACTCGAACAGGGACTCAGTTAAATGTGATACAGATATTCGTGTAAATAAATGTTGCAAGGTGAAAACTGGTACAAAACAAATGTCTTTAAAGCAAAATTCAAATCTTTCGGAGAAGCCAACGCTCTGTCTTGCACAAAATTCAACGGAAACAACTGAATCAAAATGTAGTTTATCTAGTGAAATAGTAAGTAATAGAATGAATGATAATTTTACTAGAGATAAAACACTATGCTGTAAAATAGAAAGTAAAGAAATTAAAGAAGCCATAACCGGAAATAAACCTAAGTTATGGAGGCCTGCTTTGGAGATTACTGATTCTATAAATAAACCGTCAAATAGAATACATAGCAGTCAATTCCTGAGCGACGTTGCACATTGGAATTGTAATTCAGTTAATGCGTGTAAAATGCCCCATATGGATTTTAGTAGATCGGGTGGCTCTTTGACAAAGCAGTCGTCTCCGATACCTGCTATCACAGCCATGGGTTCGATTCCAAGTGACGATACAATCGGAGACAGCTCTTCTCATTGGTGGAGTGTTTCAGAAAATAATCACAGTCATTACATACCGTCGAATCAAAGAGCGCGTAGTGATACAGTTCATGGACTACTTTCAGTTGCCAATGGATACGTCGTAGCACGCACTCGTCGCTGCAGAAGATGTCGGTGTCCAAACTGTATTAATCCTCCACCTCCTTCTCCTGATTCTTCTTCTACTTTGTCAGGGACGTCCCCTGCAAGCAAGAAGATGCACATTTGTCACGTGTCGGGTTGTGGAAAGGTTTACGGCAAAACGTCACATTTGAAGGTATGCTAAAATTTTTGTTGGCTCAATTGCGCATTGGCACAACTCATTTCTTTACAACACTCATCACCTGCTTTTTGCTCAACGGCTTGGATATCTCTCAAACGTTTTCGCTGTTGTCTAGGCCTACTTGTCACGTAATACACCAGCACTCTAATTATTGCTGTGTTAATTGTTATTGTGCGATAAAAACAAGAGCGGGGGAAAACTTGCCTAGTTTTGTAGTGCTTTACAGGGCATTGAGGTGTACCACCTTCAAATATTCAGTGCAACTAATAACTTCAATGGAGGACCTCCGGATTAAACTTCAAGCAGTCAATCTATCATATAATAAATACCAAAAATTCTCATTGAAAGTATTGTGGAAGACAAAGATAGTGTTATGTATTAATCTTTTTACCACAGACCTGTCTTGTTGTTGTTACCTATAGGCACATTTGCGCTGGCACGCAGGCGAGAGACCGTTTGTCTGCTCGTGGTTGTTCTGTAGGAAGAGCTTCACGAGGTCTGACGAGCTACAGCGCCATCTCAAGACACACACCGGTGA
Organism: Enchytraeus crypticus; assembly: GCA_905160935.1. Taxonomy (NCBI): domain Eukaryota; kingdom Metazoa; phylum Annelida; class Clitellata; order Enchytraeida; family Enchytraeidae; genus Enchytraeus; species Enchytraeus crypticus. Next base: position 1,547,761 of record CAJHZI010000806.1, on the reverse strand, counting down.
CAAGAAGTTCTGCTGCAGGTACCTATCACGTCCATGAGCGCTTAACCGAATGTAATGGAAGCATAGGGGTAACGTCGTGAAATTTTAAATGACTGATCCTGAGGTGATTCGAACTCTCGTGGGTTCGAATCCCAGCCGCACTGATCTGAGAGTAAAGTCTTGGACGTTCACTGGACTGGCTATACGGAAATGGACTAAGTTGCCTAACGGTTTAAACATGTTGTATTAAAGTGATAGATACCAACATAGTTGATCATTTCACTATAATGCATGTTTACTTTACTTTCCTATCTCGACCCCTCCGTGTCGACTCCGAATAGGATTAAGGACACATAAAAAGGAAGTTTTTATGGCTGAGCCTATATAGCACGTCGCGAGATTAATTATCCGACCGTGATAAATACTGTCCCCGTGTGGTGCTCGGGTGTGGTTGGACCACTGCAGAATTGGGCAACCGCAAACTATCTGTCGCGTATACGTAAGAGTCGACTAAAGGCAGGAGCTGAGGATGGCAAGAGTGGACCCACCTCACCATGAAATATTTTCCCCCAGGATTAAATGGTAATTAATCCACCTAACTGAGGAAGGCAACGGGAAACCACCTCAGAAGCCTTTTTTCCCAAGCTATAGGCTACATAAGGTATGGATAAGGCATATACTTTTTAAAGGGATAAAGGGATTAACTTGTTGATCTAGGGAGTGCTCTTATGGAGCGAGAAAACAGACTTTGAGTATGAATATGTACCTTGAACCTGCCACTTGGCAGTGCACTGAAGAAGGGAAAAAGAATAAATACCCATTATAGTGAAATGATCAACCGTGTTGATATCAATCACTTTTAAAACCACATGTTTAAACCGTTAGGCAATTTAGTCCATTTTCCGTATAACCAGTCCAGTGAATGAGATTTTACTCTCAGACCAGCGCGGCTGTGAGTCGAACCCACGAGAGTTCAATTCACCTCAGGATTCGTCAATTAAAACTTCATGACGTTACCCCTACGCTATTATGACATTCTAAGAAGACATTAAGACCGTAGATAAGTAGGTGCGTGGTTCAAATCCAGTGCTCGTCACACCACTAACTTGTCGCAAACTGCCGTTAAACTAGGTTTGAGACATTTTGGACAATCAAGGGAAGATGATTAAGTTGATATTACTACTGTGATACTAAGACATTGTTGTATTGTACTACTATTATTATATTTCTATGTTATTATAGTTATAACATAGAAATATAACATTATAACATTATATTTCTACTTCTAACAAATATTTCTATTTTTTATTAAGCTTATATTTTTATATTTCTAATATTATATTTCTATTTTATAATCAATTTTTTTATATTTCTATTATTATATTTCCATGATATTGTATCTATGACATAGAAATATAACATTATATTTCTATTTCTAACATTATATTTCTATTTTTATTAAGACTAAATTTTTATATTTCTATTATTATATTTCTCATTTATTATATTCCAGGGAATGTGGTAAACGATTCACTCGAAGTGATCATCTAAACAAACACAGAAAAACACACGAGCAGAGGCGGGGAGAAGGGAGGAGTCAACTCGTTAGCTCCGCCTCTAATCGAGCCAATCTGGGCCCAATATATCCGCGTAAACCCCGCCCAACTCTAGCCGCCAGTGAAAAAGCGCACATTGTCAAGATGTCAATCAAACAGTTTGACGCAATGCAGGATGGTCACGTGACAAGCGCAACCCACTCCCACGACGATGACGTCATGAATGAAAGAGACGGGATGAGGATAGGGACGGTAATGACGTCACCAGGGGTACAGAGTGACGTAGTAAGTAGTCTAGTGGATGAGAGGTCGGAACAGTCTCATAAACCGGAAGTTGAAAGATGTCTAAACTTTTCAGAAGAGCTTTCAGACTCCAGCGATGACGAGGAAATCGAAGTGGATCTCTGTTAGCTGTTTTCATGCTGCATTTATGGACTGCATGAAATAAAATAATGCATGAAATTTATTTAATTGATTAGCAGAAGGTTCTTTTGAAAACAGTTACTTATTTATCGCATCTAAATGCGCAAATTTTGCTTAAAAACTGGTGTAGGCCTACAATCCAAATGGTGTACAGTCTAAATGGTGTACAATCTAATTATCTAAATGGTGTACAGTCTAAATGGTGTACAATCTAATTATCTAAATGGTGTACAATCTAAATGGTATTGTTATACATGTATCTGTCTACCATGTCACGTATCACTTATTTAATGCCTGGCGTAAATGAGGCTCTAAAATGTGCAATTATTTTACCAATTTCAGGGAAATCTTCAAATCAAATGATTATTGGATTGATCTTTTTAAATTCCTTTAATTGACGAACTCCACTCGTTGATGTGTAGCATTTTGAATGTCCTAATAGCGTAGGGGTAACGTCATGAAGTAATAAATGACAGATCCTGAGGTGAGTTGAATCATCGTGGGTTCTAATCCCAGCCGCGCTAATCTGAGAGTAAAATCTCGGACATTCACTGGACTGGTTATACGGAAAATGGTCTAATTGCCTAACGGTTTAAACATGTGGTATTAAAAGTGATAGATATCAACATATTTGATCATTTCACTGTAATGCGTGTTTACTTTTTTAGCATCATCATCAGCTCCTTGCGTTCTGAAGATAACATAGGGCGGCAACATTCCTCCATTCTTTTCTGTCTTCTGCAACCCTCACAGCATCTTCTCTTGAAATGTTCAATGGTCTCAAATATTTGTTGATCGTGTTGAACCCATTATACCTAGGTCTTCCTCTTTTCTTATTTCCATAGTATGGCTTCCAATTAGTTGCAGTCTTTTTTATCTATCCTCGTGCATTTTCAATAATATATACCATATATAGCATAGAATCTGCATAATGAATGTTTGTGTAATTTTATAAATTTCATTTTATAAAATGCATTTATAATAGTGGACTCAAAAGGTTACAAATGAGGAAGTCCTGGAGAGAGTTGGCACAGATAGACAGTTGATAAATGTATTAAGAAATAGGAAGAAGAGATGGATAGGATACATTCTAAGGGGGGAAGGTCTATTAAAAGAGGTCATAGAAGATAGAATGGAAGGAAAAAGAGGCAGGGGCAGGCCGAGATTAGGTATGTTATATGATTTAAAGACCCACTCATATGTGGAAATAAAGACGGAAGACAGAGAAGAGTGGAGGCGTTATGTACCATGGACCTGCCAGTAGGCAGTACACTAAGAGAGAGAGAATAGTGCATTATGTAGCCGGATGTGTACTTGTCTTGATAGAAATTTTAATTTCATTTTTAATTTTGATCTCTATTAATCCAATTGTATATACGAATATCTAACTTCATGTGTGGTAACCAGGTTTTCTTGGCTGTTATATTTGAATTGTTTTTGTTTTATTTTTTGCCATCCTGTGAATTTTATGTCTTAATGTTATATATAGTTATATTCACTGCATTGCAATGACATGACGTGTGGTTGCCTTACTTAATAAACAGAAGAATTATTAGGTGTGGTGTCATAGGCACAGGTTATGTTTAATAGATTATATAACGTAAAGAGATGCCTTAGCATGTTACGGCATCTCTATAAGTTACAACTTACAACAGCTACGGTAAAACAATAAAATACACATAGTAAAAATTCCTAAAATATAAAAGAAAAATATAACATGTAAAAATCACACAATATTTCATACTTATAGAGATGTCTTAGCTAATGCATCTCTGTACGTTACAAATTACCACAGTTACGGTACAACAATAAAATGAACGTAGCAAAAATTACTAAAATATCAAAGAAAAAATATATAGATCTAAAATGTAAAAATCACTCCAATATTTAGCTACTCTGCGCCATTAAATAAGAAATCTCCCAACTGTCTTCCACATCAGCCTGTATCGTCAGTGGCGCTATACGAGTATATATTATAGTAATTTAATATTTTGAACGATTATTATACTACTTGTACTTGTTTTCCATCTTAATGTGACTCTGTATTTAATTTAACTATTAATAAAATACACAGACTGAATTCTTTAATTCATATTTTCTAATTAATTTAATAATATATCGACCACAGAAATGACACTTACAATAATACGATAATAATACAGGGTCCAAAAACAATATTTAGTCACCCTGGTCTCTACTCAGCCAACCTACCAAGTACTCTACATTTAACAAATTTAATATACTATAGTGGCGGATCCAGGAGGGGAGCCCGCCCCCCTGGATCCGCCACTGATCGTCAGTGGGGCTATACGTTTGTTCTACCTCCCCCACCCCATCAGGTGGTGTTCACTACATAACGCGAAATTTTGGTTATATGATCATTTTTGTAGATGTAATAGATCAGTTCGGTAATTGAAAACATATTTTGTTGCATGTTAACACTGGTTTGTTTATGTTGACATCTGATACATATATTTACATGTAAATGCAATGGGTCTACATTCTTGCTCGTTATAATGTATGCACATCGTTATAATGGGTGTCAGAGTTAAACTATAAGTGTTAAGTTATTCTTTAATTAATATCCGTATAGTAGGTTGTAAAGTAAATAACATTTCTAAAGAAAGCTTGTATTAGAAATTTTATGAGGAACTAGTACATTTCAATGGTATTCTATGCAGCTTTTACGTTTTCTTGTCCACTGTTTACATTTGGTGTCCCCGATGTTCTATTTATAGCTATTACCGAAAAGATCTATTAGATTTGCATTAAGTTGGTAATTTCTCGTAGTAACCTGTCAATTACGCATGGTTACAAGTGAACAAATGCGGCTTTATTATTCCTACATCTCTTTAAGTCTGTCAGATGCGGAAATTTAAGCAGTAGCAATTTTAGCAGCAGTAAAACTTTACCCGTGTTGTGTCAGGTTTGCTGAAGAATAGACCAATCGTGGACTGCACATGTTGTAAAAGGAGATAAAGCAGTAAGAACCAAACCAACGTCAGAAAGGACATTCGGTTGGTGAGTGCCTAGATACCAAAAATTGCTGCAAAATTGTCTGAAATGATTGATATGCCTCAAGTTTAAAGGTCTATTCGTATCCCGACCGTATCTGAACTAGGATTCAAGGGAAGATGAATTGATGATGATGATGATGATGATGATGACGCTGATGATGATTATGATGATGATGATAATGACGCTGATGCTGATGATGTTAGTAATAATTTAAGATAAGCCTCACATAATAAATTAATATTATTATTATTGTAATTTTTTTACTATTATTCACTTATATAATTTAAGTGCTATTTAAGTACTATTATGCACTTATATATAATATGAGAGATTCTCCTATACGCAAACGTCAGTTTTTTTTCAGATGGGTACAGCCTATAGCCTAACGAAATCAACATCGAACAGAGGTTAAAAGATTTCTGACAGCATCTACTTGTAAAGAACAAAAGTTAACACCCGGATTTTAGCACAAGTCCTGCTGATATAGTTTGGAGACACTGCCAAGTAATTGACTTGGAGTTACTTTGTTTATGTCACTCACTTTGATATGAATCATATGATGCAAGAAGTGAATGACCGTTTATGATACGAATCATATGATGCAAGAAGTGAATGACGGTTTAACAAGTGATAGTCAACACCCATATAAAATATGCTGTCCTCACTTTGAGTACAGCATAAAACTGTATCTACTATGTTATCACATAGTAAAATACGAATTTAAATTATATGCGACATTTCACAAATTGCTTTTACTATAGTTAAGATAAATATTGCATCACTCACACGCAACGCACACATACACACACAAACACACACACACACACACTTGTACACACAAATATATATATATATATATATATATATATATATATATATATTTGTTCAACATAATGTCACACTGAAGAGGTTAAAGTCAGCAGCCCGAATACTCTATCAGCAACGACTGAACACATAACAGAGGAATCTACTAGTAGATGTGCTTAGACGTGGCGTGAGAGAAACAAGAAGGCACATAGTGCTCTCTATAGTGTTCTATCAGTGGCACATAGTGCTATAGAGGCACATAGTGCTCTCTATAGTGTTCTATCAGTGGCACATAGTGCTATAGAGGCACATAGTGCTCTCTATAGTGTTCTATCAGTGGCACATAGTGCTATAGAGGCACATAGTACTCTCTATAGTGTTCTATCAGTGGCACATTGTGCTATAGAGGCACATAGTGCTCCCTATAGTGTTCTATCAGTGGCACATTGTGCTATAGAGGCACATAGTACTCTCTAGAGTGTTCTATCAGTGGCACATTGTGCTATAGAGGCATATTGTGCTATAGAGGCATATTGTGCTATAGAGGCACATAGTGCTCTCTAGAGTGTGCTATCAGTGAGCACATTGTGCTGTAGAGGCAGGCACATAGTGCTATATAGGCACACAGTGCTCTCTAGAGTGTGCTGTCAGTGGCACATGTGCTATAGAGGCACATTGTGCTATAGAGGCACATTGTGCTATAGAGGCACATAGTGCTCTCTAGAGTGTTCTATCAGTTGCACATTGTGCTATAGTGGCACTTTGTGCTATAGAGACTCTTTGTACCTGCAAAGGCGTGCATTCTTTCATACAGCTAGGCGCTGTACTGTAGGGTAATGCAGGGTTCTCAGCAGATGTCGGCGAGGCTTTGATCTCAAGGCGGTGCGGCTCTAGAGTGTGCTTTGAGTCGTGCCGCCTTCCTACCAGTCTCTCTCTCTCTCTCTCTCTCTCTCTCTCTCTGTATCTATCTCTCTCTATCTCTCTCTGTTTCTCTCTGTCTCTGTCTCTTTTTTTTCTCTCTCTCTCTCTCTGTTTCTTTCTTTTCTCTCTCTCTCTCTCTCTCTCTCTCTCTTTCTCTCTCTCTCTGTTTCTCTCTCTTCCTCTCTCTGTTTCTCTCTCTTCCTCTCTCAATCTCTCTCTTTATCTTCTCTCTCTGTCTCTTTCTCTCTCTCTGTCTCTCTCTCTTTCTCTCTCTCTCTATCTGTTTCTCTATCTCTCTTAATATCTTCTCTTCCTCTCGCTCTCTCTCTCTCTCTCTCTCTCTCTCTGTTTCTCTGTCTTTCTCTCTGTTTCTCTCTCGTCCTCTATCTGTTTATCTCTCTCAATATCTTCTCTCTCTCTCTCTCTCTCTCTCTCTGTTTCTCTGTCTTTCTCTCTGTTTCTCTTTCTCTCTCAATATCTTCTCTGCCTCTCTTTCTCTCTCTCTCTCTCTCTCTCTCGCTCTCTCGCTCTCTCTGTGTTTCTCTATTTTTCTCTATCTCTCTCAATATCTTCTCTTATATCTTCTCTTAAGGATGATATAACGAACCTATAAAAGCGTTGGAAGTATGGATATGGATAAGAGTAGAAAAGATTAGTTAGAAGTTACAAAGGAAGAAGTTCTGGAGAGAGTAGATACAGATAGGCATGCAGTTGATATACATTGTACTTGTATAGTGCATTAAGAAATAGGAAGAAGGGTTGGATACGGGGGAAAGTTTTCTAAAAGAGATCATAAAAGGTCAAATGGAAGGAATGACTAGCGGAGGCACACAGAGATTACGAATATTAGATGATTTAAAGCTTAACTCATAGGCCTATATGTGGACATGAAGAGGAAAAGTTAAGCCACACAGGAGTGGTAGCGTTATATACCGTATGACCTGTGAGTGGTCAGCGCACTAAGAGAAAGAGTCTTGTAGACTGGTCGCAACTAAAGAAAATATCTTTATCTCGAGATCTTTCAGTATTTTCTAACTTTGCACTCCTATTTACTGAAATGCTTGAGACAAAATGAAACTACAATTATATTAATGTTTGCAATGCTAAATCTCAATCAGGCTCACTATACTCAGCAATTAACTTCTGTAAAGTATTCTCGAAGATTGATGTGAGCCATGACACATTGCAATATAAGTTTTTGTTGTTAATAATTAATAATGATAATAATGTGGCCTACTAGTAATTATTATAGGCTATTAATTAATAGTTTGTAATAATAAAATATTATTGTCAATTATGGTAATAAAACTATTCAACAATTTGTATAGTGAATCTTAATTCTACACGTAGCCTAATCGGATTGGATTTTGGCACCCATACAAGTTGACCCTTAACTTTTATAGCGGGTTATTATAGTAAGAACAACTTATAATTTGATCAAGAAATGTTTTGATCAAGTACATTTTACTTTTGCACTTTTATTTGAAATATTTACTTTTGTTGACTATTTAGGCCCCTACTTCGACTATAATATATATCTGCCGAGAAGATTTACATACTTCCAAATTACTGGTAAAATCACGGCCACTATCAAAAGATTATGAAAACTAAAAAATATCAAGATTGTCCACTATCAAAATATACTAAATGTATCTACATAAATATGGATAATTCTGTGGATTTTAGAATTTGCACCGTTTTAGGACCTTTTTTTGGCTCGCAGGCTTGATCTTTGTCTCAATAGTGTTCCACGTGTTGTGCTCTGGTGTGGTTGGACCACTGCAGAATAGGGCAACCGCAAACAATCTGCTGCATGTACGTAAGAGGCGACTAAGACAGGGGCTGAGGTTGGCAAGGTTGGACGCACCTCACCATGAAATATTTTCTCATCCAGTTTACATTAAAAAGGTAACGATGGGTGATATGACGATTTTTAGCCTTGAAATGTGTCATGGCCGAACATTGTTTACATCGAAACTGCTGAAGAACAGCTAAAATATTCTCAAATTTCGAGGACATTTTCTGCCTAATCTATATCATATTTCGTCTAGCAGCTGAGAAAATTTACACTGAATAGTTTTACGGAAGTTTTAAATCAATAGTGCAGACTGTGCTGCCGGTAATGTTATTTCTGGTAACTAGTAATATATTTTGATGATTTATGATCAAGACTAGATAACTTCTCTGAATCATATTGATTTAGAAAATCTGTATGGACTTGAGTACGTTAGTCCGGTAGGGTTAGTTAGCTTCGATTTAATAAATTTATGTTTGTTTTGTTGTACGAACGTTTTCCAAACTTCTCACCAACGTTAATGAACAACATGCCATGTAGTCAAACTCTGATGAAATTGAAAGTTCGTAATTTAGACTTGTATCTGTTGATCAGATAACCTATGTATGAAGTGTAAATTTTACAGAAATGTTGACATTAAAGAAGGAGATAGATCGGAATGCTAAGAGTAAGGAAGGCATCACGGAGAAGCGTATATCTGTTCGAGACAAGCTTCTAGTTCGAGGTAAGTTGATGTTTAATGATCTGCTAAGCTATAACTCTGATGTCATCACCTAGACTTTGTGCTTAGTTAACCAAGACATTTCTAGAAAAGTAATAGTATAATCCGGATTTAACTCTAAGCTCATAATCCACTAGTCAGTTATAATCTGGACTTAGTGCCAAGGTCATATTTGTCATTCAGTTTATTACTTATCAGGATTTAATGCCAATCTAATAATCTGTCAATCAATTAATTAATGATAAGGAAATATTGCTATTTATTTGGGAAGGAGGATATTAGGAAATTAGAGGCATAGGGAATGTGGTTATGGAGAAAGATAATAAATATTAGTTGTAGTCACAAAAAAGTACTGAGAAGGTACAGGTACGAAGAACGTATTGAGCCATCACAGATAGGCAATTAATAAATAAGATAAGAGATGGAAATAAAACTGGATAGGACATATTATAGGGGGGGGGGGTGGTGTAGATTGCTGAGGGTTGTAGTAGTAGGAAGAATGAAAGGGAAAAGAGTTAGAGGAAGGCTGAGACTTAAGAGTTTAGATGACTTGATAACAATTTCCTATATAGAGATGAAAAAGAAGGCTAAGCATGTAATTAGCTGGCAGATTTAGATGCTATGGTCTTGCCTTTGGGTAGTGCAGTGCACTGAGATTCTCTACTAACTGAGGTTCATATGATGGAGCAAGACTTACGAAAGTCACAAGTAAGTGGTTAATGATTGATTGATTTATTTCATGAATAATTTTGTTTGTCCCCGTGTTGTATCCAGGTTGTTGGAAGAATTTATCAATCGGTGACTGCATGTGTTGTAGAAGGTGACTAGAGCACTAAGATCCATACCAACGTCACAAAGGGCATTCGGTTGATCAGCGCCTAGGCTCCAGAAATTGCTACAAAAATTTAACTGAATGGAAAAGTCTCTAATAGGTGATTGACTGATGATATGATGTAGGACAGAGAGGATCTGAGACAGGCTATTCTTATCCCGACACTGGTTTAACTGAGACTCAAGGGAAGATGAAGATGATGAAATATTAATTATTGTTTGAATGGTGTATATTGTTTTTAGGTTATTTATATTAATAATATAATATGTGATAACATTGTGTTGAACAATGGTAATTATAATGATTGATTCATTTATTTCATGGATAATTTGTAATTAATGATTGAATGGTGTATATTGTTTTTAGATTATTTATAGTAATCTGATAACATTGTGTTGATGCAGAGGATAATTATTAATTTATGTTTGAATGGTTTATTTTGCTTTTATTATTATTTATAATGATTGTATTTAATAATAATAATTATAAATAATATTATATATTATTTATAATAATTAGATAGCATTATGTTGAAACAGAGGATAATTATTTATAATAATTAGATTTTTGTTGATGCAGAGGTTCAGGAGATGGAGCAGAACCTGCCTAAGACGTGTAAGATAAACTTTGAGGACCCCGACAAGCTGCATCAGTTCTCTCTAACCATCAGCCCGGATGAGGGCTACTGGATAACGGGAAAGTTTCATTTTAGCATCAGTGTCCCTGAAGACTATAACATTGTGGTGCGTAGGCTGCGATGTCAGTAATGTATCTGAACAAGAGATATATCTCTCCTTCTCTCTATTATTCTGCTTAGTGGCAGGTCCCAGGTACTTATGGCTGAAGCCAATGGCGAAGTCGGTAAGATACTCGACTGCGGATTAGTGTGTGCGGGGTTCAAATCTTGGGCTCGCCCATCACTGACATCGCTTTTGGGTGAGGAAACTGACGTTAACCTTAGCTTTACCAGCTTTTTATTCCTACTTGCAGTTTACTGTTATGCTCCTTAAGGTGCAGTTCAACAAGTTAATATATTCACAAAAGACTGATGTCAAAATAGAAAAAAATTATTTAAAATTTTTTTTGTATGTATTTAGACAAATTTATTTAGACAAATACCTGTGTAGTGTCCTACACGTGTTGTGTATGGGTTGCTGAAGAATAGCCCAATCGTGGACTGCATGTGTCTTAAAAGGCGACAAAGTATTAAGACCCAAATCGAAGTCAGAAAGGGCCTTCGGTTGGTGAGCGCTCAGGCTCCAGAAATCGCTATAGAATTTTCTCAAATGAATAGAGCCCGACCCTAGTTAAACAGGGATTCAAAGGAAGATGATCATGATGATGATGTATTAAGACAAATTTGTATTAATTGTCCAGTTACTATTTAGTATCTCAGTTGTACTAGTTTGTACCTAGTTTAGCATGCTTTGTGCTATGTTGAAAATGTATTTACTTAATGTAGTAAAGAATAACATGACCCAGGAATAGAAAATAATTTTTTTGTGGTTTGATTCTTTGTGGTTTCTTGTACTCAATGATATCTCTCGTCATGTGGTATTGCTGTTTACCTCTAGAATGCTTATCTTTTAAAATTTGTTTTCTAGTCTCTTTGATCTTGAAAGTTTGAGTCATTGCATCCTGAATAGGAGAAGTAGATATTGTGACAATGTGGTTACAGTTTTAACTTTCTTACATACATGTAGGAAAGCTAAAACTAGATTACAATATTGAAGCGTATGGACTATAGAGGGAAGTTGAAATAATACAAATATATTCGCATGCACCCGCACATATGTATGCATATCCTTTTACCACCATGATTATTAGTTGATTAGCTGATTGATTAATTTACTGAAGTAACCTTGCTTAATTAGCTGATTAATTAGCTGATTAATTGGCTGATTAATTAGCTGATTGATTAAGCTGATTAATTTGCTGATTAATTAAGCTGATTGATTGATGCAGCCTCCATCAGTGCGCTGTCAGACACGCATATGGCATCCTAACATCAATGAGGACGGTGAAGTCTGTCTCTCTCTGCTGCGACAGAACTCTCTCGACGGGCTCGGTATGCTGTTTACCTCTTGTTTATTGTTTACCTTTTTTTTACATTTTGTTTACCTCTTGTTTACCTTTTGTTTACATTTCAATATGAAGCATGTGAGTTTGTTTACCTGTTGTTTGCTAGTTGTTGACCTGTTGTTTACCTTTTGTTTACATTTCAATATGAAGCATGTGAGTTTGTTTACCTCTTGTTTGCCTGTTGTTGGCCTTTTGTTTATCCTTTGTTTACATTTCAATATGAAGCATGTGAGTTTATTTTTGTGAGTATGTATTACTGTTAAGAGGTTTGCCTCTTGACCAGAAGATGTTTGGTTTGAGTCTCGACCAGGGCTCGTTAGTTACATCAGTTGACATACATTCCTCTAGTTCTGACTAAAAGTCTCCTTGTTTTCTACTCTCGGAAGAGAAAATTGCCAAAGGTCATTGTTTTAATAAGATTTATTAAAAGAAAGGTTTTAATGTTTCGTTGGCTTTAAGGTGTGAGATGTTGAACTGTTTGAACTAAAATTGATAAGCCAATGTATAAATAATTATGTAACATGTTATGTATTATTTGTATTGTATATGCTGAATTTGTATACATCAGTGTGTTAGTAAGTGTGAAAGTGCACTAATTAATTGTTTTAGGTTGTGATTTTTACATTTTAGATCTATAATATCTGATTTTACGAGTGTTTACCTGATTTTATGGGTGTGCCGAGTGTTTACCTGATTTTATGGGTGTGCCGAGTGTTTACCTGATTTTATGGGTGTGTCTTGTGTTCTCTGTGTGGGCCTTGCTGCCTGATTTCTAATTATAATTAAAATAAATAAATAAAATAAATATACGAGCTATTGCTTGAGTTGTTATCAATTTATTGTTATACACAGGTTGGGCGCCCACTAGAAAGCTTACAGATGTAGTCTGGGGGCTTAATTCTCTCTTTTCGGTTAGTTTCTGAACATTTCTATCTATTTTACCAATAATTACAGTTTTTTGTAGTAAAGTATTTTCCTAACCTTTAGATATAGACGTTCTCTATCTGTATATAAGCACAGTAAACTAAATTAAAACAGATTTAAGGTGATTTTTGCCTCGTGGTCCTTTTTGCCAACTGGCTCAAATTTGCATTGTATAAATATAATCGACGGATGTATTAGAGTTTGAGTCCATAGGTGCTATGCTCATGTGTACTTGCATGCATTGCACTCACATAAAATCTATACAAAAATCATTCGCTTATACTCGCATAGACTCAATCCACAAAGATCATTAGCACATATTCGCATAAGCTGTGTTCACAAAAATTATAGGCATATACTCTCACAAACTAAATAAACAAATTCATTAGCTGTCATATACTTTATATGTAAATTATATTTATTAGCGCATACTAACATAAACTTTATACTCAAATACGTTGTCAATTACGCGTACGTGTTCTAACGTAGTTTTAGCTCATGTTTCAGTTCTCCATGCGTCTATATAAAAATGCTTGTGTTGAAGGATCTACTCAACTTTGACGACCCGTTGAATGTTGATGCCGCAGAGCATTACGAGCGGGATAAGGTATGTGGCGTATCTCTATGTAGTCAGTTATCAGCTGTGCTGAGTGGTGCGGTGGTTGAGCGACTGAATGTGAAAGAGTTGCTCAATTAGAAATCACAGTTCTGCCTCCAACTGTTTTAATCCTGCTTTGTGTGATGTATTTTCTATTGCAACTTATATGATATGATATGATATGATATGGATTTGAGACAGCCTATTCGTATCCCGACCCTAGTTAAACTGGGATTCAAGGGAAGATGATGATGATGAACATATGATATTCTAGTGAGTGGAAATTGACCCCACGACAAGCTAAACGCCATATGGTGCAGGGTTACCATCACGCTAAATTTGTACTGTATTGTATGCTCACTTTGTGTTTAATATTTTAAAATATTCATTGTTGGTATGTTGGGTTTGTTTTGAAAGGTAGAAATGATTGTTGTTTTGAAAATATAAAAGCTAGCGATAGAATTTCACCAGCACATTACACAATCCTTTCTTAAGGACTTTTGAGGATTTGTCTGCTTGAAATGTTTGATGACAGTCTGAGAAATTTACTTACTCCAATTGCTCATTTAATGTATAAAATACTATTCCTGTAGTTAATATAAAAGGATTGGCTGGGCAATATTCTGGTTTATTTTGTTGTTTTGCAATTGCTAATTTAATATATAAAATACTACTCCTGTAGTTAATATAAAAGGATTAGCTGAGCAAGATTCTGGTTTTTGTTGTTTTGCAGGAATCTTTCGTAGCGAAGGTGAAGGAATACGTTCAACAGTTTGCCAAGCGGTAGTACAGTGCGCGTCGTGATCGACTGACATTTATCGTTCATCACGTGCTCTCATACTGCTTACTCTCTCTGTGTCCGTACTTCTACTCTCTCTCTCTCCCTCTCTCTCTCTATCAGGCTTACTCTCTCTCTCTCTGTCCATACTTCTACTCGTCTCTCTGTGAGTCTTACTCTCTCTCTCTCTGTCCATACTTCTCCTCGTATCTCTGTCAGTCTACTCTCTCTCTGTCCATACTTCTACTTATCCTTCTCTCTGTCAGTCTTACATTCTCTCTCTCTCTCTCTCTCTCTCTCTCTCTGTCTGTCTGTCTCTCTCTCTGCGTTATTTGCTTAGTTACTTCTGTCAAAAGTATAAGTATATCTCTGACGGGCGAATCATGGTTTTATGCCACGAACCTGCTGATAAATCGTTAAATCACTGGCTAGAGCCAGTGGCGTTGTGGCTGGAGCTAGTGGCGATATCGGCAAGATATTCGACAGCGGATCAGTAGGTGCAGGGTTCAAATCTGCGGCTCGCCCGTCACTGACATCTTTTTTGAGTGAGGAAACTGACGTTAACTTTAGCTTTTTAAACTGAAATCATTGTAAAATACTGGCTTCGACTTCTTTTCATTTCTTCTACTTATCTACCTTCTGGTAAACTTTTTATTATCATTTTATTAACTCGTATATCATCCTGTACTGCAGTTATAACTTGGTTCTTCGGAGAGTCTCTGGTTCTATCTCTGTGTGCTAACCTTGCAAATTCGGATTATATACGGTTGATTCTAGTTATCTTTAAACAATGCTATTCGAGACTTTTGATATGATGTCCTGTTTTCTGCAACTGAATGATGCCAGTCTTATGTGATCTTAGTCAACTTCTTTTGATTCATCATCATCATTGGTCATGTCTCCTTACATCCTGTGTTGAGGTAGAAATGGATGCTAAATGCTTCTGACACTCCGACTTCCGGGGTATCATCCTTGTATTACTGAACGGACGTTGAAGCGTTATCGTTTTGTTAGTATTTTCAGGACTGTAGTTGAATATTGATTTAGGATGATGTATGCTGGTGTGTTCGCTCTAGTTAAATTCACAACTGCTGTGATGACGATTATTCACATTACGTCGCCTAAACGCGACGAAATATATTTTAATTGACCTACCCGTGCTCTTACTAGTTTGTGTAGTATACTGTTGAGAAACTTTCTAGTAACTTATTTGCTCGTAACCTTTCTGACCTGTACTCAATGTTAGGAAACGACTATTGACTCATTGGTATTAGAATGGTCTAGCTATAAGCTAACAGTTTTATTGACGTATTGCTGTTGCTGCATCGTAGCGATGCTGTTAGGCCCCTGATGATGATGATATGCTTTTAAGATGAAGTTGATATTCTTAGTTTGTTATAGTAATTAATTATAATACTAAAGTAATATTTAATATAGTAATGTCGTATTGAGTAAATTAGAGTCTTTGCAATCAAATTATTATGCATCCCTATCATTATAGTTCCTCTAGTTATTACTTTAAGTATGCCACAGAATGTTATCTAATGAAACAGGATGTTGATTAATTATCGTTCTCCGGCCTATCAGCTGCGCTGTCTCGTGTACAGTGCACCAAATTGTTCAGGTTAAGTCAGACAATTGTGCTTACATTGTCTTTAATTTAACGCACTATTGGATATAATCGTTCGTACTGATGTCTAGATGATTACCGCTTCTAGCACTGATTACTTCTAATGGTTCACTCTGATCATTATACTTAAATTAGATCCTAGGCACTATTGGATATGATCATTCATACTGATGTCTATCCACCAAATGTCCATGACCTGAGACCAACACGTAAACCTCCATTCCGCTAGTACTCTTCCTTGGACTGATTATCCGGATTTTAGCTTGCACCGTTTTTGGCCCCCTCTCTCTGCACATCGGTTTTAATTTGATTCCACAGTGTTCGATGTTGTCATGGACAACAGTAGCACTCTAATCGTATTGTTGTTGTTGCTGGATATGATCATTCATGTTGATGTCTAGGAAGATACCGCTCCCTAGTACAGCTTGTTTAAAATTGTCTTCAGTTTCTCTCAGGCTCTAAATCCTCACCTCTGATTTCTTTCCCTATGTATTCACAGCCACAATTAATTGATACACCACAAATACGGTTCATTGGATATAATTATCTGCATGAAGATGATTCTCTTCTAATTTCGAGCTGGAAAGAAAAACCTAGTAAACTGTAGTCGGGTCTTTTATCTTGTACTCTACTTGTTCTCGCGCCACGTGTGGGTGTTGTGTAATTAATTAATCAAATAGTTGTTTAACGGCGGGTTTCTAACCCTCTGATGATTGGAGTATTCTAGTAAATTCTGTATAAAATCTTGTGTGTTAGATAACTGTGTTGTGTGCCTATTATCTAAAATCAATAACTAAATAAAGAATTGATTGAAATTGTAACAAGTGTTTTAGCTTTAATAACTGAGGTTTAATGAACCGGTGACTAAGCCGGTGGTTGAACCAGTGACTAAGCCGGTGACGAAGCCGATGGCTGAGCCGGTGACTAAGCCGGTGACTGAGCGAGTGACTAAGCCGGTATCTAAGCCGGTGACTAGGCCAGTGACTAAGATGGTGACTGAGTCGGTAGCTGAGCGAGTGACTGAGCGAGTGACTAAGCCGGTATCTAAGCCGGTGACTAGGCCAGTGACTAAGCCGGTGACTTAGCCGGTGGCTTGACGGGTTAACTGTCTTACTACGGATCATTTTTTAATTCAGATTCTTGACTCGCCCGTCGCTTATGTGCTTTCGATAGAAGAACGTAAATTAAGAGTCGACTTAGACTCTCATTTATAGGCTTAGTCTACTGCTGATAATTAGAAGGTCAAAGAACTAGATTCATTGGGTTAACAGTAAGTTACAATTTATTAACTGAGATAGTAAGATGTGTTAGTTATTTTACCTCTTTTCTACTTTCTATACCTATACTGTGACGTCCCGCGAGATCATTTAATAAAATTTAAATCTATTATTATAAGGCGTGAATACTACGTCATACGCCGTAAAACAAACACTTGAAATAATGTTTGATGTAGTAACAACGACAACCTATGTAAGACAAATCCTGTTTTAATTAATTGTTTTTTATGCTCTATATCGCACATATGTACGATATGTCTACTCATACTGCTGCATAGTGTTAATATTGTGTGATTGAACTACTTCAAGTTATCAGAAGCCTTGCAAATATAATTAAACGTCGGCCTGGCGTCATGTTAAGTTTACAGTTTACATTTTCTTCCAGTTTTCTCGTTGAAATATAGTCAAATGCACTTGTCGATATAATCTAGCTCTCTCTCTCTCTCTCTCTCCAGTGCACTTCCAAGTGGCAGGTTCAAGGTACATATTCAAACTCAGAGTCTGCTTTCTCGCTCCATAAGAGCACACCTTAGATCAACAAGTTAATCGCTTCACAAAGTCTATGCCTTATCCATACCTTATGTAGCCTATAGCTCGGGAAAAGTATGGCTTCTGAGGTGGTTTCCCGTTGCCTTCCTCAGTTGGATTAATTACCATTTAATTAAACATATTTTAATGTAGATATGATATGTGCAAGCAATGTTTAGGGTTTGAGAACGGATCAGGGTTAGGAGATATTTAAGGCCACAGAGGAAATCTAGAAATCGGTAGATGCGATCGATGCAACTAAGCTACAGAACAAAGTTTAACGTCTGTTTCAGTGTCTCAAGTGCCTCGCTCAGTGACGATTCGACGGGTGTTGAATCCATGGCCTCTTGGTTACAAAGTAAGCTTGCTACCAACTCAGCCAGTACATTCATATCTTTTCTGCAGTGTTCGGCCAATTGGCATATTCAAGGCACATATTCCTACATACACTTTTCTTTAATTTTTTTGTACTCCACGAACCAGAACCCTACACAAGGACCTAAAACCTTAATGTAGCCTTTATCGTGGCAACGCTACGATAGGCTTATTTGCCTAGTAGCAATAAAGTCCGTTGTGGTTTTCCAATTTATCAATTTCTGCCTGGTCGTTTATAGTGACACAATACAGTTATTCTACTTTGTAGCGAGACAGTCACAACACGAATAAAACATCGAAACACACATAGACAAACGTTATTATGTCTGTACCGTCACCAGAATCGTAAATATGATACGAACATATTGTAGCTGGCACTGTGACGTGACACGACTGTTGAAGAGTCTAGCCCTGTTGACACTGGCTGTGGCTTATGGTGTAATCCAGCCTCGTCCCACATTCTCTGGTATATTTTGTTAAGTAAACAGAATTAACATGACAACGCCAGGTCTGGTCGTTTTGAGCTACGCATGCTGAATTCATTGGCTGCACTGAGTTAAACTTGTAGGACTCTAGATAACGGTTGTTCTATGATTAGATATTCATTCTCTTGCGAAAAACTTTAGTAATCTACATGCATATGTAGTGCTTAAACTAGGAATATAATATTGTAAAAATACTTATCTTATATAAATACATATGCATGTTAAAGTTATGTTTTAAAGCCACGAAGTCTGCACAAAAATGCGGATACAAGTGGTCAATCGCCAAATAAGTGCTGCAGTTCTTATAAAGATTTGTTGTGTTTATATTTGTTAACTTACATGTTGTTTTAGTAGTAAAATATTCGTGCCATCTCCGTAAGCATAATAAATTAAGTGTATAACTTTTGATATTATTGATAAACCTCTGATAGTTGGTTAATCAATTTCTAACATATAAAATAAGTAATTGTTTATTTGTCTGTTAGGCAAACTGGAATAGACGCTGTTAGCTTTTCAATATACATAAAATAAATAATTTAGCATCTTATCTCTTGTCAGGAAAGTTAACTAGTTAATTAATTTAAAAATTAATTTAATCAGCTAATTTAACTAGTGTCAGGAAAGTTCTAATAAAAGAGATTAGCGGATTCGCTGTGGTTGGAAGAGTATTTGGAGTAGGCTTCACTGGTAGGTTGTTAGGTTATCATAGAGGTGGGAAGAGATAGAGAAATGCTGGAGGCATACAAGAGTTACGTGGACCCACATCTCAATGAGTACTGGGCTAACGACAAGAAGTGGAAACATCTCGTCAAGACTGGAGTGGTATGGGTCCTCGTGTAATACCATAGTCTTGTCGTTAAAGCTAAGGTTAACGTCAGTTTCCTCAGTCAAAGGCGATGTCACTGACGGGCGAGCCCAGAATTTGAACCCCGCACCGTCTGATCCGTGGTCGAGTATCTTACCGACTTCGCCACTGGCTCCAGCCAGTCACTGGCTCCGCACCATGGTCATGTAACGTGATCATCCTGGGGCTGGTTCCAGCAAAAGATTTCTTTATGCTGTTCCGCAATAAATATCTATTCTACAGTGTACATCATTTCCTTGATATTCATTCTCGTTTTATCTATAGTAGGCTATAGAAATGATTAAGTGAGTGACTGATGGATTGAAGTATAGATTTATTGATCAATAGATTGTTTGATTGATTGATGGATTGATAGTCTGATTCATAGGCTGATTGAAATATTTGTTATATAGATTGATTGAGTGAATGATTAAGGGATTGTTGAAATGATAATTTAGCTGTTGGAATAATTGCTTGACTTATTAATATATTAATTGATTGATATATTGATTGATTGACCGATTGGTTGATATATTGATTGATTGATTGGTTGACTTATTGATATATTGATTGATCGATGGATTGATATATTGCTTGTTGAAATGATTGTATGATTGATATATTGATTGACTTATTAATATATTGATTGATTTATCGATTGATTGATATATTGCTTGACGGATTGATTGATTGACTTGATATATTGATTGACTTATTGATATATTGATTGATTGATCGATTGATTGATATATCGCTTGACGGATTGAGTGATTGACTTGATAACTGTTATTAATATATTGATTGATTGATCGATTGGTTGATGTATTTATTGATGGATCGATTGATTGATATATTGATTGATCGATTGATTATATATATATATTGTTTGATGGATTGATTGATTGATCGATGTATTGATTGACTGATGTCAGATAACTCGCACTGGCACGCCTATAGATGAGATTACGTTCAGAGCGAATGAGATCAAGGAGTGGAAGAAGAGAAAGGCTCGGCAGGAAGAGACAGAGAGACTTCTAGCGAGGAGGAAGCAAATAGAGGCAGCCAACCACACGGTCATACAGCAAAAGATTGAGGATATAGAAAAACTTGAGAAAGTGCTAACCGTTAAGGTGAGCATAAGCTCCCGTGTACAGTGTAGACCATAACAGTGTGAAGTCATATTGTTCATTTCAATATACGTGTAAAAAAGCTTAAAAGCTAATGTTAATGTCAATTCCTCACTCGAAAGCGATGTCAGTGACGGGAGAGCCCAGGATTTGAACCCCGCACATACTGGCCCGCGGTCGAGTACCTTACTGACATCGCCACTAGCTCCAGCCAATAGTTGTATATACAGTATATATTTATATGTATAGCCAATAGTTGTATATGTAGTTGTATAGTGTAGAACAATCTTAATGCACAACATACATGCAGAACAATAACAGTTTACAATATAATGCTAATAGAAATGGACGCTAAACCTTAAGCATATATCTAAAAAAGCATCAGCGTACAATACACATTTATAACAATGGTCCCATCTTGTTCTATGAAAGCATTACATTTAATCATTATATTACATCAGTAGGCCTACACAATGTAGGCAACAATGACCACTATAAAAACTGCCCAATGATAACAACAAAATTTCAAAGCTTTTGTTTTTTTTATGAAACCAAAGATAAGCTTATAGATAAATAGTAAATTGAGAGAGAGAGAGGAGAGAGAGAGAGAGAGAGTGAGAAAGAAAGAGAAAGAGAGAACAAGAGAGAAAATAAAAAGAATGGAACTATGGCAGTATAACCTCTCTCTCTCCCCCTATCTTCAGTGCACTGCCAAGTGGCAGGTTCTAGGTACATATTCATACTCAAAGTCTGTTTTCTCGCTCCATTGAAGCACTCCTTAGATCAACAAGTTGATCCCTTTATCCCTTTAAAAAGTATATGCCTTATCCATACCTTATGTAGCCTACAGCTTGGGAAAAGTATGGCTTCTGAGCCGGTTTCCCGTATAACCTATATGATGATATTTTTATGTAATGTTTTTTATGATCTCAGAATGGACAGAGTCCGAGATCCAGGACTAACATCCGGCTGATAGACCCGTCCCTGCGCCCTCTCTCCCCCCGCACCCACACCAGGGCCTCACTGAGGCAAGGAGGGGGCCTCAGGGCCTCCAGCGCCCCCCAGAGATCTGGTATACTAGTAGTTCAAGTAAGTCTTGAGTTGCCGTCTCGTATATATATATATATATATATATATATATATATACATATTTACAGGGTGAGTAAAAAAAAGATTACACCTGCAAAAAGTTTGAATATCTCAGGCTACTGTTAATATTTTCCAATAAAACATTTAGCAACTACTAAAGGACTCATGAGTTTTCCAAGCGAATGAAATTTAAGATAATTTTAATTTTAATTTTAATTAATAATTTTCTCCAGCGAATTTAATGTAGACACGAAGAGATGGACTTTGTTAAGTCTTCATTGTATAGAATCTATTTGTAATTTTGTTGAAGAATTATTTTAAATTCTTCTGATCATTTGAACGCATGAGCTGATTTTCAAGTGATCTAATATCAGTCTGAGGAATTGTGTCGCTGAATTCAATACGTAAATCTTATCGTGGCTCGTAGACGCTTATTTGTCTAAGCAAGAGAATTTATCATTTTATTTAAGATCACAGTGTTTCATTTCAAGAGTCTTTATAAATACTAAGTCGACATTTTGTTGCGCCATTGAATGCTAAGTGGATAGAGATATTCTTATTTATTATTTGAGAACAAGTTATACAAGTTACGCACTGGCTGGAGCCAGTGGCGAAGTCGGTAAGTTACTCGACCGCGGATCAGTAGGTGCGGGGTTCATATCCTGGGCTCGCCCGTCACTGACATCGCTTTCGAGTGAGGAAACTGACGTTAACCTTAGCTTTTTAGCTTTAATTGTAATTCAATACTTCGCTAAATTGTATCAATAACGTAACAGTAGCCGTGACCTAATATTCTAACTAAACGGATTTGGTTAAATAAAATAAATTATTTCGTCAAGATCGTATAAACTATAGCATTCGGGCTTTAATTAATTCTGCCAGATAATATGCAGACAGAATAGTTAACGAACTAGGAGAGTCACTAAATTAGTAGGAGAGACTTTTCTTTTAGGTCGATTTGTAATATTTCAGTAAAATCCACGTTTCTTTCCAGTGTATTACCTAATGGCAGGTCCCTTGACCATTGTTAATAGGCAAACATCTTACTCGAGCAGTTTTCCATCTGCTGCTTCTGTTTTCATATCCGAGTTTACACCCTGTAACAATAACAACAAAATAGCAACAGAATTCAAGTGCTAATGTCGTCCACGTCAACGTTGAGCACTGTGGTACCAAATCCAATCTGATGATCAGAGTGTTGTGTCGAAGAACGGTGCAAGCCAAAATCCTGGAGTTTAGTCCGAGGAAGGGCTTCACATTACTAATACGTACTAGTGGAATGGAGGTTTACGTGTTGGTCTCAGTTCTTGTGCAGTTGTTGAAACTTATAAAGAGCTCTCAATAGATCAACAAGTTTATTATTTCACTAAGGCTATGCCTTGAATGTCTCAATAGCGCAATGGATAACGTCGTGAACTTTTAAATGACAGATCCAATGGTGAATTGAACCCGCGCGGATTCGAATCCCAGCCGCGCTGATCTGAGAATCAGATCTCGGACATTCACTGGACTGGTTACTCGGAAAATGGACTAATTGGCTTAACGGATTAAACATGTGGTGTTAAAAAGTGATAGATATCAACATAGTTGATCATTTCAGTATAATGTGTGTTTACTATAATGCGTGTTTACTTGCCCATACGATTTTCAATAAGTGCAGTTAACGGTTGACCATTGTTCATTGTTCTGGTAACTATATAGGGTATTACTTTCAATCTAATTGCTAAATAATTGAATTATTAATGAACTCTCTCTCTCTTAGTGCACTTCCTACTGGCAGGTCCATGGTACATAACGCTTCCACTCTTCTCTACCTTCCGCTTTCCTCTTCATTTCCACATATGAGTGGGTCTTTAAATCGTCTAACATTCCTAATGAATTAATTAATGAATTAATTATCAATAAACAGAGACGATTAAAGGGTTGATTGATTGATTTGTCAGGAGAAGGAGAACAGCACGTTGACCTCAGGCTCGATCACCCCCGCTAGGGGGCTGAGCAGGGCCAGCAGGGCAAGCAGCTCTCTTAAGACCCCCCCGGGGTACCACGTGGTCGCCCTGGAGGCGAGAGATTCAGGGGAGGGGAGGAAACAGGACAGGGGTGGGGGAGGTCTGGTGGATTATATGGACGATCTCAGCATTACAGAGGTATATACATATATATATATATATATATATATATTTATATACATGTATATAATATATATATATATATATATATATCTTTATTTATTTATATAGGATATGATATCGGTATTAATCGATATCATGTCTCTTATTTGCATTTCTTCTGATTTTAAGAATTTTTATTCTTATTGCTAATTAAACTTCTAACTTCAGCTCGTGTGATTGGATTCTGTTTTCTGGTGCTTGATGTTGTCGTTTCTGGCAATGTCACCGTTGTAGAGCTGCTGTCGTTTATAAATGGTGGTGTATGCCTTTAATAATGTTGTTGCCGTTTATATCAGTTTACGACTTAAATCATGTTGTTGTTTTTGTTGCTGTTGTTGTTTTAACAACAGTTGGAGCGACAGAACGGATTGGACCTAGGGGAGCGGGATCGGAAACAACACTACCCCTGGGTCTACCTCGACTCACCCTACCTCGAGTCCCAGATGCCCTCCCACCTGAGAGCCTGGCGCAGAGATCAGCGGGCAGTCTCTTCCAAGGGTAGGAGGTCGCTGAGCGCTGGGAAGGGTCAGGCCTCGATGAGGACGGGCAAGAAGTCAGGCAAGAAGGGCAGCGTGGAGGGCATCTATCGCAGAGTCAGTGTGCCGGTTAGGATGTTTAGTTGTTTGACTTGTGTACCTAAAAAGATTTACACCAGCTGGTGTATTGGTGAGCGTTAATGTATAGGTGAGTTATTGTGAGTTAGTAAGTGGTGAGTTAGTATGAAGTAGTGAGTTAGTAAGTTATTAGTGAGTTAGCGTAAGTTGGTATGAGTTAGTGAGTTAGCGTGAGTTGGTGTGAGTTAGTGTGAATTATTGGAGAGTGTGCGTGGTGGGCTAATGTGAGTGGTGAGTTAGTTAGTGTGAGTTAGTAAGTTAACAGTGAGTTAGTGAGTTTTAGTAAGTTAATAGTGAGTTAGTGTGAGTTGGTAAGTTAATAGTGAGTTAGTGTGAGTTATTGGAGAGTGTGAGTGATGGGTTAATGTGAGTTGGTGAGTTAGTGAGTGATGAGTTACTGTTCCGGTTGCTAATATTTTTCTAAGGCCGAAATTTTGCTCTCTAAATGTCTTAACAACGTTGGGGTAACGTCATGAAGTTTTAAATGGCAGCTCTTAAGGGCAGTTGAACTCTCGTAGGTTCAAATCCCAGCCGCGCTGATCTGAGAGTAAAATCTCTGACATCCACAGGACTGGTTATGCGGAAAGTGGTCTAAATTGCCCAACGATTTAAACATGTGGTATTAAAAAGTGATAGATATCAATATAGTTTATCATTTCACTATAACGCGTGTTTACTATTTTTACCTAGATGGAGAACATGGTAGGAGAGAGTGATAATTGGGAGCAGATGGAGATAAAGATGAAGTATCATGGAGATATGATGGGCGGACTGAGAGAGGACAATAGACCATTTGATGAGATACTGGTAGAGCAACAACATTGTGGTGGCAACACGGTCTGCGTGTTTCGTGGTAACGTCGTACCTGGTGGTGAGTATTGTATATACGTTCTCCTGTAACATATTAGTAGCGCTTTTTACTCAATTTTAGTTTGCATATTTTTTTCAAACAAAAGATAGTGAAAAGCTTAGTTTGGACCAAGCTATTGTATGAATATGAAGCATTAACCTTAAGAAAGGAAGATATTAGGAAACTAGAGGCATTGGAAATGTGGTTTTGAGAAGAATGTACCAACTCTCGACAGAACTTCCTCATTTGTAACCTTTTGAGTCCAGTTAATCCTCTCGATTATCTGGACTCAAAAGGTTACAAATGAGGAAGTTCTGGAGAGAGTTGGTACAGTTGGACAGTTGATAAATGTATTAAGAAATAGTAAAAAGAGTTGGAGAGACATTCACTCTCTTTCTCTCTCACTCATAATTATCCTCTTCTTCTTCCTACTGTGGTTCCATCACAACGGACTGCACCGTTGTAGATCTCACTTTCTACATGTAGGTCTATGCACCTGCTGTTGCTTCTGACCCTATTGGACCCTTGGAAGGTTAATCTTGTATCGGAGCTTGCTGTCGATTGGCGCTATCCATAGCAAAGATAAGATTAACCATGGAGAGAATTAATAGTAACTTGTAAGGTACCTGTAAAGCAGTCTCGAAGACGTATCACCGTCCATGATACTGCAATAGAAATTGTCGGTTGTTATTATTATTATCATGCTTATGTGATGGTGGTGACTATTATTATTAATATCCAGGTGATCAACTAGATAGGGTGTTATGCTCCTTATTGATGGCATAGCTATGCATGTATTAGTGTGCCTGTCTTTGCGTTTTACTTAAGTATCTTTGTGTTACTCGAAATATGTTGACTGTTGTGCTGTGTGATACGTGAACAAAATAAACGTATGGCTCTCTCTATTATTATTATTATTATTATTATTATTAATATTATTATTATTATTATATGATTATAAGTACACACAATTGCTCTGCAGTGATAAATTACTGAGAGTTGTGTGCTCACTAATGAATGAAGTAGTAAGCCTTATTTTGTAAACAAATTGATTTTTAATCACTGGTATCACATCCTCACAATCACACTGCTACCGCTACAGCTACTGTTAACATCAGTTTCCTCACTCGAAAGCGATGTCAGTGACGGGCGAGCCCAGGATTTAAACCCCGCATCTACTGATCCACGGTTGAGTTTCTTACCGACATCGCCACTGGCTCCAGCCACTGCGAACCCCTGCGGTCAATATCAAGACCCGAGACCGAGTTGACTGAACAATTAATCCACTAATCCATTAATCACAGCTAGAATATTGATCAATTAAAAAAAATACGCATTATAGTGAAATGATCAACTATGTTGATATCTATCACTTTTAAACACCACATGTTTAAACCGTTAGGCAATTAATTCCATTTTCCGTGTAACCGGTCCAGTGAATGTCTGAGATTTTACTCTCAGATCAGCGCGACTGGGATTTGAAACCACGAGGGTTTGGTTCACCTCAGGATCTGTCATTTAAAACTTCATGACGTTACCGCTACGCTATTAAGACATTAACCGATTAAACGCTTAATTGATTGATCGATTAACAGATTGATCGATTAACTGATTGATTGCAGAAGAGTTCTCGTTTGTATCGCACCGTCACCCAGGCTACCCGTTCAGTCTGAACCTGTACGTCAATGGTAAGAAGGACTGCAGAGTGAGTACGTGCTGTGAGTATAAACACACCCAGGGTCGGCGCCTGGGCAGTAAGAGTGGCCAATTCTCTATCACTGGCATTGTAGGAGGCGGGCCTTGTAGAAAGTAAGACACGCCCACTATACACATTTGTCTCTCTCTCTCTCTCTCTCTCTCTCTCTCTCTATATATATATATATATATCATTGACCTTTGTTTGAGTTAATTATATTTGTGCTTTTACTTCACACTACTAATACTTAATATAGGATGAATTTAAATTCATCCAGTGTTCTCTTAGTTACTGGCGTTAATCCTGTGATATCGAATGAGATTCTTAACTAAGAACTTGCTGCAGAACCAGCTGCTGCAGAACCAGCTGTTGCCGGCATTATCCAATAGTTCTAGATGTTATCACGAACAACAATAGCGGATTAACTAGTCCATGACTGGAGCCCGGGCGAAGTCGGTAAGACACTCGACCGCGGATCAGTATGTGCGGGGTTCAAATCCTGGGCTCTCCCGTCACTGACATGGCTTTCGAGTGAGGAAACTGACGTTAACATTAGACTTTTTTATTTTTACTTTTTTTAACCTTAGCTTTTTATATCAACAGATGTCAGCTGAAGGTGGCTCGCAGAAAAACAAAGATCGTTAAATATCGACCTGTTCAGTCCCAGACGAGCGATCCCAACGACCACGTATACTACGACCTCAAGATCTCAGTGGAGGGAGATGAGATCTATGGGTCCAAGGCACATGATGAGGACAGCAATGAGTACTCTGAGGAGGACACAGACGATGAGGAAGGAAGACCTGAGCGCTCTCCCAACACCCATGACTTCTACTCTCTCAAGGTCTCGCTAGAGGACGATGATGTCGATGATGCGCCCCTTAGAACAAATTCAATTAGACCACAAAAGGCAACGGGAGGATGGTAATATGAAGACAGAGCCAATCGGTAAGTAGACCACTAAAGGCAATGGGAGGATGGTAATAGAAGATAGAGGCAGTCGGTAATTAGACCACTAAATAAAGGTAACAGGAGGATGGTAATGGAGAGATAGAGCCAGTCGGTAATTTGACCACTAATATTTAAACCAAACAACAGCCTCTGAAGTCAATAGTAGATTATAGATAATTAAATAGAACTTATATTGGTTTAAATAGTAGGACTAGTGTAAAGACTGTTTATATTAACGCTGTGCTGTATTTATTAGTCATGAGAGACAAATTTGATTCGATAGTTAACTATGACGAGTAAGAATTCAAAAAGATAAGCAATCAATTGTGCTAGGCATTAAGTTTGAAGTTGACTCAAAAACTTATTGAATCATTTATTTCTGAAGCTTTAATTTTCTATAATTTATTTGATGTACAGTCTTTATACTTTAGTATAAATTAGACTTATTACAGGTCGATAAGAAACATAACAATGTTAAGTAGCCTTCAATGATAAATACAATTCAAATTAACAATCCATACTTAATAGTAAATAATTTACAAAAATATTTGACTTAATCATTTAAGCTAATGTTAACGTCAGCTTCCTCACTCGAGAGCGATATCAGTGACGGAAGAGCGCCCAGGATTTGAACCCCGCACATACTGATCCATGGTCGAATAACTTACCAGCCAGTGGGGATGTCGTTATATCGACGTAGATTATTTACAATAATTAATTTACCTCAATTTAAAATTTAATAATTAGTTCTATACATTTTTAATAATAATCACAATACACAGTTGTTCAGCAGTATAACACGAGTTCTCGCATATTCAGGGATGGCACTACAGCGACTTCACCTTCATTAGTCGTTACCCGTCCAAAACTGTACTTCAATTAGTTTGTTCTCGACTTTATCGGACAAAAAACTGCATCATCAGCCCTATAATACAGCCCTATAATAGTGTTTAATTAATAATAGTGCAATTGAATCGACAACTGTTACAAATCAATGACGTCTCTGACATCATTATTGTATGAGGAAACGGACGTTAAAACTTTATTATTAAATGGAAATGTATGCACAAAACTGATCACATATATCTGAGTACAGTTGGTGAGGGGAAAATGGCTATTAAAAGACGTCAAAGAACGTAGAATGGAAGGGAAAAGAGGCAGAGGCAGGCCGAGATTACGTATATTAGATGATTTAAACACCCACTCATATGAGGAAATGAAAATGAAAGCGGAAGACAGAGAAGAGTGGAGGCGTACCATGGACCTGCCAGTAGGCAGTGCACTAAGAGAGAGAGGGAGAGAGTTGGTGATCACATGAAAATTTAGGTGGCGTATTAGCAACAGGTCATTGCTCAAAAGCAATCAGTTTGCTCTCTTTTGTTTACAGAAGAGAAGAAACAGAATTTACAGTAAGCCAAATGTAAACGACATCACATACCGTACTTCTTGCTATAAAAACAAAAGTCTTTTAGTTCACCTATATTGATTTAAGTAAGGCTAAGGTAAATTAACTTTTGCAAGACCAACACTTTCAGTTGGTCAATGATGTGCTCATTATAGTGAAAAATCTGAATATTTGAATACTTGGATCACATGGATCTACCACGTGGGAAAATAGGTGGATAAATAGAATCCATTGCAATGACAGACAGACTCGAGAAAACTCGTCTATGCGTGCGTCGTACAGGTAAAATATTTACAACGTTGAGCCATCGTTAATTCCCACTCCTTCAATTCTATACCATCATCATCATCATCCTCCCTTAAATCCCAGTTTAACCAGGGTCGGGATACGAATAGACTTGATCCCTTCGTTAAGTTTTTGTAGCAATTTCTGAAGCCTAGGCTCTCACCAACGCACGCCCTTTCTGACGCTTGTTTGGATCTAGTTTTTATGCCGCCTTCTACGACACATGCATATTTACACGGTTGGTCTATTCTTCAAACAACCGACACACAACACGGGGACAATTGAATTCTATACCAACGCTCAATATTTAGCATGGAATGAAAACAGACAAACCTCCATCATAAAACCTAACAATCGTGGCACTGCATGCAAATAGACTGAGGTTAAATCTTCAGGACTTCCTAAACCAATGTAATTAAGTTAAGTTAAATTAAAAAATTTATCGCAGTATTCTCTCACTATTGATGTAACTAAGAGAGCTTTATATATTTAATTATTCGTCGACAAATAATTAAGAGGAGAGAATTTCTTTCCCTACAACGTAAGTTACAGAAAGGAGAGATGGGAGAGAAATTTCCTAACGGACATAACCAGTTAGATTTTGTTTTATCAGATTTGATTTAAACCTGGTAACATTATACAGTTAAAATAGTAAATAATTTGAAAGGAACTGTTTTGTTGAATTACTACCTAATCCTAGAGTAATGCGATATCATAATAACTTTAAATCAATTTTAATTTAAACACATTTACATTACACAGCTATAATAATAAATAGCCTTAACACAACTGATTTACTGAATTACTAATATACTTTCTAACACTTCAATAACGGGATATCATAAGAAACACAAGTCTATATGAGGTTATACAAGTACATAATTGTAAACTACTGCGTAATAATAAAATAATATAAATAAATTACTGCAGCAGATAATTATATTTTCATTTATCTTGTATGGATACATAGGTTTTCTAAAACTCTTCCCTGTTTCGATTAAATAACGAACTAAAACATACATAAGCACCTATCTATATGCTAATCCTATCTTACCAGCACCTTTTATAAACATAAAAATTATGATACAATCTCATTATTTCAATGAAGAAAAATCAAATGTGATATATCTATCTTCCAAATATTATGAAAGCAAAATTGTCTAAAAATTGTTAAAATTGATCAAGCTATGTTTAGATCAAGTTTCAACTACACACATTGCTTAGCAAAGAATGACAAAAACAACTCCATATTTCTATTAATCAATCAACTCAGCTTCAAGGCTAAATAAAAAGCTAGTAAAGCTAAGGTTAACGTCAGTTTCCTCACTCGAAAGCGATGTCAGTGACGGGCGAGACCAGGATTTAAAGTACTGATCACAATTAGTCTAAAATCTAACAGTTTTCCTCTGGCAAACATTCAAACTGTTTCATTCACGATGTACGCATGTCTACGTATGCATCCTGGACTAACATACGGTGTAAGATACTTGACCGTGGATCAGTATGCGGGGTTCACTTCCTGGGCTCGCCTGTCACTAACATCGCTTTCGAGCGAGGAAACTGACGTTAACATTAGCTTTACCAGCTTTTAATTCTACATCGCAATAGCATGCCACTGAAGTCAAGTAGGGCAAAGCAAAGCACAGAATCCTGTGACCAGCCTAGAGTTATCTTGTTTGTAATATTAAGACTGAGGTAACCTCTAATCTCCAAGTTACACACTGAAATAGACACTGAAATGGTCATTAAATAGACAAAATACTGCTAGATTTTAATTCTCTTCAATTCCTTGGAATAAAATATTTCTGTGGGATCTACCATCATTCAGTGCAACATTTCTGATATCATCACAGGATGATACATAGAAGTTCAATCATCAAACTTACTAATCCAAAGTCCTGCATGAAATATTTTCATACACATTTAATTTCACACGGTAGAATATATTTATGATTCATTCTTTAGACGTCCCTGACATCATCCCTGGATGAGGAAATGGAAGTTAAACCTTTATTATTATTTATTAATATTCTAGAGACGTCACTGGACCGACTAGACGACCGCTCCAAGAGAGCTGAATCACGCGAGATATTTCCAAACAAGAAACATGATGACACACGTAACGATCATACCACCGAACAATATAACCCTGTCCTGACTAGAGCGTCGATCAATCAGTCGTATGACTGTGTTGGACAGTCCCAGCGTGTTCATCACGTCAAACACGCGTCGTTGCACGCCCTTTAACGTGCCCCGCTGGTCTCGTAGGGACGCTAGGATGTTTGTGCCGCTATCTATCAGCTGATCGACGCCGCGGTGTGACGTGTGCATCCTGTCGTTGTGCGTGAGAGCCGCGTCAATTAGAATGGAAGTGTCGTCGTCGCTGTTAGGTGTGAACTCGCGGGATAAAAGCATGTCTCTTTCTCTCTCTTCCTCGTCTTTCTGGTATCTATAGCAACAAGAGCAATTAGAGATAAAAGCATGTCTCTTTCTCTCTCTTTCTGGTATCTATAGCAACAAGAGCAATTAGAGATAAAAGCATGTCTCTTTCTCTCTCTTACTCGTCTTTCTAGTATCTATAGCAACAAGAGCAATTAGAGATAAAAGCATGCCTCTTTCTCTCTCTTCCTTGTCTTTCTGGTATCTATAGCAACAAGAGAAATTAGAGATTAAAGCAGGTCACATTCCCACTCCCACTCTCTCTCTCTGCATATACACTGCTTCATATATAAAATTAAATCTTTCAGGGAGAGCTAAGTAAATAAATTGAAACCATACAGTAGTGACAAGACAATATAGCAAACACAAATTGTATCCAGTTAAACTATGTACCCTAGAGCCCAGATGTGTATAAATCTCCGCAGACTGGTGCATTAATCACTTCAGAGAATGAATCACCGACACTGTTCTCTATCCGCTATCATTGATAAAACGTCTTCCTCAGTCATTTACACAATCTTAGTGACAATTTTAAAATAACATACTTCGCTTACACGCTACTTTTTACCTTATTTTCTACTCCATCACACCATACACCTCATACTCCTACAAATTCACTTTGAAGCCAATCAAATCGATAAGATTATCTAGTAATATTTACCTTGATATTGATCTTGATGCTAAATTTGCATCGATGCCCGACTAACAACACTTTAATTTGTCCTATTGCCAATCCCACGAATCATGATACTAACCATAACTAGAATAGAGATAGCATAATATTAATACATATAATAATGTATAAACATACAATAGCTCCCAACCAGTCAACAAGTTCTCTTAAACATATATTCTGCAACCATAATATATTTGGAATCAGTAAATTTCATCAGTGACTCACTCTATGCAATGAACCCAGTGATTAACAGGTCTCGATGCCATGTTCTTGTTCTCGACTCGGTAACATAAACCGCTACTGTAAGTGAGAAATCTAATCACAACTTAGTAAAACTGTTTAAAATTTATTTAAATATTCAAAGCTAATTGTTCCAATACCTCCTATGCAGTACATTTCTCATAGCGGCCTGCAGATGTTGACAGTCGTACTTGAGTTGGTCGACTCTTAATTTAGCGTTTGCTCTTCTTGATGGAGGCTCCTTGTTCACCATCATCTCCAGCCTCTCGCAGTTGCTAACCATCTGATCTATCCGAGTCTGCGTGAGTCGTTAGAAACAGCAGCAGCAGTCTTCAGCTTAATATTTAATCTAAATAGCTTTTTTAAACTAATACAATTTCATTGCAATATCAGCACAAAAACTTTTTAAATTTGATTTTTTATTCCGTATAGTTACACACATGACATACCGCATCTTAATTTAATAAACATCTGATTAATCTTGGTATAAAGAATGTCGCAGGATTTCTAAATCCATAAATATTAAAAGTTTCAGAAAGTCTTTCCATCTGCTCTCATTAAATCAATCAATCAATCAATCAGTCAATCAATCCAATAAGAATTTAACGTCCAGTTCCTCGCCATAAGGCAATGTCAGGGACGTCATACACTACCGGCTATCATACACTACCAAACACTACCAACAGATTAGACCTTCTGAGAGGGAGACTTTTGAATATCACAAGCAAATTCTCGATTCAAGAAGACCTTGAAGTAGAATATTCATTTCTTCATTTAGTCAAGAAGACCCCGAGAGACATGAACAAATACCTGTATTTCTGTTTGTAGAGCCTGACACTCCTCGGCGCTGAGAGCTCTCTCAAGTCTGCCTAACTGATTCTGAATCTCGTGAACCATTTTGTTCGTCTGATGATACAGCGCTTCCATTGCGTGATTGTCCAATTAAACAACAATTGTAATGTTCGTTATTAGCCTCTCAGATTAATCTACTAAATTCTGGAAGTTACAATACAACATCCATAGAATTTAGATAAAATGTCAATGACTTTAAGCCGTTTAAACTCTTCAAGGAACCTACATTTAAGTATTAATGTATTGGTGTAATGTAAAGTCTCCTTAACGAATGCTAAGACTATTTAAAATACATTATATTAGTACTGATGGATAATCGATACTGCTAGAGAATCGATCTCCAAACAAGGTCGAAATTTAATTAATAAAATAATCACGTTCTAAACAGTATCATACATGAAATGAAGGTAGAGCCAACACAAATACTCATGGAGTAATTTCTTCAGTGTACATCACATCATATCTGAAGCTACGATGTAAACAAAACTTATTAAAAGTTATAAAAAAGCATAACATACCATAACATTACTGAATCAGGAAGCAATTACATGCTTCTTTAAAACTCGTTAATAAACCTAAATACATAGTTACATAAACCACAAATACATAGTTCTGCGAGATATAGAATGACTTTATACAAGTTAATTGTATGACATTATGAGTAATTGACAACTCAAGAGTAAAGTCAAATATATCTGACATTTAAAGAAATTAAATAATTATTTTTTATCCAGATATTTTTCCCACTTTTTAATGTTTAGGTTTAAAAAGTTTAACAAAACAAAATAATTACTTTTGAGGAATATTTTGATTTTTTCTCAGGTTTACGTGTCTTAGTAACACTTCCGCTGTATCTAAACTGAGACTGCATGAAAGTAAGAAATTTCTGTGTATTAATTCGACTTTAGTCGATTTATTTTTGCTTTGTACACTCTGGTATATTAATAACTTTTATAAAACTGTATATTGTTAAAATGTAATTATACAAAAAGTCGAAATATATATGACTTTTGACTGATTTTGTGGATTTAGAAATTTGCACAAATTTTTGAACCTACATTTTGCTTGCCGGCTTGATTTTGTCTCAACAGTGCTCGATGTTGTCATTGATGACTGTAGCACTCTAATTGTTGCTGTTATTATTATTATTATTGATAGTTTATGCATAAAAGGGAATAAGAAGACAATTATAATAAGCTCAAATTCTTAACATGAATGTCTCAATAGCGCATTGGTTGGAGGTGTAGATAACGTCACGAAGTTTTAAATGACAGATCCCGAGGTGAATTGAACCCTCGTGGGTTCGAATCCCAGCCGCGCTGATCTGAGAGTAAAATCTCGGACATTCACTGGACTGGCTACACGGAAAATGGACTAAAATTGCCTAACGAATATAACATGTGGTATTAAAAGTGATAGATATCAACGTAGTTGATCATTTCACTATAATGTGGGTTATTATTATTATTATTATTATTAACATATAAAGCTCTCTATAAGTTTATATAAAGCTCTCTTAGTTACATCAAAAGTGAGAGAATACTGCGATAAATTTTTTAATTTAATTTAACTTAATTACATTGGTTTAGGAAGTCCTGAAGATTTAACCTCAGTCTAGTCAAAATTTCAGTTTTATATTGTTCAGTTTTAATTTTTAGTTTTACATTAATCTTAGGCTTTTGGTTTTATATTAATTTCAGTTTCTAATTTTATATTAATTTCAGTTTTATATTAATTTAAGTTTTAACTTTTTAATTTTATATTTAATTTAATTTAGGTTTTAGTTTATATCTTAGTTATAAATATACACTAATTTTAGTTTATAGTTTTACATTAATTTTAGTTTTAGCCTTTATTTTTATATTAATTTTAGTTTTAGTTTTATAAATATTTTAGTTTTAATTAATGTTTATTTTTATATAAATTTTAGTTTTTAGTTTTAGCTTTATATTAATTTTAGTTTTTGGTGTTAAATTAATTTTAGTTAGTTTAGTTTTATATTATTTTAAGGCTTTATATTAATTTAGTTTTACATTAAATTTTGTTTCATATTAATTTTTAGAAATTTATTTTAATGATTTAAAAAATATTTTTTAATTTTTGTAAATTGAATTTTTTATATCTCTAATTCTTATCAGTTTTTTATTTTTAGTGATGGACATTAGTATCAACATTACATGTTTTTCAAGTATTCATTAATTAACCAGTCCGCCAAACCTACCCAACAAGCAATAAATTACTTATAAAATACCGTTATGCTAAATTAAATTTACATTCTATAAGAGTTATTGCATATTTATGATTTAAAAATTAATTATTCATCCTATTTACAGTATAGATACTTGTAACCTACAGAGGGCTACTAGACCAATGTTTAAAAAAATTTACTTCTAGCATTTCATTACTAAATACAACAATCTACGACAAACAACCAACAAGCCGACCGACATAGCACTGAACATTTCAGACAAAGAACCAAACATTAGACACTTTCCAACATCACAATACAAAATAAGAACAACAAGACATAAGAGAAAAGTAATAGATATTAAAATTACAAATAAGCTCCAAATAGTATCATGAAAAGAAGTAGATTTAAAAAAATAGAAGTTAAAACAAGTATTTCTACAAATAAGTAAATAAATTAAATAAGTAATTTTTTTAATTTTAGGTAGGCACACTTCGCCGCCCCAGCATCTAGAGTTCACGGGTGGGGGGATAAGCCCCGATTCCTCTAGGATGCTGGAGCGCCCAGCGACGACCACGAGGAGGTGGTGCCAGTTCGTCACCACACGTATCGACAGCATCATCATGGGGGTAAGGGCTCTGGCCCTCTGCAGAAGGGCAGGATTCCCTCGCCCCCACTCCGCTGCTCATACATGCGACACCAAGGAGATCAGCCGTACACCACAGTGCCCCACAGTGTACGTCAGGCCTCCTCTTAGTGTCTTAAATAATAGGTAATAATAATTATAAAAAAGTAATAGTGAAAAAATATTAAGAAATAATGAAAAGAAGAAGGAGAAGAAAAGAGAAGAGGAAACAACAACAAACAAAGACATCAACCAACAAAACAACCAAACAACGAACAAACAATCAACATATATACTTAATACCGACATCCTGGTGAATGTTGATCCAGAATCCTGATGACGAGATTTCTTTAGATTTCCTTTCCAGAATCCAGAATATTCTTCCAGAAATAAGAGAGTTCTTACCTGTGCTAGGAAGGCAAAATGTCGCCGAGTTGGCATTAGTACAAGTTATGCAATAAATTAATAATTAACATTAAATTAGTACAAATTATGCAGTCAATCAATTCAACTATCAATCAAACAGGCATTCACCCTTGGATCTATTAACTAGCATCAATCAATCAACCAGCATCAATCAACCAGCATCAATCGATCTATCAATATCAATCAATCAACCAGCATCAATCGATCTATCAATATCAATCAATCGACCAACATTGATCAACCAATCAGAATTGATCAACAAATTGCCATTGATCAAGCAATCAGCAGCGATCAATCAAATCAGCATTGAACAACCAAATCATCATTGATCAACCAATCAGCACGATCATCCAATCAGCACTGAGAAACTAACCAGCATCGATCAACCAATCAGCATCGACCAAACAATCAGCAATGATTAGCCAATCGGCATCGATCAATCGAATGGCTCGATCAACTAACCGTGCATTCACCAACCAATCAGCACTGATTGAAGAATAGGAACGATGAACCAACCAGCTTCAACCAACCAACCAGCATTGATCAACCAAACGGTGCCGACCGACCAACGACATTTCACGACCAGGCGGTGCCAGACGACTAAGATGCTGGTGAGGCCTCAACGAGCACCCTATAGTCGGGTGGCATCGATCAGTCGTGAAATGCCGATATAATCGATCAACATCGCTTAATCAATCAACACCAGTCAATCAGTCTATACCAGCCAGCCACCATTGCCAATTATGCAAGCAGCACCAACCGAATCAATGAATACCGATTAAGCCATCGATACCATTTGACATCTAACACTAATCAATCGAAAATCACTGAATAATCAGTCGACACCAACCAATCAACCAACACCAATCAGTAAACCAACACCGAATATAATCAATCGATACCAATCAATCAATCAACAATGATCAGTCATACACAATACAGATTAATCAATCGACACCAATCAACCATTCAACACCAACCAGTTAAACAATACCAAATAATCAATCAGCACCAATCAATCAATCAACACCAGTCAATCAACCAATACCGAATAATCAATCAACACTGATCAATCAATCAACACCAATCAATCAATCAACACCCGTCAATCAACTGCTACCAATAAATCGATCCCATGCATCCAATCCATCAAACCATACGGTATACTTGCGATACACGTTGCATTTGTTGCTCCTGTTGAAGATCATCCGCCGCGCTCCAGTTGAAGATCCACCGGCATATAATATGTATAATATATACTGTAGGCCTATATATATATATATATATATATATATATATATATATATATATATATATATATGATTTAGATAACAAAATTAGACAAAGTTTTAGATTCTATGCAGCATGATTCTGCACACAACCTAATATAGATTACATTAATCAATGGAACTACTTAATCCAATTGGTGGAACTATTCAACACAATTTACAAAAACAGGCCTAATATGCACTTGCCCAATATAATCATAGCATTATTTCTTTAATTATTTGCATAGAAATATAGTAAAGACTAAGCACTAAGATCCAAACCAGCGATAGAAAGGGCATTAAGTTGGTGAGCGCCTAAGCTCCAGAAATTGCTGGCATTAGTTTCTAATCCAGGCCCTATAGTTAAACTGGACTTCAGAGAAAGATGATGAGGATGATGATGATGATAACGATGATAAACTTCATAGCCTATTGTTAATTTAGTATAAATGCAATATTATAATAGTATTACAATTATATATAGGCTACAACATACACTTATGTAGG
Source organism: Enchytraeus crypticus (assembly GCA_905160935.1). NCBI lineage: Eukaryota > Metazoa > Annelida > Clitellata > Enchytraeida > Enchytraeidae > Enchytraeus > Enchytraeus crypticus. The sequence continues at coordinate 1,508,779 of CAJHZI010000806.1, read as the reverse complement.
CCTGTACTGAAACTCTAATGTAATCAAAAATTCCTAAAATTACACTAGACTATATATTCTAATATTACTAATATTACTTCAACATACAGTACTGTCATCTTATTAATACATTTAATTGCGTATATAATACCAAAAGGCTAATATGAATATAAGAATATTAAAACACTTTATTAGGCCTATAGAGTATAGGTAAGAAGTAGTTAGGACTGCCGACGATAGAAGCGAATGGAGGAAAGTCACCTCCCTGTGTTCTGTTCAGAATGCAAGGAATTGATGATGAATTAAATAGAAAATATAACATAAAGATATTTGCAGAAATATATTAATAAAATATTTTTATATAACGTACTCTATAATTATTTTACTAAATAAGAAATACAAAAGTATTGATATAACATAAAAGCCGTTAGACTTACGTTGAGTTGATTCTCCATCCACTGTGAGACTCTAAGTGAAACTTCTCTCTTGATAGTGATCTACATTCAACTTACCAGACAAAATATCGACATGGGCCAACGGGGCTAGGATATAGGCCTACGAGGCTATGATATAGGCCTCTGAGGCTAGGACGTAGGCCTATGAGGCTATGATAACAACAACAGGACGTAACATTGACGACCGATTTACCTCGATTCATATGATACTTAGTTAAATGTAATTAATTTAGGGGATTTAGCGCACTCAGTTAAGCTGCGCGTCAGTTGAACGAAGTAAAGCCACGCTGCATGCGGTTAGTAAATTGTGGGCGACCACTTTGGAAGACCGCGTGTAGACAGCTTTGAAAGTAAACAATCCCCAGGGTGTTGGAGGTTATTCTTAAATCCGCGCCGGCTGCTATTGGAGCGCCAACAAAAGGCAACGATTACTAATAACCATGAAAAGGAATGGAGGAAATAACGAAAACTACAAAAACAAAAATTTAAGAAAGGAAACATTGTAAACACATGCGGTATGTCATGTGTGTAACTATACGGAATAAAAGAAGATATTGTTTACCTCTGGCTAGCTAAATTATACTATAGTTGTTGGCATCACTGAAATTCTTGAACTCAATGTTTACAATGGTTGCGATTGCCTTTGACACTTCTACGGTTTTTCTTTATTCTATGGTTACGGTCATATAATACAAGTTATCAGTGGTACTGTGGCTAAATTTTTACAATTCTACGGTGGCTCGCAACTGCCATAAATTTCTTTTTTTTTGAAACAAAAAATCAAAAAAACAAAAAAACAAACAAATCTTTGTTACTATAAACAACCACTTTGTTACTATAAATAGCTCACTAGCAGTATCTATATCACACATAGTCGATGACAACAAACAGCACTCGATCTTGAATCAAAGGCCAGTCCATGTGCAAAAAATAAAGTTTATTGTCAATGACAACATCGAGCACTCGATCTCGCGCCAAATCCAAACCGATGAGCACAAAATTAGGTCAAAAACAGTGCAAATCCAAAATTCAGGTAATTAGTCATGTTAAGTGAATTCGTCAATGACAACATCGAGCACGCGATGTCAAACCAAAGCCAAACCGATGAGCACAAAATTAGGTCAAAAACGGTGCAAATTCCAAAATGCAGAAAATCAGTCCAAAGACTTTCACCTTGTAATTATCACCGCTTTTGACCTAATTTTGTGCTCATCGGTTTGGCTTTGGCTCAAGATCGAGTGCTCGATGTTGTCATAAACAAATTCACTTAGTATGACTAATTAACTGAATATTGAATTTGCACAGTTTTAACCTTCTTTTTGCTCATCGGTTTGGCTTTGGCTCGAGATCGAGTGCTCGATGTTGTCATTGACAATAAACTTTATTTTTTGCACATAGGCTGGCCTTTGATTCAAGATCGAGTGCTGGATGTTGTCATCGACTCTGTGTGATATAGATACTGCTAGTGTGCTATTTATAGTAACAAAGTGGCTATTTATAGTAACAAAGATTTGTTTGTTTTTTTGTTTTTTTGTTTTTTTGTTTAAAAAAAAATTTATGGCAGTTGCGAGCCACCGTACAATTCAGCTGAGAAGCAAATTACGCTGCAGCATTGAGTTTCTCTGATTACCAGCTCCAGTTTCTTTGCAAAGGTTTTCGTTTTGTCAGTGGCTACGCTGTTAGTTGTGTTTTGTTTATTTACAAATAAAATCCGAAAATCGAATAAAATATAATTTGGTGGAAAATTGTCAGGCAGATTCGTAACCATGAGCGTTCTAGACAGCTTTGGATTTCTCGACGAGCTGCGTCGTATGAACAAACGACAGGTGTGATAGTTTGAATATAATTTATTTATTGGAATAGAGTGAACCGGCTTTAGGATTACGTGTACTTTTACATCCATATGCTATATAGTCAAACAGGAATTACTAAGTCATTAATAGCTGTAGATATTTATAATATCTCTGTTGTTACAGCTTAAGTCAAAGATCTAGCTATATTTGTACTATATTTCTCATATCAATTTATTTACAACACTCAGTGAAGCATTTTGATCTTCACATTTATTTAAACAATCTTTGTAGAATGTCTTAATAGCGTCTACAGGGGTAACGTCATGTATTTTTAAATGACAGATCCTGAGGTGAATTGAACCCTCGTGGATTCGAATTTCAGCCGCGCTGATCTGAGAGTTAAATCTCGGCCATTCACTGGACAGTTTACACAGAAAATGGTCTAGATTGCTTAACGGTTTAAACATGTGATATTAAAAGTGAGATATAAACAAAAAGTGATATATAAACAAATATTAAAAGTGAGATATAAACATAGTTGATTATTGTTTACTTGTAAAGTAAACAAGCATTATAGCAAGTTATTATTTTTCATTTTTCTGATATAATACGGTAAGTATTACGTGATGCCATTGCTTTGTAATGTTTCACAGTTGTACTACCAAGTGCTCAACTTTGCGATGATAGTCTCGTCAGCTCTGATGATTTGGAAAGGTCTGATGGTGTTCACAGGCAGTGAAAGTCCTATTGTCGTTGTTCTCAGGTGAAACCATCAATATTTTTTATATTAATTTTTGAGTCTTACTTATTACATTCTCTTTCTGTCTTAGTGCACTGCCTACTGGCAGGTCCATGGTATATAACGCCTCCAGTCTTCTCTGTCTTCCACTTTCCTCTTCATGTCCATCTATGCGCGAGTCTTTAAATTAACTAACATACCTAATCTCGGCCTGCCTCTGCCTCTTTTTCCTTCCATTCTACCTTCTATGACCTCTTAATAGACCTTCTCCCCTTCATCGATATTATCGATTAATTCTATTACTATTATTATTAATTCTGTTATTCTATTTTATTCTATTACTTGTATTACATTAGAATTATTACTTGTATTACGCCTGGGGCTAAATAGCTTAGTGTGATAATCTCTATAATGTTTTTTTATAAGCTTGGTTTAGAACATTAGGTAATGCCTTGTAATTTTAGGCGATTGTTTCTGAGACCATATGAACAATTCCTAGGCGAGCTGATCAGAGAGTAAAATCTCGGATATCATCATGGATAAATGACTGCTGATGGCAATGGTTTCAAATGCAATATTAAAAGTACATAGGCTGTAAGATCGTTTTACTGTAATGTTTTGAGTATTATATCATATTATTAATAATTTTTGTGACTGCAACTGTCAACTGCACTCCAGCGCTGCAATACTTTAGCTGCACATTTGCTGATACAGCTTGACAGAGTTAAGACTTGGAATTGTATTGGTACTTTTCTCGGCAAGCTAAAAACACATCTCTATCCACCATAGGTCTAAATTTTGACCTGCTTACCTTGGATCATGGACTTGCACTGTTTTCATCTCGCTATCTCTTGTGGTCTCTGTGTACTCAGTCGTCATCGTGTGGTGCTTTGGCGCTTGTTTGTGTAGAGTCTGCAAGAGACATCCCTGACATTGCATTACGGTGAGAAACCGGACGTTGAATTCCTATTGATTGATTGAAGATGATGTATTTGAAATGATTCAGTTAAATTTAAAAAAAGCAAAATCTCTTAAATTATCTTTTAAAACTCAATATCCTTTAAAGCAAAGATCATCAAATGTAATGATAAAGGTTCTTTTGCTTATTTGAATTTTAAAATAAAATAACTTCTATATTAATTGATATAATAGTAAATACTTAAGAAAAATTAATACTTATATATTTATCATATTTATTTATTGAATTTTGAGGATGAATTTTTTTTTTTTTTTCTAGCGGAAGCATGGAGCCAGCGTTCTACAGAGGTGATTTATTGTTTCTGACCAATCACGAGGAAGAGCCAATCAGGGTGGGCGAGATAGTTGTGTTCAAAGTGGAGGGGCGGGAGATACCAATAGTTCACAGGGTTCTACGGGCACACGAGAAGTGAGTATTGATTGATTGATTGAATGATTGATTGATTGACTGATTGATACCAATAGTTCATTGGGTTCTACGAGCTCACGAGAAGTGAGAATTGATTGATTGATTGATTGATTGACTGATTGATTGACACACAGTAGTTCACAGGGTTCTATGAGCTCACGAAAAGTGAGTATTGATTGATTGATTGTTTAACTGATTGATTGACACACAGTAGTTCGCATGGGCGAGTTTTGACTAATTGATTTGTTTTACAAGAGATGCCGTAAACTTTTAAGATATTCTAGATATTATTTGGTAATTTGAGAAAATCTAAATGTTGTTTTTAATAAAAGTGTGTTTCTGCCACAGATGACATGGCGATATTGCTGTTGCAACATTTTTCTTAACGTACTTTAACATTCATGTGAGGTACCATTTTATTGAGAGAATTACCTGGTTAAGATTATTTTCATCTATTTTTAATGATACCTATGCTATTGGTATGAAATACTGTTACCCAGACACAGACCTTACCAATATTTGCCTTACCTTGTTATATGAACTTACCTTTAATGTTTTTTAAATTTAAGTTTTATAAGCTGTAATAAGAATAATAATCAAGGTTTAACGTCCGTTTCATCATCCAGGGACGATGTCAGGGACGTCCCCAACAGCACACATCACTACAGACGCAATATATAATATATATAATATATATATATATTATATATTCTTGCTTGTTCAGGGAGAATGGCACGCTAAAGTTTTTGACAAAGGGGGATAATAACCAGGTGGATGACAGGGGGCTCTATGCCCCTGGGCAACATTGGCTCGAGAAAAAGGACGTAGTGGGTAGAGCTAAAGGGTTTGTATGTTTATTCAGTGCTTAGAATTGTATCTGTTTTGCATACTACTTTTAAACTTAAATAAATGACTTTACTATCACTTCTGCAGAAAGTTTTCAGTAATTGATTACTTTTTAGTAATTGTTTCATTTCAGCCTTTAGCAAGCCGTCATTAATTCGACGAATTATAGACAAGCGAGTGGTATATAAATACTATATATTTGTAAATGGTCCTCTTGTTTAGTATGCAACTGAATCAGCCAGTGAAATACATTATAACTACAGCTTTATTGCCTGATCAACAGTATTGCTCACTTTCTTTCTCTTAGAGTACCTTGGAGAACCTTAGAACATTAGAGAACCTGTTGAAATTATGCTGTTTTGCTGGATGCCAAGGCATATATTTTCTGCAGATTGGGTAATTGAGATCAAATCAGTATTGGCTGTGCTAATGGTGTTGCATGGTATAGAGCTGCAGATGTTTTCAATTTTGACATAAAAAACTGAGTAAAGAAGTAATGAGAGATGATGATGAAGTGGTAAAGGGAATTGACTTGGTGCGATCAAACAAAGAATCAAGCGCTCGTCAGTTTTCTTGCGAATTCTGATTCTGCGAGATCAGATTCTGATAGTTGAAACTTTCTATTGAACTGATAATTAGATTTAATAGTTTTCGTTGCTTGAGATACTTGGTCGTAACGTCTGAATTTTGCAGTTCAGGAGTTACAGTTACTGAATATCCCGTTACTGAATAATCAGTTGCTGAACATTCAGTTACTGAATAATCAATTGCTGAACATCCAGTTACTGAATATTCAGTTGCTGAACATCCAGTTACTGAATATTCAGTTGCTGAACATCCAGTTACTGAATAATCAGTTACTGAACATCCAGTTACTGAATAATCAGTTGCTGAACATCCAGTTACTGAATAATCAGCTGCTGAACATCCAGTTACTGAATATTCAGTTGCTGAACATCCAGTTACTGCTCTGGATATTAAACAACAGTTAACGAAGGAGTGGAATACAAGGAAGACGACGTGATACGAGCGGAGAAGGAAGCAACGTGTTCTTGAGGAGCTTAAATTAAGTCACAGGCAATTTACATTAAAGGCTTCATAATCAAGAATTGACATATTATCTCAAGTGATGGGCAGAAAAAGAACGTGACTAGATGAGTGAGTAGTGGAAGATTTATGTTGTCTGAGATCATAGGCATCAAGTGTGGATGTATAGGAAGCTGAATAGTAATAATCAATATCTAGATCCTGCAATAAATAATTCCCATTCTTTATTTTGTATTTTGTTTCCTTGCAGGTATATACCTTATGTGGGGATCGTTACGATACTGATGAACGACTATCCTAAGTTTAAGGTACGTACTTCAAAAAGCCTAATCAATTTTCTATAGAAATAAGCAATGATAAAATAATGTAAATAATACTCATTACTAACTCTGTACTGAGAGCTATGTGGTTGAGACTAAATTATATTCTAAACGGTATTTTCTATTACTGTAGTATGTGATCTTCTTGTTCTCTAAGTGCCGTGCCTGTTTCAAGCCTGGGCAGTCATGGTTATATTCCTCCATGTCTCTGCTCGTGATCGTTTTCTGAAACGTTTTCTAAACTGTTTTTTATTGTTGCAATATGTGATCATTTTAGACTAAATTAATCTCAACTGTGTTTCTATTGCTGTTTCAGTACCTGACACTGGCACTACTGGGAGCGTTTGTGCTAATACACCGTGAATAGTTGAACTGGGACTCTGTCGGGCTTTGTGAAAGTATTTGTTAACTCTGTGTCTGTAATGCGTGAAATGTAAGACATATTGTGAACTGTTTGTTCAGTGCTGTTGTGAATTCTACCTTTCACTATTTAAATAAAGTCGTATTGTATATTCACAATAGTAGAGAAATGTCTGGTTAGAACCAGTACATAAATGATCACATGACATGTCTGTTAATAATAATAACATAATACTTGGTTAAGTACCGGGAGAGGGAAATCATATGCATCACTTTCACTGGCTGTAGACTGTTTTCTTGTAATTTTACTACATTTTTATTACTTTAATTATTTTGTGTTCTTGTAATTTTATTACATTTGTATTACTATACGCCTTGGCTCCAGAAATTGCTACAAAAACTTAAACGAATGGAAAATAGTCTATTTGAGCCTGGTTAAACTGGGATTTAAGGGAGGATGATGAAGATAAACATATTATTGTATTTTTGTGAAATTATTAGCTATTGTTATTTTAATGACATTGCTCGAAGTATGTTGTAGTGATTATATAATTTTTGGTTTCATATGTAGGCCTATTGAAGTTCATTTCGTAGTATAGGGCACCCTCCATAATTGAATTCCACCTAACTTGTGACATTGTCACTAAACCTAATTTTTATAAAGTTAATTTTCCTTTTTCAATTTGTTTCATGTAATTGTAGATGTGTGAATTTTGTCTTAAGTTCATTTTTAATTTGTTATTCTAAATGGTTTATTATTTACGACGTAGTAAGATGATATTAGAAGTAGTTTCTCGTGGTCTTCTCTACCCTCGTGCGCTGCTCTTTGAATCAATTGATGCCATATAAGTTAAGCCGGTGACATGTTGGCAAGTTGTTCGACAGCGGATCAATAGGTGCAGGGTTCAATCCAGTGCTTTCCTCGTCTCTGACATGCTCTAGAGCAGGAAACTAACATTATTATTTGCTTTAGCCTCCCTGTCATTGTGTAAGCATTGTATAATACTGTATCATGTCTGTCTTTTTGGGCGTCGATTTATCAATAAGCTTTTAGAATAGAGCAAGATTCAGTGAAAAGTCAAATTGATCATTAACGTTGATAAAAAGATAAATATTTTAATTCTGTTTATAATAATTCCTAGAAAATAAATTATAAACTAAATATTCTCTACAACTATGTCAGTGCTCTCGATGTAGCTTGATTGGTTGATTATCTCGGGTAACTGCTCTCAATCAGCATATCTGATTATTCGCGTTGCATTACACAGCAGATATTACTCCGAGGTCGCGGGTCATTCGTATAAGTTCTTAAATGTCATACAGTTTTATAGTGGCATATACCACTTTATCTTGCATATATGGTCACAGTAGACGAATAGTACAAAATCATACTTATTTTACAGGAGTTGTTCGAATAGGTAAGTTCTGTTTTATTGCGTTGAAATATTTGTATGTGTTACTACGTATCTGGTGTAAGATTTGACTATAGACTCTGACTGTCGATGATTTGGTTACTGGATCGCATTATATATTGATTAAACGGTTCTAAGTCAATTGATGTAAGGTTTACTTTGTTATCTTTAACTTAAATAACACTAATTATAGTGTTATTTAAGTTATGTTATTTTAATGAAATAATAATAGTGAAATGATCAACTATGTTGATATCTATCACTTTTAATACCACCTGTTTAAACCGCTAGGCAATTTAGTCCATTTCCGTATAGCCAGTCCAGTGAATATCCGAGATTTTACTACTTTCAGATCAGCGCGGCTGGGATTCGAACAAACGAGGGTTCAATTCACCTCAGGATCTGTCACTTAAAACTTCATGACGTTACCCCTACGCTATTGAGACATTCTTTATGAGTAGGACAATGTTAACGAGTAAAATATTGATATTCTACCGAGAATTTGTTAGCTTAAAATTGCCGTAAAAGCAGACTGTGTCTCGTTTATATGGTTTTCGTTTGCCCATCATTTGTAATTTTGTATGTTTATGGTAAAGCGATCACTTCATAATAAGCTGAGAACTAGCAGACATATTATTTCAAAGAATCAATCTATACCAACCGTTTAACGTCCGTTGCTAACCAGTCTGCAGTAGACATAAGTTCTTTACTTTGCTAATAGGCATAAATCAGTAGTTGTCTGTGTAGATCTTTACGACTACACTGACACTTATTGCAAAGATATTCTAGTAGATGATTCTCTGATACATTCAAGTCCCGCTGAATCCTGTACCAGGCGAACTTATTAGTAAATAAATCGCTGACACTATCTATCGGAGCGAGGCAGGTATATGCCGTTTGCTATATTTCATTAGACTTGTTACTAATTCTCATTAGTTTTTTTCAAATAATTCTTTAAAATAATAGAAAATGTAATAAGATTAGATCAAAACCAGGCAAAAGTAAATTTGTGAAATTGTTTATCTATTATATTCCTAGAAAATAGAATAGAACCATCTGGACAGGAGCTGGAGATCAGATGACGTCAGAGTCTAGCTGTCATATAAAAACTAGAGCTAGGTTAAAAACTAGAGCTAGCTAAAAAACTAGGGTTAGAATGCATGCGTTAGACTTCCTTTAACAATTAACAATTTAAAAACTTAAAGTTTAGAACTTTTTTAAAAAGCTTAATTATTTGTAGAACAAACTGTTGCATTTTACGCAGTTTCTCAACATTTTTAGGATGTAGGCCTAATAGAATCATTATTCTCTCTAACTCACTCACTCTATCTCTCTCATTCTCCTCTCTACCCTCTCGCTGTCTCTCCCTCCCTCTCCCTCTCTCTCTCTCTTTTTCTCCCAGTGTTTTGCACTAGCTTTATCTATTGTCCAGGGCTGCGCTCTCTCTCTTGCTCTTGCTCTGTCTCTCGCTCTCTCTGTCGCCACTCCACTCCTATGGTTTCTTTTCTTTCTCTCTCTCTCTCTCTCTTCACTGGTTCCTATGGTTTCTTCTCTCTCTCCCTCTCTCTCTCACACTCTCTCTCTCCACTGGTTCCTCCACTCCTATGGTTTCTCTTCACTCTCCTCAAGCACCAAAGCGTCTCTCAGCAGCTTGTCCAACACTCCAAACTGTTCATCAGACAACAAAAACAACATCACGACGTCACCAACACTCCAAACTGCTCATCAGACAACAACAACAACATCACGACGTCACCAACACTCCAAACTGCTCATCAGACAACAACAACAACATCACGACGTCACCAACACTCAAACTGTTCATCAGAAAACAACAACAACAACATCACGACGTAACCAGCACTCTAAACTGTTCATCAGCAAACAACAACAACAACATCACGACGTCACCAGCACTCTAAACTGTTCACCAGCAAACAACAACAACAACATCACGACGTCACCAACACTCCAAACTGTTCACCAGCAAACAATAACAACAACATCACGACGTCACCAGTGGTAAACAAGAATTAGATGCTAATGTGGAAAAGAAAAGAAATTTAACATAACATAGCATCTTGAGCTACCAGGAAGCATCAATTGGAAGTTTAAAATATTAAATACGGCCAGAAAGTACAGCAAAAAAGAAATTTCAGCATGCCTATACCCTTTAAATCACAAATTATTAATTTGTTTGTCTTTTCTTCTATATATTTGTTATATATATTATACATGAATGTGGACATGAAGAGGATAGTGATGAGTGGAGGCGTTATATACCATGGACCTGCCAGTAGGCAGTGCACTGAGAGAGAGAGATAGAGAGAGAGAGAGAACCTGGTCTGCAGGTATCTCAGGTAGATTCTCTATGTTGTAGACCACCACATTACCCAGACTGTCTCCAATGAACAGGGATGAGTTAACAGGAGAGAAAGCAACTTTACGTAACTTGGCTTCCACCTCTTCTTTCTCTGATTTTAATCTCAGCAACGGTTCAATACTGCGCCAATCAATCGATCAATCGATCAATCAATCAATCTATCAATCAGTCAATCAATCAATCAATTGTTCATTCAATCAAACAAACAATCAATCAAGTAATCAAGGCAGTCTAACTAGTGGCAGTAGTAGGCACTATTTTCTTGTAATGGAGAAAGAAAGTAAACTGAAGCTTGTAAGTGCAGAGTTATTACGGCTGCTAGATAAATAAATGCACTCTATAGTCACAAAGAGACAATTCATAACGATTAACCAGTCTTGTTAGAGAGACTACTTTAAAATCCTTCTGACCAATTAGACTCTCCCTAAGAACTTTACTTATGAATACAAGCAAGTTGAAGCAACTGAATTACAGTATATAATTATAATATAATAGGCCTGCCTATTCATGAATAATAACGACTATCAAGATTAACTTAAATTTAATGAATTTGTAAAGATATTAATATTCCGTCACCGCGTGACAAATAGAGAGCCATGGACCTCTGGTATTAAATATAGAGCCATGCTATTATTAAGCTAATAGTCTGATCGATTAAGAACACAAAATGACGGACGTGTTTTGAGAGAGATCCCAAATCTGCAGCTCGAGGTCCGAGACAACAGCGAGCACGGTGGCGTGATATGGGTTCCAACAGAGATCCTGCACGTCCATCTGTAGCAGTATCAAACAGTAGACATGCTTGCGAACATAGTATCGATATAAGAATACAGATCTCTCTCTTAGTTCACTGCCTACTGGCAGGTCCATGGTATATAACACCTCCACTATTCTCTATCTTCCATCATATATCGTTCATTTTGTTGCAGTACAAAACAGAAGAAATGCTTGCGAGCATAGTATCGATATAAGAATATAGATATCTCTCTTAGTGCACTGCCTACTGGCAGGTCCATGGTATACAACACCTCCACTATTCTCTATCTTCAGTTTTCCTCTACACGTCCACATTCCTTTTGATATACCATTATTCTTGTGGGATTCCTCTTATGACGAGGTGGGCCCCTATACCTTCCTGAGCTTCGACTAACATTTACTGTGGAGGGGCTTCATTCCCTGAGAAAACAATCCTGTTTACCTATATAAGAATATAGATATAATCAAATAAAACCTGCCTACGACTGAACTAAGTTTGAAATGCCAGGGTTAAGGCGGTAGCAAGCAGAAAAGTTCACTGACAGAAGATCAGTTGGCGCAGGGTTCGAATCCAGAGCTCTCCTCGTTACTGGTATGTAATTAATCAACACACGAAACTGACGATAGCCTTGACTCTATCCTTAGAAATACATTTCAAATCAAAAACAACATTTCAAAAACAGCTTTCACTCAATCAATAATTCAGTCCAGTGAAAGAATTATGTCCAGTGAAAGAATTCAGTCCAGTGAAAGTCCGAGTGTTTCCTCTCAGCCTCTCAGGCGCGCTAACCTCAGTGACCTAGATATGAACCTCAGTGACCAAGATACAGACATAAGTGACCTAGTTATACACATCAGTGACCTAGATACATAAGTCAGTGTCCTAGATAATATAAAATAACATCAGTGACCTAAATACACACAACAGTGATCTAGATAGCATGCACATCAGCGACCTATATACATACATCGGTGACCTAGATCCATATACATTAGTGACCTGTATACATTAGTGACTTATATACATTTTTATTTATTTATTTCACCAATTCAATGGTAGACAAGTACAAAAGACAACATTGCAAAGCTATCAAGTGAGCAACTAACATGCAAATTGTCAATTTTGTTAAATGACAAAAAGTGAATAGCAAAATGTGCGACCAATATCGAATGTATACATACATACAAACGAATACACATACATACATATATACATACACACAACATACATCCATACACATAGATCTATATACACATACTTACACATATACACATATAAATATAAACACACACATGTACATATACACATCCATACATGTATACACATATACACATTCACCACTAGTCATGTTAACGTCATGCGACATTAACTATCACAATTCAAAAACATTTTTAATTACTAGGATGTAAAATATTCTCAAATTTATTCCATATCTTATGTTTTATTTGACTTTTTGAATCATTTGGATTTAGACCATATTCCAGTTGCAATGCTGTATAATCTGTAATGTCATTTTTATCCTCATTCCTATTATGACTAATTAAATTTAAATTATATAGTTTATTTAGAAAATTATACCTATGATAATCATAAGTATACTTGAATGGCAAAGAGTTGGTAAAGTACTGACAATTCAAGATAACTTCGTCGCAGTGAGTATGGAATATCTTAGAGAAAACGCTGTTATACACAAAGCTTAGCCTATGAATGTCCTTTTTTGATAATGCAATAGATGCAATACCGTACAGTATATGAGGGATAGCTTGTGACTCTATCAGTTTTAGCAAAACCCCAACCGGTGCGGATGTACCAAGGTGACTAAGTATCGAGTTGGACTTCCAATAAAAACTTTTTATACTTGATTCCCATGAACATTTAAAAACCTTATTATTTAAAATTGTAATTCCTAAAAACCTAATCTCATTTACCCACGGTACAATTATGTCATTTATTTTTATATTCTTACAAATATTCTTACACCTCGGACCGATTCTAAGACATTGACACTTAGAGTTATTTATTGGCAAATCCAAAGAAGAAAATAACATATTACATAAATCAAATAGTTTTTGCATGTCAGTTACGGTAATGCTTAGTAAAATCAAGTCATCAGCATACATAAAACTATTATAACATTTTCGACCAATAAAGCATCCCAAACGTGATTTTTCTAATTTCTCTAAAATTGTATCAACATAAAGTGAGAATAGGAGAGGTGAGAGTATCCCTCCCTGTCTTACACCCGACATTAAAGGAACAACATTTGATCTAGTATTGTTCCATTTAATACTTGTTGAATTCTTCAAAAACCAATTTTCTAAAATATTTATTATATATATATTAAAATCCTTTTCTTACAGTATACAAAGAATTCCAAAAATGTTAGTTTTATCAAAAGCCTTTTTTAGGTCTATTGAGCCAATATTTATTGTTGAATTACGCTCATTGAAGAAATTTATTATCTTGCGTACAGTTTGAATAGAATTGTAACATCCTACATTTTTCTTAAAACCAAACTGTCTGTTGGATGTTGTCAATTTTGAGAAATATTTATGCAGACAGTGCTCAAATATTTTTGAGATAACTGGACTAATTGTTATTGCACGAAAATCGTCTGCTGTTACATTTTTCTTACTAGTTTTAAATTTTGGTATTGGAGTTGATAAGCCGACACCGAAATCATCCGGTACCAATCCCAGTTTAAGCATAATATCGAATAAACGAGTAAGGATAATTATGATAGATGGATATGCATATATTATATGCTCAATTGAAATATGATCACTACCAGGAGATTTATGAGTATCGATCTTATCAATAGCCTCGTTCACTGCTTGGACACTAAATGAGATACCATCTGAACCAGTATTCATATCCGCTTTTCGTAAGAAATATTTTAATTTGAAGTCATTATGCTTGGTAATGTCATTAGGTGAGCATGTTGACGCTAACTCATTTGCTAGATATTCAGCTATCTCTGCATTATCATGTAAACCGTTAACATTTAAGACAGTTTGTTTTTTTGGTTTTTTTACGCAATTATTAAAAAATTTCCAAAATTTCTTGGGATCTGAATTTAACAAATTTTCTTGTAACCTAATTCCAATTTGGTTTCTATTTACCATTTTATTTTTAAATATAGCTGCTCTATATTGTTTGCGTGCACTGCATTTCTCTTCATATAATGAACCACTCATTGGCTTACCAGCTTTGCACCAAAGATCAAATTTGTTTTTTACCACATTTTTTTCATCATTAAGAGATTGATCCCACCAATGTTTTTTAAAGCCAGGTTTATTATTCTTTAGTGCAACCGTTTTTAACGAAGCGTTATACAAAACATGTACGATATTCCGGTAAATGTCATTTATTCCTTGCTGTGAGAAAATATCAGGTCTTTTTATTTTTAAGGTTTGCAGGTCAGAGATAAAAAAAGGTTACATAAATTTTGTAATTCTACTCTTGTTAAATTATAATATTCAGATTTAGAAGATCTTTCCCAATCAAAGGTGAAATATTTTTCATCATTTTGTGAACTTTGTGATTTCTTAGTGACCTGTATACATTAGTGACCTATATACATTAGTGACCTATATACATACCTTAGCAGCAGCGATAGTGTAGATGGGCGAGGCGGCGGCATGAACCCAGATCCTAAACGTCCAATCAGCGCTGCAGCTAGCGAACAAGTCCGGGTCGAATGGAGACCAGTGCACTGCATTGACCGGGCCCTAGTATCAGTGAATTGTAGCATTGAGTAATGTGTGATGTTAGTTTAAAAGCTAAAGTTTAAAGCATGGCTTCATAGGATACCGGGGGCCGGATTTAGCGCAGTCGGTTTAACTGCGCGTCAACTCAACGAAGTTAAGCAACTTCGAGCCCGCTTAGTACATTGTGGGTGACCACCTTGGAAGACACAGTGTTGGCAGATTTGAGTGTAAAATCCCCTGGGTCCCCATACCATAGGTTCAACGTACGAATCTCAGGACGTGTTCAACCGAAATATTACAAGAATATTATCAGCAGAGTAGAACTTAACAGTCGGCCGAATTTAACTGAAATGAATCCCGGGAATCGTTTCAACAGCCACGACAGTTGAGAGATTGTGAAATAAGCAAAAAATTGGATACTTTATATTTTCAGAAGATGCCTGGATGAGATTCGAAACTGTGTCTCTTGCATGTCGTCATATAAACTCAATTATCTAAGTGCTTGAGATAACAATAAAGGCTAACGATGTTTTGTTTCAATAATCGACATGTCTACACAAATCTCTCTCGCACTATAGCCAGGTCCGAGGGACATATCCATATCCAGAATCTGCTTTGACTCTCCATAGAGAGCACTCCCGTAGAGCCAGCCATAAGTTTATAACTTTCATATAAGGTTATGCCTTATCCATACCTTATGCAGCCAGAATCTTGGGAAAATATGGCTTCTGTAGTGGTTTCCAATTGCCTTCTTCATTGCTTAGTCGCCTCTTGCTGCCACTGCAGTAAACGGCTGGTTTATTCTTCAATGGTCCGGCCCAACACAGGGCATCCATATAATGTAGAAGTATTCTTTACTGGAATATACATCAACATTCATCAATATTTAAATTCACAATGAAAACTTTGAAGAAACTAAATTGCCTAAGTACGCATGTAAACTGATGTTGTTATTTGTAGAGAACCTGATGACCATTGTAGACAGCGAGGTAGGTATCAGAGTAGGTAGTGCAGCACTTGTAGATGAAGCCATCCTCACAACCTACAAGGTATCTGCCGAAGAGAATAGTTGACGAGGCATAAAATATAAATCACGAAACTTTCGAAGAAAATTTTTGGAAAAATCTGTGCCATACATAATAGTGAGAAATGAAGCTAAATGATATCTAATTAAGTGATACAATATATATATATATATATATATATATATATATATATATATATATATATATATAGGACAAGGTGTAACCTATTGTATATCATCATTATCATCATCAACCTCCCTCGAATCCCAGTTTAACCAAACAGACTGCCTCAAATCCTCTCTGTCCTACACTACACCAACAGCCAATCCACTATTTCAGACTTTCCATTCGTTTAAATTTTTGTAGCAATTTCTGGAGCCTAGGCGCTCACCAACCGAATGCCCTTTCTGATGTTGGTATGGAGCTTAGTACTTTAGTCGCCTTCTACGACAGATACTATTCTAATAGTATTAATAATACAGATACTATTACACATACTATTCTAATAGTATTAGCCTAATACAGATACTATGCTAATAGTATTATCTTAATACAGATACTATTCTAATAGTATTAGCCTAATACAGATACTATTCTAATAGTATTAGCCTAATACAAATACTATTCTAATAGTATTAGCCTAATACACATACTATTCTAATAGTATTAGCCTAATACACATACTATTCTAATAGTATTAGCCTAATACACATACTATTCTAATAGTATTAACCTAATACAGATACTATTCTAATAGTATTAACCTAATACAGATACTATTTTGATAGTATTAGCCTAGTACATATACTATTCTAATAGTATTGTCTACTACAATTATTCTAGAATAGTTCATAGACACAGTATAGCTTGCTCACATGGAATTGTCTTGAGGGGAGAAGTCGAAGCAGAGCCCCACGCCCCACATGGCTATCAGGTAGGCGTCTGACTGCTGAACCTTCTCGAACGAGTAGACAGGTGCGAACCTCTTGATACGAAACAGCTCTGATACATTAGAGAATACACTGATACATAATACATGATACATAATACATGATACATAAAACATGATACATAATACCAGTATACACGTACACTAGATAGCAATAGCTCTGATACACAATACATTTGTTCATCGTATTGGTTATTACCTACACGTGTGCTAGATAGCAATAGCTCTGATACACAATACATTTGTTCATCGTATTGGTTATTACCTACACGTGTGCTAGATAGCAATAGCTCTGATACACAATACATTTGTTCATCGTATTGGTTATTACCTACACGTGTGCTAGATAGCAATAGCTCTGATACACAATACATTTGTTCATCGTATTGGTTATTACCTACACGTGTGCTAGATAGCAATAGCTCTGATACACAATACATTTGTTCATCGTATTGGTTATTACCTACACGTATGCTAGATAGCAATAGCTCTGATACATTAGATAATAAACTTGTTCATCGTATTGGTTAATACGTACACGAGCACTAGCTATTAAACATTGCGAGCTCAGAAAAAAGCTTTAGTCGCCTTCTACGACACATACAGTCACCGGTTGGTCAATTCTTCAAAGAACCCGGAAACAACATGGGGAAAATATAAATATATAAGTATATAAATAAATAAATAAGTAAATAAATAAATAAATAACTAGTGAATAGAGAAGGTAGATAACGGACGCTCGTGTCGCTCGTTGGAGGGAGTCCACCTGAGCACCCGCCCGTCCTCCCCTATAGACACCACCCCCTCCACACTCGTCATGCTCCTCTCCCCTTCCCCTAGCTGATCTCCCTCCTCGTTGTACTTGGACACCCAGTCGAGCTGCCACACCGGCCCAACGTGCCGCTCTGAGAACCGTCTACCAATCAATTCAGCAATCAATCAATTCAGCAATCAATCTATTCAGCAATCAATCACACCGGCCCCACGTAACGCTCTGAGAACCGTCTACCAATCAATCAATTCAGCAATCAATCGATTTAGCCATCAATGGATTTAGCAATCAATCGATTTAGCAATCAATCGATTCAGCAGTCAATCTTCTCTATTAATTTATTTAGCAATCATGTCCTTCTTAATCTGATTGAAATAATCCTTCTTAAATTGCTTGAAAGTTTTGATTAATTGCTACAGAGAATAACAGAGGATGTAATTTGATTGAAAGCTTTATGTACAATACATTCATGTAATTGTATGTGATTAGATTGAAAGCTTTACGTACAATACATTCATGTAATTGTATGTGATTAGATTGAAAGCTTTACGTACAATACATTCATGTAATTGTATGTGATTAGATTGAAAGCTTTACGTACAATACATTCATGTAATTGTATGTGATTAGATTGAAAGCTTTACGTACAATACATTCATGTAATTGTATGTGATTAGATTGAAAGCTTTACGTACAATGCATTCATGTAATTGTATGTGATTAGATTGAAAGCTTTACGTACAATACATTCATGTAATTGTATGTGATTAGATTGAAAGCTTTACGTACAATACATTCATGTAATTGTATGTGATTAGATTGAAAGCTTTACGTACAATACATTCATGTAATTGTATGTGATTAGATTGAAAGCTTTACGTACGATACATTCATGTAATTTTATGTGATTAGCTTGAAAGCTTACGTACGATACATTCATGTAATTTTTTGCGATTACAGTAGATTGAAAGCTTTACGTACGATACATTCATGACAGGACGATTAGATCTGCTTCTCACATCAAATACCGACACTGAGCCGTCGAAACAACCGACCTACATGTACGTCAAAACATAAAAAAGCTAATGTTAATGTCAGTATCCTCACTCGAAAGCGATGTAAGTGACGGGCGAGCCCAGGATATTTATTTATTTATTTTATTTAAACTTTAGATTTTGCATAGCAAATACACAATGTAAGTTAAATAATTGAGTAGCACATAATTGCAAAATCAGATTTGAACCCCGCACATACTGATCCGCGGTCGAGTATCTTACTGACATCGCCACGGGCTCCAGCCAAGTACAAGTACATATCAGAAGAGGGTTTATAACACATTTCACCTACACAACTTCATGTTCAATTAAAGAATTGTTTAAACACTGTTTGAGTGTCTATAAATGTTTTATATTTCTAAAAATAATTTCTAAGTGTTCCATTTTTAAACGTCCGTATGGAGTATGTGATAAGTGTTTTAACGTGACACAAATGATTACTCTGTTAACTAAACGTAAATGCTAAGTGTGTTAACGTGCTACAAATGATAAGTGTGTTAACGTAAATGATAAGTGTGTTAACGTAAATGATAAGTGTGTTAACATAACGTAAATGATAAGTGTGTTAACATAAAGTAAATGATAAGTGTGTTAACATAACGTAAATAATAAGTGTGTTAACATAACGTAAATGATAAGTGTGTTAACATAACGTAAATGATAAGTGTGTTAACATAACGTAAATGATAAGTGTGTTAACATAAAGCGTAAATGATAAGTGTGTAACATAACATAACGTAAATGATAAGTAACGTAACATAACGTAAATGTAATAACGTGATGTGTAACATAACGTAAATGATAAGTGTGTTAACATAAATGATAAGTGTGTTAAGTGTGTTAACATAACGTAAATGATAAGTGTGTTAATATAACGTAAATGATAAGTGTGTTAACATAAAGTAAATGATAAGTGTGTTAACATAACGTAAATGATAAGTGTGTTAACATAACGTAAATGATAAGTGTGTTAATATAACGTAAATGATAAGTGTGTTAACATAAAGTAAATGATAAGTGTGTTAACATAACGTAAATGATAAGTGTGTTAACATAAAGTAAATGATAAGTGTGTTAACATAACGTAAATGATAAGTGTGTTAACATAACGTAAATGATAAGTGTGTTAATATAATGTAAATGATAAGTGTGTTAACATAACGTAAATGATAAGTGTGTTAACATAAAGTAAATGATAAGTGTGTTAACATAACGTAAATGATAAGTGTGTTAACATAACGTAAATGATAAGTGTGTTAATATAATGTAAATGATAAGTGTGTTAACATAACGTAAATGATAAGTGTGTTAACATAACGTAAATGATAAGTGTGTTAACATAACGTAAATGATAAGTGTGTTAACATAGCGTAAATGATAAGTGTGCTAACATAGCGTAAATGAAAGTATGATAGGTGTGTTAACGTAAATGATAAGTGTGTTAATATAAAGTAAATGATAAGTGTGTTAACATAAAGTAAATGATAAGTGTGTTAACATAACGTAAATGATAAGTGTGTTAACATAACGTAAATGAAAGTATGATAGGTGTGTTAACGTAAATGATACGTGTGTTAACATAACGTAAATGAAAGTATGATAGGTGTGTTAACGTAAATGATAAGTGTGTTAATATAATGTAAATGATAAGTAAGTTAATTTGATATAATGCTGATATTAGCAGTTTTCTGATAACTGGGACCATGAATATTAGAACAAACATTTAATAAATTTAGTTATTTTATAAAATAACAGTATATATATTATTTTCAATGCAGATAGATTGTTGCAATGTCATACCTATTGATTGGGAGAAAGGGAGTAAGCAGTAGGTTAGGGTTACGATAGGTTGATTTAATGTGATATTGATTGATTGATTGATTGAAATACAGAGAGTAAGCAGCATACCGCCAGTAGGTTAGGGTTGAGATAACTGAACGCTATTGCAGTCACACCTGTAGGAAATGAATAGTGTCTCTCAGGAAACTGAAACAATGAAAAATGTTACATGCAAAATCAATGCAGTAATAACAAAAGCTCCAATAATCTTAACAACTCATAAGGAAAAGTCTTGATGCGGGAATGATATAAATTATATAAATATTAAAAGAAGAATAGTCTAGACATAGCTAAAACCAATTTAAAGTTAACTTAACTTTCGATTAGCTCTGGAAGATCTCATCAATCTGGTCCTATATCACAAGCTGGTCCTATATCACAAGCTGGTCCTATATCACAAGCTGGTCCTATATCACAAGCTGGTCCTATATCACAAGCTGGTCCTATATCACAAGCTGGTCCTATATCACAAGCTGGTCCTATATCACAAGCTGGTCCTATATCACAAGCTGATCCTATACTCCAGTTTTACTCAGAAAGCGAGAAAACAATACAGAATTATCTCGAAGCAACAGTTTCCATTCAACATTTTAGATGTCAGTCGAACACATTGCCCGAATGGGCCCAGAAGTCATCATCAGTGTCTGATATTTTTAAATCGAGGAATGAGACGATAGAGGACTGAGTGATGGGAGAGAAGAAGGAACAGACCATGGGGTTCTTTATGGACCAGCAGCAGACGTATCCCACGTCATCCACATCAGAGTACTCGAACTGGCAGTAAGACACAGCCAGCAAGTCCTGAGTAATCAATCAATCAACTTATCTGTTATAGGTAAAGCAAAACTGATATAAAGTAAAGCTAATGTTAACGTCAGTTTCCTCACTCGAAAGCGATGTCAGTGACGGGCGAGCCCAGGAGTTGAACCCGCACATCCTTATCCGCGGTCGAAAATCTTACTAACATCGCCACTGGCTCCAGAGAGTATCGAAACAAATTTAGTTTAGAGGGGAGAGCCGGATGTTAAGTAAAAGAGTGGTATACCACAACTGACGTAGAGGCGTGATTAAGAAGGACATGAAAAATACTGGATTGACTATGATATGGTGTAGGACAGGGAGGATTGGAGAAGGTCTATTGGTATCCCGATCCTAGTTAAACTGCGATTAAACGGAGGATGATGACCATGATGATGACGATGATTTATTATTCTATAGCACCAGATTGAATGGATGAGTTGGTAGCCCGCTTGTCAAATAAGCAGGAGGTAAAGTATCGAAGCCTAGCCAGATCATCAATGACAACACATTCGTAGGTTACACGCAACTTTACAGACCAGTGATTCAATAGTCTAAATAATGTCACAGTAAATCCATAAATCGATATATTCCTACCAAAAATCAAACCATATTAAAGGTAATTTTCCACGTGTTGGGCCCGGGTCGTTTGAAGAATTTGTCCAACCGGTGACTGCACGTGTCGTAGAAGGCGACTAACGGACTAAGATCCATACCAACGTCAGAAAGGGTATTCGGTTGGTGAGCTCCTAGGCTCCAGTAATTGCCACAAAACTTAAATGAATGGATAAAAGTCTATTCGTATTCCGACCCTGGTTAAACTGGGATTTAAGGGAAGATGATGATGATGATGATGTGCCGATCTATGAGAAAGTGCAAACAACAACAAGTAGCTGTATTGCTTGTAAACAGTATTTAGCAGATTGAAATACAAATAATAATTAAAACAATAAGAAAAAGAAATAAAAATAATGAATAATGCCCATGACATTGTATATTTAACTCACTGGTTTATTTAATTATCATCGCCCAGTCAAATTTGATTAGTATTAGTATTTTGATTAGTGTGCATTTACAAATCCATATTTCTTTGATTAAAAATCAAACACATTTCGATTCAATGTCACACTGCAGTTAACGGACAATGCATTAAGCTCATTGGGCGATTGGCTTTGGCCTCGCCTTGTGTCAGGAACGACGTTAGCAAAAAGTAAAAAAGCTGACGTTAACGTCAGTTTCCTCACTCGAAAGCGATGTCAGTGACGGGTGAGCCCAGGATTTGAATCCGCAAATACTGATCCGCGGTCGAATATCTTACCGACATCGCCTATGGCTCCAGCCAGGATCTACTAGAATGTCTCCATAGTGTAGGGTAACGTCATGCGGTTTTAAATGACAGATCCTGAGGTGAATTGAACTCTAGCGGGTTCGAATCTCAGCCGCGCTGATTTGAGAGTAAAATGTCGGACATTCACTGGTCTGGTTACACGAAAAATTGGCTAAATTGCCTATCACGGTTTACCCTAGTGGTACTAAAAGTGATAGATACCCACATAGTTGATCATTTCACTATAATTCGTGTTTACTAACCTCGTTCCTGTTGTTGAAGGCGAGACTGCTGACATTACGATGTCTACCCAGTCTGCACGTGTACGTCCACAGCTCAGTCAACATCATCTTCGTCTTCTCAACCTTCTTCACGTCTCCCACGAACTCCGTCAGATCAACCTTAAACTCCTCCTCTTCATCATCATCCTCGTTCTCGTCTTCTTCATCGTCAGAATCCTCGCTGTCATCCTCGTTTGTCTCCTTCACCTCTTGCTGGCGCTGTTCTTTGGGCACAGGCTGCGTAGAGCCGAGGTCGTCAGACTCTGAGAGCTTGATGTCGAGGAAGCCAGGTTCCGAGGGTCTCGCCGAGGCTGCAGGGGGCTGAGCCTCGGGTACGTGCGAGTCCCCCAGGGAGTCGCTCGAGCTGCCCGAGGATTTGTTCGTCGTGGGCTGAGAGGTGAGGTCAGGGTCGAGAGCTACGTCCTCAGGAGATGTCTTCAATCAATCAATCAATCAATCAATCAATCAATCAGTCAGTCAGTCAATCAATCAATCAATCAATCAGTCAATCCATCAATCAATAAGAATTTAACTTCCGGTTCCTCGCTATAAGGCAATGTCAGGGACGTCAATGCGATATCTTCAATCAATCAATAAGCATTTAACGTCCGGTTCCTCGCCAGAAGGCAATGTCACGGAAGTCCATGCGATATTTTTCATCAATCAATAAGAATTTAACTTCCGGTTCCTCGCCATAAGGCAATGTCAGGGACGTCAATGCGATATCTTCAGAGTGGGCACAGCAAAATGCTGATGTTAACGTCAGTTTCATCTCTCGAGAGCGATATTAGGGATGACAAGCCCAGGATTTGAACCCACACATACTGACATGGGGCCGGGGGTCTTACAGACGGTATGCCACGATGGCTGGAGCCATTGGCGATGTTGGTAAGATATTCGACCGCGGATTAGTATGTGCGGGGTTCAAATCCTGTGCTTGCACTGACATCGCTTTCACTGAATAAACTGACGTTAACTTTAGCTTTCTTTCTTACCGACATCCAGTGGCGATTTAGCAAGTGAAAGCGTGGTTGAGTGAAAGCGTGATTGAGTGAAAGCGTGGTTGAGTGAAAGCGTGGTTGAGTGAAAGCGTGGTTGAGTGAAAGCGTGGTTGAGTGAAAGCGTGGTTGAGTGAAAGCGTGCTATATGATGCCTTGCAATACTTGTTATGTATCTTCTTTGCAACACTGTTTGCTTTGTTGCGTGTAATTATATAACGTTTTGAGATGTCTTAACAGGACAATCACATTCTAAAAATTAAATTTAAACACAGTCTACGCCGGAGGTTTTTATGTGGTTCTGCAGCA
Source organism: Enchytraeus crypticus (assembly GCA_905160935.1). NCBI lineage: Eukaryota > Metazoa > Annelida > Clitellata > Enchytraeida > Enchytraeidae > Enchytraeus > Enchytraeus crypticus. The sequence goes on along the minus strand of CAJHZI010000806.1, from coordinate 1,484,238 downwards.
GATCTGTTGGTGTAGAGTTCAAAACCATTGCAAGTGACCGACACTGTCTACAGTGTAAAACTGACGTTAAAAGTGATATAATATATAAAGTTTATAGGAACTAGTTAGCCAATTCTTCAATCAGTGTCCCGGACACAACGAGGGACAACATATTACAATAATTATTTACTCTAATTTTTTATAGTGCAAACCATTAACCAACAATCATTGTCAATTGTTTATTGTCGTCTCACATTGCTAAATAAGGTGTGGTCAGAAATACACAAAAATAAGTTTTAAAATATAATGTTTTAATTATAATATTAATAATATAGTTATAATATTAATAATATAATATAATTATACTAGTAGTCTATTAAGGGAGGTCATAGATGATAGAATTGAAGGAAAAAGAGGCAGAGGAAGGCCGAGATTAGGTATGTTAGATGATTTAAAGACCCATTCAAATGTGGATATGAAGAGGAAAGTGGAAGACAGAGAAGAGTGGAGGCGTTATATACCATGGACCTGCCAGTGGGCAGTGCACTAAGATATACAGAAAGAGAGAGAGAGAGAAAGGGAGAGAGAGAAAGAGAGAGAGAGAGAAAGAGAGCGAGAGAGAAGGATAGATAGAGATAGAGAGATAGAGAGAGACAGACAGAGACAGACAGAAATAGATAGAGACAGAGAGAGAGAAAGCGAGAGAGAGAGAGAGAGAGATAAAGAGAGAGTTATAACATACTACAATCAAGATAGAGACAGAGAGAGAGACAGAGACAGAGACAGAGAGAGAGAGAGAGAGAGAGAGAGAGAGAGAGTGAGTTATAATATACTATAATCACGGTAGATATTTCTATGAAGGATAAGGACTCAGACCTCCTGCCCAGGTACGACCAAGGACTCCACGGGGTCCTTGCTCTCCATGACCTCAGAGCCTAGTGGAGTGTCCAGTGACTGAACCACTGATGTCTCATCATCGCTCCCCTCTGTAACCACATAGACCACTTGATAGGCTAAATATTTGGTTTCAAAAGGCAGGATAGTTTATCCACGATGTTGCAGTTATGTAACATTCCTAGTTTTGATACGATTATTTACAACTCTAAATGTGTGTACAATCAGTGTGTTAGTAAGTGTGGAAGTGCACTAGTTAATTGATTTGTGTGTTGTGATTTTTCCATTTTAGAACTCTAATATCTGATTTTACGAGTGTATACCTGATTTTATGAATTTATGATTTTATCTGATTTTATGTACTGTGTGTCTTGTATGCTTTGTGTGGGCCTAGCTGCCTGACTTCTAATTAATTATAAATAATAAATAATAATAATAAGCTATACCTAAGAAATGCTTAATTCTAACATAATATGACATTATGATCTCTCCCTCTCTTATTGCACTGCCTACTGGCAGGTCCATGGTATATAACGCCTCCACTCTTCTCTGTCTTCCGCTTTCCTCTTCATGTCCACACATGAGTGGGTCTTTAAATCATCTAACATACCTAATCTCAGCCTGCCCCTGCCTCTTTTTCCTTTCATCCTACCTTCTATGACCTCCTTAATAGACCTTCCCCCTTAGAATATGTCTTATCTAACTCTTCTTCCTATTTCTAAATACATTATTATGATATTATATTATTATATTATTATTTTTTAACCTTATGATATTTCATAAGTTTAAAAATTTAAGAGATGTGCATTATCAGAGTCTGTAAGAGACGTCTCTGACATTGCTATACGGCGAGGAACTGGTCGCTAATTGATTGATTGATTATATTTACGCCAGCCAATACCCTTCCTTGGATTGAGGTGCAATGCTTGAATGTTAAAACAGTTTTACCTAACTGAATGGTTCGTGAGACAAATTTGATCTGTTGATCGTACATTGTGTTCTGTAGCAGCATCCTCTCCACTACCATCGTCATGTCTGATAGACTGGGGCACTGAATCAATCAATCAGTCAATATCAGTCACTCAATCTATCAGTCAGTCAATCAATCAGTCAATCAATCAATCCAATCACCCAATCAATCAATCAATCAATCAATCAATCAATCAATTAACCAAACAATCAATCAATCAATTAATCGATAGTGAGGACTACAAATGGGTACTTGCTCAGACTACTCAATTGCTACCAGTGAATGGAGCGACTGAATAAGTTTATACAACATGTTTAGAACTCATAATACTTGAACTTTCCATATACAGACGAACATGTTTACATACTGTTCTTATTGTGAAGCGCTTGAAAATTAATGTTTTATTAGTGTATTTGCTTCTGTTTTTCGTTATTAGCTGCTTTTCACTTTCAATAGTTTCTCTATAGGCAAAACTACAGTATTAAAATATATAACTTGATATTAAAAATTGGCTCATGTTGGAAGCAGAAGATTCAGAACAATATCTCTCTCTCTCTTAGTGCACTGCCTACTGGCAGGTCCATGGTATATAGCGCCTCCACTCTTCTCTATCCAGAACAATATCGTTGGACAATCTACACCTTGTTCAGCCCGGGTGTAGTTGGGATCACTGCAGAGTGGAGCAACCGCAAACTCCCCACCGCGTGTACATAAGAGGCGACTAAGGCTAATGCTGAACTAACGCTAAGGAAGACAGAGGAGACCCACCTATTCATGAAATTTTTCTCCAGGACTAAATGGCAGTTAATTCATTATAGAACTTAAGAAGGGAACTGGACACCACCTCAGACGCAATATTATTCCCAAGCTATAGGCTACATAAAGGTGTGGATACGGCATAGTCATTTGTGAGTGGATTAACGTATTAAGCGATGGTGTGCAATTTATGGACCGAAAAAGCAGCATGTGAGTAGGAATGTGTAACTTGGACCTGCTGCTTGGACTAACGTTTGAGAGAATCAACAGCAGACAATTTGACAAATTGTTACATATAACTGGAGCTATACCATTACGCACACAAGCTGACGGCTGGTTTGGCTGTTTCGCTATACTCGACCGTGGATCAGTATGTGCGGGTTCAAATCCTAGGCTCGCCCGTCACTGACATCGCTTTCGAAAGAGGACGTTAACCTTAGCTTTTCTTCAACACAGATCTCTCTCATTATCTCTCATGTACATCCTACCGGCATGTCCTTGAAACCTCTCTTCCAACCAATTCAATATCTGGATGTCATTGTCATCTCTACATACGAATGAGACATTAAATCATGTATCACCCATCTCTGCCTCGTACCCTTTCCCTTGTAATCTTCTTTCCATTACGAATGATCTAAATCTGACCTTTATAATTTCGTTCCAGCTGAGAGTTCTGGTTTCTTGTTTAACGTCCTTGTCGTAGTCTGACACGAGAGCACTGAACTTACCCGCCTGCACAGCAGCACTGTTACTTGCGGCTGTCCCTGCGCAACAACAACAGCTTCCAGAGTTCCACAGAATTTATCAGGATGTAGAAGAATTCCCAAAAATTTAGAAGAATTCACCAGAATTTTGAAGAATTCACCAGAATTCACCAGAATTTAGAATAATTCACCAGAATTCACCAGCATTCAATAGAATTTATAAGAATCCACAAGAATTTAACAGAATTCATCAGCATTTAGAAGAATTCATCAGAATTCACTAGTATGCAAAAGAATTTAGAAGAAATCACCAGCATTTCTCAGATAAGCTATCAACTTACCATCACTACATAATTAGGCAACAGATCAACAGGAATAAAGCCGAAAGCATATTTCCATCTAAAATCAAACCCAGTAAACATTCTATAGTTAACTCTTAACATTCTAACTCAACTACAGAGAAACAATTTTAATAGCGAAGGTTCATATAGGCCTAAACAAAGATTTCTAAATACGTAATAGCGCAATAAAGCTTCTTGAATGCATCGATGCAGGAAACGATTGCTAAGCCACCCTATTACTGTTATACTATCACAACATTAGCTTCATGGCGACGACAAATTAGCAAAATATAAACAAATGATAAATAAATGATAATTAGACAAATTTAAACATCGACATTGCCACAGGCTGGAGCCAGTGGCAATGTCGATAAGATATTCGACCGCGGATCAGTATGTGCGGGGTTCAAATCCTTGGCTCTCCCGTAACTGATATCGCTTTCGAGTGTAGAAACTGACGCTAACTTTAGCTTAACTTTTTTAACGTTTTTAACAATTCAACAGAGCGAGAGAGAGAGAGAAAGAGAGACCGAGTGAGAGATAGACAGTGAGTGAGTGAGAGAGAGAGAGAGAGAGAGAGAGGGAGACTGAGAGAGAGACACAACTAACCATCAGTCTGCTGCTGGGTAGTTTTCCGTTCAATCTCTCCCCCTTCTTCACTTCCCTCTCCCTCCTCTTCTTCCTCCTCTTCTATCAGTTCGTCTAGGTCTTCCTCTTCATCAGATGCTGCCAGCATGTCTTCATCCACAGACGCTGCACGAAAAGTTAACAGATATCTTTCTATTTCCATGTCTGCTTGATTGCTAGTCCATTGCAAAAATTCCTTTAAAAATCTAATACACGTAAATGACTCAAACGAACCAACTCTCGATTATCAAATTGATTCCATAGGAATGTGTTTTATGGATAGTATGCAAAGACAGAGAGAGAGAACTATGTTTTATTTCAAAAATACACTCAAATATGCACACACACTAGGCCGTCAAAGAAGTTTAAAGTCCTATCTAGTTGATCACCCACCAAGCATGCATAAAAATACAAACTAAAAAAGGAATATGCAAACTAAAAATAAACAAGTTCTTCGAAAATTTCAGAGTTGAAGAAAATATAGTATAAATTTGAGGTTTTCAAGCTTACAGAAATAGCATCGTTAACAAGCACTTAACAAAACCTCGTCCAGGTGTGTCCACTAATAAATACTAAGTATAATTAGTACTAGTATTTTTCTCTCAGTGCAGCTGCCTAGTGGCAGGTCCATGGCCCATGCACATCCCATATATTTTTGTACGCAGTATTTTCATCTCCACATGAAACAATATTAATAATTTCAATGCAACAGCAAATAATCATCAGTGTAGAGTTGCAACATTGAGAACTGTATGCAGTCGTATTAGGTGACTGATTTAGCTAAAGAAAATATTAGTAGCGCTAAGGCAATGATTTCTGAGTTATATATGAAACAGTCGCTCATATTCCAGACTGGTAGAGGTCTAGCAGCTACAATGGTTGTGGTCTTAATTTCTTTGTCTATGTAGGGTATGGCGTAGAGTTGTTTTTAATAAATTTTCGACGGCGAGATTTAGCGCACTTGGTTTAGCTGCGCTTCAATAATCGAAGTTAAGCTACATCGGCCTCGGTTAGTACTTTGTGGGTGACCACCTTGGAAGACCGAGTGTTGACAGCTTTGGAAGGAAAAAATCCCAGGGTGATGGAAGGTTATTCTTAAATCCGCGCCAGCTGCAACTATTGCGCCACCAAAAGGAAACGATTATTAATAACCATGGAGAGGAAGGAGGAAATGGGCATTGAACAAGCATCTGTGCTTCCTGGCCAAGTTTGCCGTTATTATTATTATTATCTTATTAAATAAATCCATTGACTGATTGATTGATTGATGATTCTCACCCGCACTCTTCAGTGTTTGACTGCCAGAGTCATGCAGCAGGGCTGAATTAACGTTGACAGTTTTGTCCTGAAAGAAAACGTTCAGTGAGAATTCAACAGCTGAGAGAGATCAGCTCTCTAAGTGCCAACAACATCATGTTAGTATAGTTGATAGCGATTGCACAGCTAGAAGAGAGAGAGACAGAGAGAGAGAAAGAGAGAATGAGAGAGAGAGAGAGAGAGAGAGAAAGAGGGAGAGCTATATTTTAAGAGAATAAACGTACAACACAAGAATTTTAGTATTGACAGAGACAATAATTATTAGAGAGAAAAAAGATTGAGAGAGAGACAGTAGGTTACTGACAGAAAAGAGAGAGGGAGAGAGAGCTACAGAGAGAGAGAGAGAGAGAGAGAGAGAGAGAGAGAGAGAGAGAGAGAGAGACTTGCCGAGTATAGACTGTGAATGGTTTGACAGGTCTTGTGTTTGAACAGTCTCGTGTGGGTTGTGTTGACTCCCTTATGCTCATAGTTCTCTCTACTCTCTCGGCTGTTCAGCACCTAAACACTCGCAACAACAACAACAACCTTATATCATGTTTAACGTCCGTTTATATCAAATAGTACACGTCAGAGACGTTTCAGTTGGGATTATATTTGATAGCCATCCGCTTCTCTTGCCAGGAAAATGTGCTATCCGTTCAGCTATTGCTGCTTCCATAGATATATATCCAAGGCTCTCTATAACTTCAGCCATCCGTTAGTCGTTAAGACTTTAGTATAATCTGGGTCAACTAATCTGGGTCAACGAATCTGGGTCGACTGAGCCGCTAGCAAGTTCGCAAATAGTCAGATAGCGAGTTAGACTGTGCAGTGTTCAAATCCAAGAGCTTTCCGCGTCACTAACATGCGTCACTAACATGCTTCCGTAAAATCATGAATCAGATCAGCAAGAAACTGACGCTAAAATAGGATTTAGATTTTCAGCCTTTTACGATAACTCTAACATTAGCATTAAGTAATTGATTGACAGGATGATTGACATCTCTTGATACTTATAATAACTCTAACATTAGCATTAAGTGATTGATTGACAGGATGATTGACACCTCTTGATACTTGTCATTGCGTTGTTTAATAGCCTGCGGCTCCTCTAGCCCCGCCTGTAGACACGCCCCCTCAGCCTCTAGCACAAACTCTAGCGATGACGTCA
>CAJHZI010000806.1:1257500-1472500 GCA_905160935.1 Enchytraeus crypticus | reverse complement strand
AGCCATGGAAGAGACATTAGTGGACATCACGATTGGTAGAAGCGTTTTGTGTTGTGTCAAACAGAGAGCATACATGTAGCTAAATTACAGTCAGATAGTATTTACTGGTACATTTATTTCAGACGTTTTAAAGCTAATGTTAAAGTCAGTTTCCTCAAACGAAAGCGATGTCAGTGACGGGCGAGCCCAAGATTTGAACCCCACACCTACTGATCCGTGGTTGAGTATCTTACCGACTTCGCCACTGGCTCCAGTCAGTGGAAAATCTTAGGAAAATCTTCAACAGTAGCTCAAAAACAAGTTTATAAGAGGAAAAAAGCCAGCAGAAAAAGGTTAGAAATGATGACTGACTTCTCCAAAGCTGAACACAGAGAAACCTGGTCATCAAAAGCACCCTCTTTCATTACACTGTCAAACATTGGTCGACAGTGGTTCCAAGGTGCTTCATCCGTGTTAAGTTACCTCAAGTATAGAAAGAACAAGATGATCATGAACTATTAGAGCATAAACGACTCTTGTCAACGTTTCTGGACAAGAAATTAAATTTAACAAATTTAAACGAAGATAAATTAATATAATATAGAAATGAAATAAAAGCAACAACACATTTCTCATTCTACAATTTTAATAACTATACCAACTTCAATAAACCCAGTGCGATAATATAACCTTGAATCCAGTGGTTAAATGGGGGAGGGGGGCACAAGGGAACTGTGTTCCCCTAGCTCACATTTTTTCCGAGATGCGTTCCACTGCTTGAGGGCCACATTAGATACTACCTAGGAGATCTGTAAATACATTACAAGGAGGCCCAAAAAATTCTTATCATTCCCCCTAGATGTCAATTTCCACTTTAACCACTGTTTGAATCGACCACTGCACCACCTCAACACATTATATACACCTGAGCATTTATTTGACCTCTAACTGACCTCAAACTTTGCTTGTGCTTGGTGGTGGCTGGGTTAGGGTGAGACAGGTGGTAAATACAGGAGCATTTACTTGACCTCTAACTGACCTCTAAGGTTGCTGGTGCTTGGTGGTGGCTGGGTCAAGGTGAGACAGGTAGTAAATATAGGAGCAGTTACTTGACCTCTAACTGACCTCCAAGGTTCCTGATGCTTGGGGGTGGCTGGGTCAAGGTGAGACAGGTGGTAAATATAGGAGCAGTTACTTGACCTCTAACTGACCTCTAAGATTGCCGGTGCTTGGCGGTGGCTGGGTTAGGGTGAGACAGGTCGTCCTCTTAGGCTCAACTTGAACGGCTGCCGGCGCTTCATCGCCCCCGGCCGCTCTCTTCACCGCAGCTGACGCAGATTTCTTACCTCCCCCAGCAGAGACCTTGCTGGGAACAGCTGGGGTCTTCACGTGTGGCTTCACTGCCGCTACCAAACACAAATAAAATAGTATGTCAGGAATCAGTAGAACTAGTGATACTGGGCTCTTTCAGATAACAATAGGCTAAAATCTGGTAAAGCTATCTCATCTTGCGGGCTACACAAGCTAATCCGATTAGCACACAATAGTAACCAATATACCAGTTAACAATTCAAATGAGCCAAATCCAAAGTAGACCTCTGTGAATTAAGAATAAAACTGAAAGCAGTTTGTGCTTGTTATTAGCTTAGAACAAACTTCAAAGCTTAAACACCACTCATAGCATGTTTAAAACATTACATAATTACATAACACTAACATTCGAATCCTGTTATCTAAATTTACAAACTTATTACATTCACAAACCTTTGCCATGAGCCTTGCCTTTTTTCTTTTTCTTCTTGACCTCAGCACCTGCATGCTCTGAGGCCGTCACAGTAGCGTCCGATGCATCACCGACAACTGGGCTAGAAACATCTCCATCTGCACCCTGTTCTTCCATCAGTTCAACATTATCTAATCCTTCTACCACTTCATCATTCTTCTCATCTTTATCTTCGTCTTCAACATCTTCATCAGCCTTCTCGCGGTCCAAGGATTCGGAAGTGACAAGATTTTCTGTGTCATCCTCTTTGTCTTCTCCAGTGCACTCTTCGCCATCTTCCTCGAGCTCTTCTTCTTCTTCTTTAATCACAGCCATTGCTTCGTCTCTTTCATCATCTTCTTCGAGTTGTTCTGTGATATCCCCAATTTCCTCTTCTGCATTTTCTTCAGGATTAGCACCAGTCTCTTCATCCATGGTTGTCTCATCCATTTCATTTGAAGAATGTTCCTCTTGATGGTCCGCTGAAGTCTGCTCGGGATCAGCTGAAAGTGGCTGATCAGCATCACCGATAGCCTCTGAATTTTCTGCAGCATTCTTCCCAATTTCTTCTGATGCTGGATCTTGTTCGTCTGTCATATCTCAAAATATTTATACCTAACTAAAAGTTAGTAGTATTGTTTGAAAATTAATGTAAAAGATTGTTTACAAGTCTATCACTACTAAATAAAATTTAGTCTAATTTTGTATACTTAAGAAAATGTAGGTAGCCTAGTTAAATAGACATAAAATAGAAACTGTTGAAGGCACATATCTTACAACAAATTTTAAATTTGTGGTTTTGAAAATCTTCTAGAGTACTTATTGTAAATTTAATTGAATTTATCTAGTTTACACTGAAAGACTGCAATGGAGAATCTTAATATTTATTGCTTAGATTTTTAAGCACAAAGTCCTACTAGAAACTTTATGCATATTTATTTAAAGTGGGGGTAGGGGGTTAAATAAAGACACATGTAAATGATCCTCATGTAAAAAAATCAATTATTTATAAATGACCCATTTAAACCGTTGCGCAATTTTAGTTATTTAGTCGTACAAGTGACATACTAATGCTCTCGCTTTTTATGGAAAACTCATAAGTCTCTAAGACAATAAACCGTTAGGCAGAGCATCAATGAATCGATCATTAACCAGTCTGTTTTAATTGATAAAAAATAATTAACTTTATTTTAATTTTTACTAACGTATAATATAGACTTATAAAAATTAGACACAGCTACGTCTATTCCATCAATCACTCTCAGCAGTCACTCGCTAGTGCCTAACGATCGATAAAAGAAGTATAAATATTAAAACAACCGAAAGTTAAAATTGCAAAACACGACAGAATTTAAATGTCCTACAGTAAACAAACTTTACAATGACGTCATCTATTCTTCTTCTTTTTAACGATTTCTAGATATTTAATTTCAGATATTTATTTTTGCATAGAGAATTTAGCTACACTTATGGCATCTTTTCTGCGTTATATACAATTCACGGTACAGTAATAATGTTTGATTTTTTTAGAATCAATTCCTTATTATTGGATAAAACAATGAGGAAGAGACAATGACATCTCAAAATACAATGATACAATTAAATATCAAAATACAATACAAAAATAACTAAAGAGAAACTTTTGACAATGACAAAATATAGCACCAGTGTACAGAATCTAGGACGACGATAAAAACAAATGGGTTAAAACCATGGTTAAAGTAGTGTAAGAACCAAAATAATGATAAAAACACAACACAACGGAATTTTAATAATAACAACAATTAGAGTGCTACTGTCATCAATGACAACATCGAGCACTATTTAGACAAAATCAAGCCGGCGAGCAAAAAGAAGGTCCAAAACAGTGCAAATTCTAAAATCCAGATAATGAGTGCATAGTGAAGGACTAAAAAATTGTATTGTTTAACATGTTAAACAATACAATTCTGGAAATATGTCGATAGTCATTTGTGTTAATATACACGTTTAAGATTAAAAATGCTTTTCCATTTTCAAGTCCGCTGACCAAATGAAGAAAGTACAAATAATCATTAATTTGAAAATCATTAAACTTTCAGTCTGAAATCAGTTTGGTGCTAGAAAGAAGAACGGTAAAACGATTTCCTTGACATTCGTTGGTAAACAAACTTTTTCCTGTAAAGTTTACTTTTTATCTGAAGTTGAGGAATATATTATAGCATCACTAAATTTGCCATAGAAATATTTAATAAATATATAATAAAGATAATAGAGTGTCTTATAGTAGAAGCGGGTATTTACATGTAATTTATGAAGCGTTTAATGCTAGTGCTGGAATTAGTAGTAACTCTATTTGAGTTGACAAAATTGACAAAATAATACCAGTCACTCAAGCCGCCTACAGACCAGGCAGAAATACCACGGAACACGTCCTAACATTAAAGCTTCTTATCGAAAGAGCAATAACAAACAAAAATTCAGAAATAAAAATCATGCTTCTAGACATGAGTAAGGCGTTTGATACTGTCAATAGAAATAAATAGAGGATTTAAGTAAAATAATTGATCAGGACGAACTGCATGTAATAAAACTTATCATTGATGATGTAATTTTAAGAGTTAAAAATGGAGATGTAACTGGAAATGAGTTTGAAACTAATATTGGAATACCACAAGGAGATTGCTTAAGCCCGGTACTTTTCACATTTTACCTTGCAAATAGCTTAAACAAACATGAGAACCAAATTCAAATAGCAAAGCAAATTGAAGAGCACTCATACTCCAAAGAAAATATACCACATGAAGAATTAATTCCTAATCATATTATAGAACATAACTATAGCATAAAGTGAGAAATCGGTATAAATATTGATCAGCAGTTTGCAGATGATATTGCATATGTAAGCACATGCAAAAATATAACAGACAAAATTCAAAAGGAAGTCACTGATAAACTGAATAAGAGAGATTTAAAACTAAACACAGATAAAACAGAAAAATATACCATTGGAAACAAAAATGATCAGGAATGGAAGAAATGCAAATATTTAGGTTCTTACTTATACTGAAAGAGACATGATCCATAGAAAGCAATTGTGTATGGCTATTTTTAATAAATACAAGATGAAACTAACAAATAGCAAAATAATAATGAAAACAAGAAAAAATATATTCAATGCTTATATTACGCCAGTTTACTTATAATTTATAATAGTGAGCTATGGACATTAACTTCAAAACTTGCTTTAAATGAGAATAAAAAATCTCAGACAAAACAAAGAGGTTGTCAAAATAAACAAACATGGATCAAATTAGTAAATAAAGATCTCAAAGATATACATCAGAATTTGAACATATTAGATGAGAGCATCTGTGATCTGGCTGTGGATAGAGTGAAGTGGAGTCAATTAACCTTGAAGCCTACTGCAGGGTCCAAATAGGACGTAGCGCAGTCCTAGTAGTAGTATATCTGAAGTCATTTATTTATATTTGTAAAATTTCATGTTTAGCAGAAATGTGAAGTTTTCATTTTTAAAGTGGAAATCATTGTGAAGTGTAAATAGGCCTAGATCTCATTAGGTTATATTGCAAACATGAACGTATCCTTAAAAGGTTTCAAAAATACAGCCATCAAACGAACACCGTTTTAATCAAGTATGCCTTTTATTGGAATATCTACTGTATATTATTATACAAATTAAGCCACTCTTCGTATTATATTTTATTTGTAATATAGACGTTTTGAGCTTAAGAAGAAGGATAAACTTACTGCATGGTCCTAAGACATTCATATTATCATATTTTGCTGAAGATTTGGATGAAAAAAATTAAACACACCATATAATGAAATGATCAACTATGTTGATGTCTATCACTTTTAATGCCTCATGTTTAAATCGTTAGGCAATTTAGGCCATTTTCCGTATAACAAGTCCAGTGAATATCCGAGATTTTACTCTCAGATCAGCGCGGCTGGGATTGAAAATTCTCCTTGATAAAACATTCATTTTATGTGCTTTTGTGTAATATATAATCATTCACTAATGCATTTTATTAATTATTGTAGATAATAGTTCCAAAAAGTAAACTCTCATTGTTGAAGTAAAGCGAAGCACTATTTTGACTCTTAGTGATTTTTAATTTATATCTACACAAAACTTAATTATCTATAAATTTAGTGATAAGTAAAGTAACGATTTGTGAGACAATGGCAAATCAAGTCTTAAGTTGTATTCAAAGGAGGGCATTGCTGGTAGGAAAATGTAATTTATCTTTGAAGTCACTAGTATCATCTAGAACTAAACTTGCTTCAACAATAAACGTGACGAGCATGGTTTCACAAACTACTGCACATCTTGCCTTCATTCGATCTACTGAAAGTTGTCTGTTCATGAACTGCCAAAGGGGAACTTTTAACGCTTGGTCTATTGGATGGCCATCAAGAATATCTCAGTGTGTTGAAGGTCGTCCTCTTACTCAGAATATTTGCACCAGAAGTTTTCGAACTACCGCCAGACGTGATATTAATCCTCTATTTCTTCTGCTCGTAAAACCAATTGGAAAGTTAGCGTCTATACTTACTGGGAGGTAAGTATTCAAGTGACTGCCTAGGTTATCTGTTATAATAAATTTGTTTTCTTTTGTTAGCATTTATAATAGCTAGTTTGTCATTAGAACTGTGTTCTATAATTTATGTTATAATTTTTAATTTTTTACTGTGAATTTTATAGGAATGATATTTAAAATATATTTATATATGGTGATAAATTGGTACATAAATGGCTTTAAAATACGGATCATAATTGAAACTAACAGTTTTTTCCACCATTTTTATATACATTTCCATGCGTGCATGTAATATTAAATATATACAGTTTCATGATAGTGTATATTAGGTACCGGCTAATTAACCAATGTAGTCATAATTGATACATTCATAATTTTATGAGTAAATTTGACTAGTCATTGATTGACTTGTCAGATCCCTTCGCCGATGGTGGAAAGGTTTGACTCCGGAGGAGAAGGCAAAGTATCGGGCAAAGATTGGTGAGAGGCGACATTTTCTCTACGCAGGATTGGGTTTGCTCGGCTTGTTTGTCCTGGTTCACTATGTGACCCACTTGCAGGTATCTCCGGTCACAAACAGGCGCCGTTACATCTCCCTCACCGATGAACAGGCGCTGAAGTTATCGATGTATGAATATGAAGTGGTAATCGTTTGATTCTTTATCATCTATTTAGTATTTAAATGATTGATTGACTGAATATTGTTTGATAATACTAATACTATTTGTGATTTTTTAACACTAATACTATTGAAATATTGAGAGGTTTATGCTGCTGTAATTGCCTATGATGAGACTCTCTCTTAGTGCACTGCCTACTGGCACGTCCTTGGTACATAATGCCTCCACTCTTCTCTGTCTTCCGCGATTGGAATGATGAGAGTAGTTCTTATTAAAAGAAATGTTTATGACAGGTAGACTCTGGGAGTGTCAAGCCCCCCCTCCCTCCTTAGTTTCTAAAATATGAATTAATGATAAAGGACAGGATGGAATGAGCATTGTAACGTCGTACGCATGTAATATAAATTTACATCATCTGAAGATTGGAATGTTAATTCTTAAATAATAGAATATCGGGTCTAATTTACCAGAACTACCTGAACAAATTATAAATATAGATATTAGATAAACGTATGTTAAAATTACTAATTAAAAATTTTAGGCACAGTATTATAAATTATTGCTTTCTTCCGCAGTATCTATCCAATCTTTTCTCTCTGAGCTTTTTCATTGTGTCACTCTTGAGTCAACAGTTTTGTTACATGTTTGGTAAACAATGCAATGAATTGCTTTAAAATAAATTTTTGTAACCCTACAGTGCAGCCTATTCTAAAAGGATAACTTGTGTGCATACATATTCGTCTATGGAATTGTGAGACTTCTTTAAACGAAGTAATTCAACCTTCCGCAGTTCCAATTGCTTCAATAGACTTGCATGTACACTGTAGTATGCATTCATAAATTATACATTCCATTAATGATAGGCTACATAGCAATAGCAAAGCACATGTAAAACAAATGCAGATGAGTTTTCTTTTCATAAGTGTTTGAACTTCATTTTCAATTTAATTCATTAATTTAAGTTTTCTTATCTTGAAGTTTTTGAAATTCATTTTCATATTCAATTTAATTCATCAATGTGCAGCAATATGCAGCAGTGAAGGAGAAGGTGCTTCCCAGCAGTCACCCTGCTTACAGACGCATCGCTGCGGTGGGGCAGAGGATAGTGGACAGCAATCAGGACCTGGAGTACATGAGGAACAAGGAGTGGACGGTGATAGTCGTCGACAGTGAGGACGAGAACGCTTTCGTTCTGCCGGTCAGTTCTTAGAGATAAAAAAGCTGGTAAGGCTAAGGTTAGCGTCAGTTTCCTCACTCGAAAGCAATGTCAGTGACGAGCGAGGCCAGGATTTGAACCCCGCACCATGTGATCCGCGGTCGAGTATCTTAATGACTTCGCCACTGGCTTCAGCCAGATGCAATCGTTTAGCTCTACTGAATTGTCTGTGATAATTAACTGTCACTGTCATTGATTTTACTGTACTCCAGGGTTGTCCTTATCATGTACCTTCATCTTTATCAATTGGTTGTCCTTATCAATTACATTCATTCATATATTTCATTGAATTTGTTTGATTGAATGACCTGCTGATTTCTAATTATATTTTTGTGAAAGCCCTTGATACCATGTGGTAGTTTAAAATTTTTTTGTAAAAATGTTGTTTTTTGAAGAATTGATTTTATTATTTAATTAATATGTTTGTAGATCAGCTGATTGGCTGATCAATTGATTGATTGTTTGATTGATTGATGCAGACTGGTCACATATTTGTTTTCACTGGGATACTGAAGTTTGCCGACACGGAGCAGAAGCTTGCTGTAATAATGGGTCACGAGATATCACACGCTCTGCTCAACCATGCGGTAATGTGACGCCTCTAACTCTAACGGCTGTATTCAATATGATATAATCACCTCTAACTATATGTATTTAACCTTTTTTACTTTTATTCTTAATCATCATCATCATCCTCCCTTAAATCCCAGTTTAACCAGGGTCAATATATGAGTAGACTTTCAAAGTTTATCCATTCGTTTAAGTTTTTGTAGCAATTTCTGGAGCCTAGGACCAACAACATTTCTGGAGTCTCAGCCACCAAATGCCCTTTTGAAGTTGGTTTAGATCTAGTTTCTATGTCGCCTTCTACGACATGTGCATATTTACACAGTTGGTCTATTCCTCAAGCAACCCCGACACAACACGGGGAACCCTTTATTTTTAATAATTATTCATATTTTGTTCGTTATTGATAAATATTTTGCAGTGGTTATTTTTTATCTTTATTAATTTAGTTCATTTAATTAATGAAGACAAATTAATTGCTAGAAAATTTTATAATCCTGACCCTAGTTAAACTGGGATACTAAAGAAGATGAAGATGATGACGACGATGATGATGATTAACTTAACTCAATTTTTAAATTCGTCTATCTGAAAATCCCAAATAATATTTTATTAAGTACTAGAATAGTATTTTATTAACTAGGGACGGATTGAATAGTATTGGGCTTGTTTTAATTAAATGCATCATTTATTATATGTGTTTAAATTTTATGCACCTATTGTATCATTTACTTTCAATGGTTATACTAATTTTGTATTTACTTGTAGCTGATTGTACTTCTGTTGTTGATCGTTTGAAATTTGAAATTAAACATAGTTCTCTTTCTCCTTAAAATTGAATAAAGTTATGCAAGCATGTTCAATGTTGTTTTTGTAGATTTTTTAATAAATGGGCATTTTTTGTGTTACAGGCAGAACAGGTGAGTTTCTCCACGGCTATAGACGTGTTAGTGATCATAGTGATGGCCGCACTGTGGACTTTTCTGCCTACAGATGGCATCGCTCTCGTCACTCAGTGGTTCTACGACAAGTGTGTGCAGGTTCGGCAGACAATTCTAGCCCTTAACCTAACTCACCCCATTAATTATAACATTACCAGCTCTTATCGCTTTAGATCTGACTCACCCCATTGACAGTTCCTTGTGTTCTTTTATTTAGAGCTTCAGCCCCGTTTCTTTGTTTTATCTCACCCCATTAATAATAATAATAATAACCTCCGACAATTTCTATAGTGGTGTCATGGCCAGTGTCCGATCTTCAAGACCGCTTTAGAATTTAGAATATATTTATAATATATATTTAGATCACCAAAAAGGGTCATTCAACCCTGTACAGTTCACAAGCAATTTACTGTTTCCTTTCAGGTTATTATTAATCCTTTTCATGGTTAATTATATTTTTGTATTGATAGCGCCAATCGGCAGCAATCTCCTATACAACATTAACCTTCCATGGGCCCAAGGAGATATTCATCATTACTTGACCGATCTGGGCTTTGAACCCAAGTTACTTGTATCCGAGGCGAACACTCCAGCCGTTACGCCATATCCCCTCCCCATTGTCAGTTCCTTGTGTTCTTTTATGTATAACTTCAGCCCCATTTGTTTCTAATATTATTAGAATTTAAAGTTATTTAGAGCAATTAAATATATTAACTAAGATTTTATCTTAACTAAGATTTTATCTTATTTTATTTAAATTAAGATTTTATCGTAAGATTTAGTTTAAAGATGTAGTTGGCTGAATTATCTAGTGTGATGGTTATTTTTGGAACCCTGTATATATGCATTACATGATAGTCATGATTACATTCTGATGTAATGATGTAGTGCATATATACGCACTGCGTATATTAATAGAAATGACATATAGATGTAGGTATGCACTACTTACATTACAATTATGGTTTATAATCGATTAGGAGTAGATTAATTCCTCAATGGATTAAGAGAAGATTAATTCCTTAATGGATTAAGCGAAGATTAATTCCTTAATGGATTAAGAGTAGATTAATTCCTCAATGGATTAAGAATAGATTAATTCCTCAGTGGATTAAGAGTAGATTAATTCCTCAGTGGATTAAGAGTAGATTAATGCCTCAATGGATTAAGAATAGATTAATTCCTCAATGGATTAAGAGTAGATTAATTCCTCAGTGGATTAAGAGTAGATTAATTCCTCAATGGATTAAGAGTAGATTAATTCCTCAATGGATTAAGAGAAGATTAATTCCTTAATGGATTAAGAGTAGATTAATTCCTTAATGTATTAAGAGAAGATTAATTCCTCATCTAGTGGCCTGTTTACTGGATATTGGATTTGCATCGATTAATTGACTAATAAATCGATTAATTATATTTTAATTTCTGTCTTGCCTTTAATTCCATGTAGTGTTCAATGTTATCTAGGATAACCATAAAACTGCAATTGTTTATTGTTGTTGTTGTTGTGATGTGACAGTTAATGCTACACCTGCCCTACAGTGTTGTTGTTGTTATGATGTGACAGTTAATGCTACACCTACCATACAGTGTTGTTGTTGTGATGTGACAGTTAATGCTACACCTGCCATACAGTAGAAAGCTTGAGAAAGAAGCGGATGAAGTTGGACTGGAACTGATTGCGAAGGTCTGTCTTTCTCGTTCTACCAGTCTTTAGCTCTCCTCTTTTTTTCACTTCTTCTTTTTCTTCTTCAGTGCACTGTCAAATGGCAGGTTCAAGGTATACATACTCAATGTCTACTTTCTCGCTCCGTAAGAGAACTCCTTAGATAAACAAGTTAATCCATTCACTATGTCTATGCCTTATCCATACCTTATGTAGCCTATAGCTTAGGAAAAGTATGGCTTCTGAGGTGGTTTCCCGAGTTATCACTATCTTCAGTAATTAACTGGTTCACAGAGAGATTAATTTGTTAATTATCTGCAACAGTCTGGTGGCTGTGCCGGTAGCATGCATTCCTGATAAGCTAGTGACATGGGTTTAAAATTTGTGCCAAATGATCATTGACAAAACATTTCTGATACTACTGAAAGAGACACTAATGTTTATGGCTTTGTCTCGTTGTAAAGTGCATTTATGGTAGACTTAATAATTATGATGATTTACTATTTGATTGCCTTCTGTTGTTAGCTGGTGGTTAGTTTAACTGAATGAGAGAGAGACATATGTTTATTTCGACAACAAACATCAGTGTGAAGTCACATACATACGAAGTGTACAAAAAGAGAAATAAAAGTTCAAGATTACAACATAATCAATGATGCAAAATTAAAACAATCCCAATACCAGTCAATCGGTCCCTAGTGAGAGCATTGTTCCATCTAGCTTGTCGCCGATATGGTAAGGGAAAGTGCTTTGAATTGAATTGAATCACGTCCATCCCACTCCGGTAAAACCGCACACCAGAAATACATGGAGACAAAGTGAAAAAGGACACAAAGGCCACAAAGGCACCAACATGTGCCCTTAACACATATAGCAAATTAAAATCATATAAAGCAGTTAAAAGTTTATAGCAATCAAGACATTCAATCTAAGCCTAATATTACTTACTTCAAAATACCCCTACACATCAGCAGGAAAAAGTATCTTAATACACTAAAACCTATTCACGAATAAAATTTAAAACACCAGCATATACAAAATCATAAAATATTACGTACGTTTGTTTTAGTTATATAACTAATCAGTAATCAACTTAAAATGAACATGCATTGCAGTCCATACCAAGAAATTCAGAAATACATATATATATATACATATACATATATACACAGACATACACACATACATATATATATATATATATATATATATATATATATATATATATATATATATATATATATATATATATATATATATATATACTTTAGTAATTTTTGCTTCTATCAGAATAGCATACCAGTTCTTGAATAAAAGAGATTTATATAGGATACTAAAATTATGTACATTTTTAGCCGATTTTATGGAATCGGGTACACTATTCCATATTTGAACACTAGACAAAGTAATCGAGTTAAAAATTGTAACATTGTAATGAAAATACAAATAGTTAGTTTGTTAAGAATAGTGTTAATAATAGTAATAGTCTAGTCTCATACTCATGATTGGCAGTTCTGTTGACAAAATATTCTTTATTAGTATTAGAAACAGGCCTATTGCTATCAGATTGAATATATTTATATATTAGTTTACCAATTGCTAATTTAAATAATAAATTAACAGGAAGTACATTAAAATTTTGATGTAATTCTTTAACATTGCAAAATTTATTTTGCTCTTGAAGATTCCTTAGTACCTTATTCATTGCAACTTGCAATGGATGCAACATAGATCGACTAGTATTGCCGTATATTTCAATACCATAACTAATACGTGAATAAATAAGTGCGTGAAATAACATTAAGCGACAATTAATGGGTAAGAATTTTTTACGATTGAATAGCATTGAATTCAAAGAATTAATTTTTTTGGCTAATTGATTTATATGTTCTTGAAATGATAATTTATCATCAATCCAAACACCTAGGAACTTTACACTATTAGATCTATGAAGTTCACAGTCATTTATCTTAATTTTAATACTATTGGTCTTAATAATTTCATTATCTAGATTAGATGGATAAAATAAAATGAAAGTCGATTTGGCAATATTAACAGTTAATCGATTACAATTGAACCAATTCAATAAATTATTACATACAATATTACCAGTCTTATATAGCTTACAATCTTATCTTCACAGACAAAAACTTTGTATCATCAGCAAATAGTTTTAAATTTGCGTTTTTATACGAATATTGTATGTCATTGATAAAAATGAGGAATAATAGAGGCCCAAGAATAGAACCTTGGGGTACTCCAGTACAAACGGGTAAAACGGATGAATTAGCTTCGTTTATGGAGATAAATTGATGTCTATCATTGAGATATGATCTAAATCATTCATATGAAATCCCTCTTATTCCATAATATTGAAGCTTGCTCAGTAAAATTGAGTGATCCACTGTATCAAAAGCCTTTGTTAGATCAAAGAATATTCCCATAGTTTTTTTCTTATTACCTTTTTCCATATGAATCATATTAATACTATTATATAAGGCGTCTTCAGTGGAGTGACCTTGTCTAAAACCAGATTAGTTGCCAAAAAGAATATGGTATTTATTTAAAACGTTCATAATACGTTTATAGACTAATTTTTCAAAAATTTTGCTAATAGTGTTAATTAAGTGATATAGGCCTATAGTTTTCCAAATTGTCATGTTTACCTTTTTTAAAAATAGGTATTACCTTTGAGTATTTAAACGCAGTAGGGTATATTCCTAGTTCAAAAGATTTGTTGATAATGTAACTTAAAGGTTCAGCAATAACATCCGCTGAAATTTTTAGTACTCTACTGCTTATGTAGTCTGGACCAGTCGAATTAGTAGTACTAAGCAATTGAATAGCTTGAACTAACTCCGAAGAATCAGTTGGAATAAGAAACATAGTGTGTGTTTAATTATTGGTTAGATATTTTTGACAGTCAGAGTGGATAACATTAAAATTGGATGTTAGTCTTCTGCCGATTGACACGAAGTATTGATTAAATTCTTCTGCAATGCTATTCATATCACATATAATGCCATTCAAGAATGATAGATATATTGATTAATTGACTGATGATGGACTGATTTAGTAATCAGTAGATATGGAGATGTTAGATGATTTCAAGACTCATATTTTGAAATGAAGAGGAAAGCGGAAGACAGAGAAGAGTGGAGGCGTTATATACCATGGACCTGCCAGTAGGCAGTGCACTATGAGAGAGAGAGAGAGAGATAGATAGATTGTTTGATTTATGGATTGATTGATGGATTAATTGATAGGTTGATTGAGTAACTGATTGATTTATTGACTGACTGATAGATTGATTGATTGACTGACTGATTGATTTATTGACTGACTGATTGATTGAGTAACTGACTGATTGATTGACTAATTGGTTGAGTAACTGACTGACTGACTGATTGATTGATTGACTGACTGTTTGATTGATGCAGGCATGCTATGATGTAAGAGAAACGAGTGCATTCTGGAGAACATGGGCTCTGAAGAGAGAGGCAGATGGAGATGATTCGCTTGAGATACCGCAGTGGTTGTCGACACACCCTAACAACGACCAGAGAGCTGAGGATTTAAATAAACTCATACCAGCTGTGAGTCTCATGCCTCTCATTGATTCAGCTATTCGATCAATTAATCAATTACTTTCCTTTAAAAGCTGGTAAAGCTAAGGTTAACGTCATTTTCCTCACTCGAGAGCGCTGCCAGTGACGGGCGAGCCCTGGATTTGAACCAGCACATACTGATCCGTGGTCGAATATCTTACCGACGTCGCCACTGGCTCCAGCCGATTGAAAATTTAGATTGTTAGTGCTGAAGGAAAACCTGGATATGTTGTTGAATTGATATTTATTATAATTAATTCAACACTTCTAATTGGATAGACTGATAGATGAATGGATTGATTTATTGACTACATAAATCTAAAAAAATTTCAGTGATTGACTGATTAATTATTGGTTTTAAAATAGCTGGTATCGCTAATGTTAACGTCCAGTTAAGTTTGAAGTATGTAGTACATGTGTTACGTTAAAAGTCTGCAAACACCGACAAACAATTGTCAAAGCAGATAAATGAACAGTTCAAAGTGTGAATCAACATGTGTAGCATCCAACAGAAAATGAAATTTGCTCACTACGGCCATCAGAGAGGGCACTGAAGTACCCTATCGAGCTGACCACCGCAGTAAACAAAGAAGGAGATAGAAGAAACACTAAAGTTTTTGCTTTTTTGTTAAAGTTAGCGTATTGCTTAATTATTAGTCTATATATTGATTGATTGATGATATTAACTTATTAGCATCTATTAAATACATAGAATTAAATTAATCGTTACTATTTTGATAGATTGTTTTAATGGTTGATTGATCTTCAGGCTATAAAGTTGCGAGAGACTTGTAAGTGTGGAGCCCTGCCTGACAAGGACCCTCGAGACAGTGTCCAGTATCTAGAGCAGCTTGTGAACGAGAAGAGACAACAACAACAAGACGAGAAGAATAGACAACAACAGCAACAACTGCAGAAACTCACAGGAAATTAGTGTGTAGATATATAGGAGTAGTGGTGGTTGTAGCAACAACAACAACGACAAGGCTATAGATATATAGGGGTAGTGGTGGTTGTAGCAACAACAACAACAACAACTGTAGCAACTCTAGAGTTTAATGCCCGTTTCCTCACTTCAAGAGTACTGTTAGGAATGGTAGGGTGAAATGTGCTGACAAAAGCTAGACAATTGCACCAGTATTGTTTAATTATTTATCAATAAATTTACACCGGTTAGTGAAATCTATGAAGATGTTATTAGGACATCGTTAGGTGGTAGTCAATAGGGTATTTATAGCTTCAAATAATAAATTGTTATTTTTGTATTAGTGTAATTTAAGTTAATTAACATTTATAAGTTTGAAGTCTTTTTAGATATTTTCAGTTGTGAAAGCATTGTTAATCAGTTTTCAATTCCGTTGCAATGCTTATTATATATATATATATATATATATATATATATATATATATATATATATATATATATATATGTATATAATATTATATTAATTATATTAACTTATATAATATTATATTAATTCTACTCTTACTATTATTTCTGTTTAATATTGCAATGGTATTGTTAGTTTTTTTTGTTACTCTAATTTCTGCTTACCTTGTTCAATAACAAAACTAAATAGTACCTGTGGATATTGCTACTAGTGTATTGCTGTATGTTGTCGTGCCTGTTCCAAGCCTGGGCGGTCATGGTCATATTCCTCCATATGTCTCTGTTCATTGTTGCTCTGATCATCTCTGTTTCAGTTAACTGCATCCACTTGCTTAGACTCTTAATTAATGTCATCCTCTGTCGACCCTTACTGCCTTTGTGATAGTTAATTCGTTTTTATTTGTGTAGATTTACTATTTGTTGTTTTCAATTCGCTTCGTTATTTTGTCGGATTACAGTATGAGAGAACCATGATCATTTATTTGTAACTGAATCAAAATATACACAAAGTGCTTACAACGAGACAGAATACCAATAAAACGGTCGTCAGAAAGAGCACAATTGAGCTCTATCTAGCTGATTACCGGAAACACAGAAACATAACAACATAGCAACATAAGATTTTTACAAAAATTGGAGATAATAAACATAGATAATGAAAATAGCATTGAATTTTAAAGAGCAAAGCATTACGGACTAATTAAAGTATGATGTTATGATGGAATCTATTTTATTTGTTTAGATTGACGGTAGACGTTTATCTGTAGGATACAAGTAATGAGTGTCATTATATTTGTACTAGCTGCTTGCACGAGTGTGGACGTTCTCTCATTGAAAGCTGATGTCGTGAAGCTAGTGTGGTTCTATTGATGAGTACGAATCAACAATGAGTACACTTTGCATAATGTGTAGAAATAAAATGATCGTAGTAGAGGTTTGCTTAGCTGTATTTATTTACCAAATGTAATTAGCAATGTAATTATGGAGGCTGTACGGAAGTTGGAGACTGCAATAATAATAATAATAATGATAACCACCGGCAATTTCTTTAGCGGTGTCATGGTCGGTGTCCGGTCTTCGAGACCGCTTTACAGGTTTCTGACAGGTTATTATTAATAATTTTCATGGTTAATCAATGCTACTTAATGCTGACTATGTTTGATATGACCAGTGCTGTGATATTTGTATATTGGAATTTATCTCTGCGATGTGTGTGTGCTTAAGGCAAGTAGTGGTTATCTAATGAGCTTATGACTATAGTCGGTGAAAGAAATAGTACTTTGGACTTGTCTGATAATGATTAGTACTCGGAATAGTTGTGGAGGAGTTATATGCCATGGACCTGCCAATTGGCAGTGTACTACGAGAGAGTGAGAGTGAGTACACACAAAATCAAGAGTAATATTGTAAAAATCTTAATTGATTTGTATCAGATTCTGACAATTCTCGTGGTACTTGTGCAGTTAATGGTCTTTCGTTAAATTATTATTGACAGATTGATAGATTGATAGATTGATAGATTGATGGATTGATTGTAGGTACTG
The DNA here is from genome assembly GCA_905160935.1 of Enchytraeus crypticus. NCBI lineage: Eukaryota > Metazoa > Annelida > Clitellata > Enchytraeida > Enchytraeidae > Enchytraeus > Enchytraeus crypticus. The sequence continues at coordinate 1,454,660 of CAJHZI010000806.1, read as the reverse complement.
AGGGAAATGTGTGTCTCTCTATATAATTTTCTTTTGTCTCAAATCGTAGCTCTGTCAAATTGTCAACTGTTCATTAATTAGATTAATGTTTGCCTGAAGATATAAATATATGCCTTGGAGTTGTCGTTTAATAACGTTAGAGTCATTCATTTGGCTTAGGAAATACTATGTCTTTACTGTTATACTTTTGCTATTGATCATATGTATTGTAGAGCTTGCAACATACATGCAAATTTATTTCTTTATTCTTAATCAAGAATTTTAACATACATGTACTTGCAGTAGACGTATGAAGAGGTTGCAATAAGGTCTTGCTTCAATTTATTATCTATTTGTTTCATACCTCTGTAAGGCTGTGACTTTCCTGACATCATCCTCGGATGAGGAAATGGACGTTAAACCTTCATTATTATTATTATTATTATTATTATTATTATTATTAAGAATTAAGATTTGTGTTTTAGTAAAACTTTCGAATGTATAAAGCTGGACATCTTTGTTTCTAATAATCATGAAAAAGTACTTTGTATTAAAGTTGCTCTAAAGTTTTAGGATCAGTTTGCCTCTCTCTCAATTGTAGCTGAGTTCTTTAGATCAACGGGGCTGTTTATTCAGTGAAACGCTCCTGACATCATCCTCGGCTGTTGAGAAGGACGCTAAATGTTTATTGATTCTGTGAAAGTCGTTCTTTTGCAATGCAATGAATGCATGTGGTATATACGCACTGAATAGATTATGCATTTACGCTAATGAAAGCAGTCGTTGCTGTGATGTATTGAAACTTATTCGGATTTAGCAAATAAATCTGTGACCAGTGACTATGTTGGTATGAAATTCGATCACTGATCAGTATGTGCTGGGTTTAAATCCTGGGATCGTCGGTCACTGATAACGCTTTCGAGAGATTAAACTGGACAAACTTGTATGTCTCACTTGATTAAAGTGATGCAGCCTGCTGTTACTCGGTCTTCTAAATTAATTACTCTTGTGAGACCTAGCTTACCTTCACGCTCTAAGCTATCTAATCGTTCTTTCCAGAATACTGCACCGCAGATCTGGAATTCTCTTCCATCCAATCTTCGGAAGTCTTCGTTTTAATCACATCGGCCTTTGCTTTGCTATAAACAGACAGTTTGAATGTCTCAATAGCGCAATTGTTAGAGGTGTAGATAACGTCTTGAAGTTTTGAATGAAGGATCCTGAGGTGTATTGAACTCTCGTGGGTTCGAATCCCAGCCGCGCTGATCTGAGAGTAAAATCTCGGACATTCACTGGATTGGCTACTCGGAAAATGGACTAAATTGCCTAACGGTTTAACATGTGGTATTAAAAGTGATAGATATCAACATAGTTGATCATTTCACTATAATGTGTATTATAATATAGTTCCATAGGCAGTTGAAGACCTATCTTTTCCATCCGATGTCCATGAGTTGCGACCAGCGCCTAAACCTCCATTTCGTTAATCGCTTTATCTTTGGACTGATTTTCTGGATTTTGTAATTTGTACCGTTTTGGGCCGTCTGTTTGCTCGCCGAATTGAATTTGTCTCAAATTCTCAATAGTGCTCGATGCTGTCATTGATGACTGTAGTACTCTAATTCTTGTTATGCTATGTTATGATGTTAACATCGGATTTACAGCGTTTTTATCTTACGATAGTTGATCAAACTTGTTTTTGTGCTGCTGTTGTTTTATAATTCAATTGTTATTCAATATTACCTACTCACTGTGGTAAAAATTTTCCTACAGTGATTGACCTTGTTTTTTTCTAATTTTGGAATAACCAGTGATGGTCAAAGTTTAATTAAATCTTTAACTATTGTCAGTGGCATATCTGACCATTACGCTGATCTGATTATAATTACTTCCAAAGAAAAGTTACTCACTTATGCCGATCGGCCACTTAGAAGGACTTTCAACGCGAAAAACACATGAGTCTTTTCAGAATAATTTATCTAAGATTAGTTGGTCTCAAATTTGCTAATGAATGATTTAGATGGGACGTTAGACTTCTTAATTAACACCATTGAGGAGCTTTCAAACGCAAATATGACTCTAACACGCTGTTCAAGGAAGAAATTTAAGATAAAAGTTGGATAAATAATGAACTAAAGAAAAAAATTAGACATAAGAATTCTTTATTTTCTTTACTTTCTTTATTTTTTAAAGCTAAGCAATCAAGCAAAGAAGAGGATATGAAACTCTATAAAGCCTATAAAAGATCTTGATAGAATCATCAAAAATACCCAAATTGAATATTATAAAAATCTTCTTGACTCCCGAAAAAATTCCATCAAGATTATATGGAAAACTCTTAATAATATTTGCAGCTTTAAAAAAAGTGTTGTAACTCCCAAATTGGTTATGTGATAAAGGACACTAAAAATATACAATCAAAGGGAAAGAGCTGAAACTTTTAATGAAAATTTTTCTGAAATTGGGTCAAAATTAGCGTCCAAATTTAACTCCCATAACTCAACTAATATTAATTTTAAGCAATATTTGCCATCATCTTGTCAAAATTCATTATTTCTTAAACCTGCCACCACCAATGAAGTCTTCAACGCCACCCTGGCGCTTAAAAAAACTAATTCGACAGGTCCTGATGGCTTATCTAATAAAATTCTACAACTATCCTCAGACTTTATTGCTGAATCATTAACACACATAATTAATCGAACTTTTATTACTGGTGTGTTCCCTACTAGATTTAAGACAGCCAAAGTTATCCCATTTTTTAAATCAGGAAAAAGTGACGACGTACAAAACTTTAGACCTTTTTCTTTTCTAGACAACCTCAGTAAAATTTTTGAAAGACTAGTATATAACAGAATTATTGAATTTTTTGAACGACATAATACACTTTCTGAAAATCAATTTGGTTTCAGAAAATGGCACTCTACAGTAGACGCAATTTTCAGTAGTTTAAATATGATACGTTCTCAGAAAGGCAGTAAAAATCATACACTGGGACTCTTTCTAGACCTCAGCAAAGCATTTGACACAGTCGATCATGACATCCTCCTAAATAAATTACAAAATTTTGGTATAAGAGCTTTACCAATCAGTTGGCTAACCTCGTATCTTGCAAATAGACAGCAATATTCAGTTATAGGCGACTCAGTTTCTTCCACTAAACCAATCTCAGTTGGAGTTCCACAAGGCTCTATATTAGGGCCTTTGCTTTTCCTAATATATGTCAATGATATCCATCATACGTGCGCGGACATTTCATTCAAACGTTTTGCTGATGATTCAAATGCCTTTATTAAAGAAAATAACTTGATAGATTTGTTTGCATGTGCCAATTCGGTAAGTAAAAAAATTTGTAACTGGTTCCAAAGTAATCGTTTAACTATTAATACAGCTAAATCAGCATGTATTGTTTTCTTTCCGTCTACCAATGACGAAGCGTATATACGTGATAACAATCTTACATTATTTATGGACCATAATCAAATTGCAAGAGTTAATTGTATTAAATTCCTTGGTGTAGAAATTGACGAACATTTAAGTTTTAAAAATCATATCGAAAAAATTACAAAAACTGTTAAAAGTGCTAACGGATTACTCTTTAATCGAAGAGAATTTATACCAATGTCCTGTCGCAGGAACTTGTATCTCTCTATGATATATATTCTCGTGTAAGATATTGCATTGAAATTTATGGTTATGCCACTTGGAATGTTTTACAGCCACTACATATTGCTTGTAACAGAGTTCTGCGAACCTTGCAGGGAAGACATCGTTACTGTAATTGTTAAAGATCTTTATGTTTCTTATGATATTTTGCCAGTTCATCTATTGCATAAATACTGTATGGCCAAGTTGATTCATAAATGTATTAGCAGTGATCTACCTAAGTCTACAGTATTGGCTAATATGTTTGATCTCAACCACTCTAACCATAATTATTCAACTAGACTGTTTGACTTCAACTATCTGTTTAAAAAATCCAATGTGACATTCTATAAATCTTATGTAAATGAGGCGTGTATGGACTGGAATAAAATTCCACCAATATTACGCAACATCAAATTGCTACCTACCTTTTCTAGAGAATTTAAACAGTATTTATTAGAAAATTTGTCACAATAAGAAAAATTGTTTTTTTCTCATTCAACTTCTGCTTTGTTGTAATTGAAAATCTTCTATGATTGACACTTTCACTCTTTTATTTTGATTAAAAGTTTGATTTAGACATGTGGGACGCGTGTTAGCGGGGTGATTGATATCCAGGTGGTCAACTCGATAGGGTGTTATGCTCCCTCATTGATGATCTGGTTTTTGCATGTATTAGTGTGCCTGTCTTTGCGTTTTACTTTTTACCTTTAAGTTATTCGAAATATGTTGTCTGTCGTGCTGTGTGATATGTGAACTTAAAAAATAAAGCTGGCGGAATGTTGTTGTTGCTAATTTGAAGCCGATCTTTTCCCTAAAAGTTTGCTTTTAGAACAGTCATTTATCTATGGTGGGCGATAGTGCAATAATAACAAACAACAAGCGGATTAAAATCTTAATATACTCTTTTATTAATTAGTGAGGAGGGCATAGCAATTATATTAGAAATTAACTTAAAATAATAAATATAATTAAGTTGGGGAGATTTGATTAAATTTTAAGGTACGATTCCTGTAGCAAACTTGAAGTAAGTGAATTTGCATGAATTTGCTGGAATTTACCATAACTTTAGCAGCACTATCTGGATGGAAACACATTTCTATCTCTCGGAACTCTAAATAATATGAGATACATTTAAATGACGTCCGTCAATACTGCAACTAAGGAATCGCTTCGTAGGGATTTTGTCATCAGTTCTCGTTTTAAGCTTAATTAATTTTATCTGTAAAGTCAATTACTCAAGAAATTTATATATTGAATTAATAAAGACTTATAGTGATTAAAATGGTAAAATTTCACTTTAATTTCTTGAAACCAGAAACTACCAGGATAGTTGTTAAACCTATTAAATTATTTGTAATAGACCTACTTATCTTGCTTAATGTATTTTTGTACGTACCCTTTTAGCTATTTTTTAATAAAATGTTGTGATACATTTTTCTAAATGAAGTGTTTTGTTATTGCAAAATTAATTTATTAATAATAAATTAATTTAAAATTAATTACAACTAAATTTTTTTAAATTTAATTTTAGTTTTCTGATTCATTGTAGGAGTTTTTATAAGTACAAGATTTCTACTAGTGTGGCAATGAAGCACTCGAGTGCTTGCTGTGAGCTCATTATGATCCTGCTAGTAGTAGCGGTGTTTAGCCTGACACTTGTCGAGGCTGGTGAGATGACATTTGAGTTGCCTGACAAAGAGAAAATGTGCTTTCACGAACGTATCGACAAGGGAACAAAAGCTATGCTGGAATTTCAGGTTGGCTCCTTAAAATTATTTGTCTCTTTCAAGATTAGAAGTGCACAGTAATGAAGTTCAGACCTTAGAAGTGCACAGTAATATTATCTAGATTAAAGTTACAAAATACTTACATAAGCAATTCTAACTTTGTAACGGATATCCTATGATTAAAATTCTAATTCTAACGCCGTTTGGCTATCCAGCCAATACTAATTAGCGTAAGCAGGATACATAGTTGAGCTCTTGCACACTTTGATTGTGTCATTACAATTTATAATTTAATTGAATTGAATTTTCCTCTCTAATGCATTTGATTTAACGCTGTATCATAAATAGTTTCGTTATATGGTTGAAGATGACTGACTCTGTTTATATTTTCATTTATGAATTGATCTGTAGTGATGTGTGCTGTGGGAACGTCCCTGACATCATCCCTTGACGAGGAAAACCTTAATTATTTAGTTTTTTTAATAGTTATTGATTTATATTGGTTTCAGCTTGTAACCGAAGCGAGTATTTGATACAATTAACTCTAACTGTGTAATTGATGGTGGTTTATTTCGATTTACAGTGATGTCTTTTTTGATCTTACTTTTTATGTTTGTACTGTCTGATTAGTTTTCTGTAATTTTTCATCCTGTCGAATGTTGACGAATAAAGAAGTAGATATATTATTATTAAGTTAATATTGTTATTATTTTTTACCCAGGGTGTGAAGATCCCGAGGTTTGAAAACAACGATTCAAGCAATACGTGCTGAATCGCTGTCCGGCTACTCGAGGCCAACCGAAAAGGCTGCCTAAAAGCTGAAAAAAACTCAGTAAAACTGTAAAAGCTGCCTGAAGCAGAATTGCTTATTATTATTATTAATATTTTCACTGAATCAGGTAATTCAAGGAGGGTAATTTAATTCTGTATTTTAGAGAGTACCATGATACGGTTAAAGATGACATTTCTAAAAATATTTATTATCTCACTGATCCAGGTAATTCAAGGAGGGAACTACGACGTGGACATGGTCCTGACCTCTCCACAGGATAACGCCGTTCTCTACAAGGTGCAGAAGAAGCAGTACGATCGGCACGAGTGGACGGCCGAGGTGGGCGGAGACTTCAAGTTCTGCTTCAGCAATGAGTTCTCTACGTTCACGCACAAGATCATCTACTTTGATCTGCAGGTGGGGGACGAGGATGCCATCAAGACTGGCTCCCAGAGCCCCCTCACAGCCATGACTCAGGTGTGCTATGACTCAGGTGTGCTATGACTAATCCCCTAACAGCCATGACTCAGGTACTATGATCGGCCTCTAACAGTGAGCTCTTAGGCCTTCTATTTGCCCTTTCTCATATAACTTGTTTACTCGATGTATTGCATTTAAGTACGGTATATACAATACAATGTTTACATGTGTACGTATGGGTACATTTTTTACTTGTGTATAATATTTACATGAGTACGGAATTCAATCCAGCATCTGGTGATCAAAAGGAATAGCCTACACTGCTGTTACTTTTGATTTAGATTAATTTATTATTATTATTAACTATTGATTTAGATTAATTAATTAGGTTAGATTAATTAAACATCTAACCTGCATTGAAACATAAATGCACGGCGTTTGCAAATGTGCTGGATGTCACTAAGGATCATTGGTTGAATTATAGCAGTATCTTGACACCTAGAATCCTAGTATTTTAGTATCTTAGGCTATTTAGAGTGGAGGCGTTATGTACCATGGACCTACCAGTAGGCAGTGCACTAAGAGAGAGAGGGAGGGGCTATTTAACTCGTATGCGTGTGGCTGTTTTTTTGTCAGATGGAGTCGTCGGTGATGTCTACTCATCAGAACCTCAAGGTTGTCATAGACTACCAGACTCACCACAGGCTCAGAGAGTCGCAGGGTCGATCCTCGGCCGAGGACCTGAACGAGCGGGTCCAGTACTGGTCCATCGGTCAGACCATTGTCATCATCGTCGTCAGCATCGGTCAGATTGTTGTCCTGCGAAGCTTCTTTACCGACCGCAAGCAGCACTCTCTTTATAACGCTCGATCGTAGTGACTGTGGGTGACTAGTATGCTAAGTGCTGTTAATAAATGTCGTTGATTCCTGGAGTAAATTATTGATTGACTGATTGATTGATTGTTTGATCGATTGATTGACTGAGTGATTGATTGACTGATTGATTGATTGATTGCTGGACTGATTGATTGATTGATTGAATGATTGTGTAAGTGATTAAGTAGCTGATTGCTAGAATGACTGCATTATCAATTGCTGTGGTGTTTGATTGATTGATCATCTGATTGAATGGTTTATTTATCGATGGATTGATTGGTTGAATAATTTATTAATTTGTTTGGTAAAATTATTGATTTTTGTATTGATTTGTTGTTTGATTTATTGAATGATTGACGGATTTAATAGCTGATTCTTGTGTCTAGTGGATTTATTTTCTTATTGATTGATTGATTGATTTTGTTATGTATCTGTTTTGTGCTGCAGCATATAGATAGAAGCGTGGAGATGCACTAATTGATTGGTATTGTTTTTATATATAATAATGTTTAAAAAAAAATGTCATCTATTTGTGATTGAATGTATGATTAAGTTGCAATTGACATGTAATGGCTTAATCATTAAGCGAAACTGTTAGTTGTAAAACTGTTAGCAGTATTCGCTTGATTGATACTTAAGGATCTTTATATCAGAATGTTATTTTTGGTGGTTATTACTGCGATATTCATAATTGTTATGTTTAAATTAACGTATCCAATCTATCGGTCAATATTTCAGTCTATATTTAATGCTGTTAACGAATTTGAAGTTTAATTAATTCTAGAACGTGAGAATAGATCGGTGTAAAACGGTATGTGCTATATTGGAGCTGATAAATCAAAGAAAAGCAGTGGCTTGACATCGATGTACCAAGCTAAGCTAAGCTGGCACAAAGCTAAGCATTGTTTAACGACTGTTTGCATATCACAATTGTAGTGTCAGAGTTGGGCTGAGAAGGTTTGAGTCCATGGCCTCCTATTTATCAAGCAACATACCACTGTAAATGTGCAGTTCTTAAAAGATGAAGGCCACCTTATGAGATGTTGGTGAAGGCTGCATTATGATTTGTTGACCTTCCATCATGAAGGCCTTCTTGATGGAATTGCTATTTTATTCATTTGCTGGTGGTCTCAGTATTTCATATGATGGAAGATTGTAGGAATAAGTACATTGGACCTGTCGTTGGTCAGAATGCTTGCTAGTGAGAAAGTGAGATTTCTCTGTATTTGCAGCTTTAATTGTGTTTCTATTTTCTATTTGTCATTTTTCCTGGTTTAGTGTAGTGGCTGTGATGTGTTGCATTCCTTCCCTGTAAACTTATGAACTCGGACTTACCGCTTCCTTTACAACCAAAAACTGGAAGCTAAATACCGGAGCAAGAAATTGTTAATCTTTTTGAGAGAAAAATATCAGTGATTATAAAGACAAAGAGAGAAAGATATCAGTGATTATAAAGACAAAGAGAGAAAAATATCAGTGATTATAAAAACAAAGAGAGAAAAATATCAGTGATTATAAAAACAAAGAGAGAAAAATACCAGTGATTATAAAAACAAACAGAGAAAAATTCCAGTGATTATAAAAACAGAGAAAAATATCAGTGATTATAAAAACAGAGAAAAATATCAGTGATTATAAAAACAAAGAGAGAATACCAGTGAATTTAATTAGTTTTAATTCTGTAACAAATTCGATTGCGATCGTTATTTATGAAATAAAAGTAATACTTGAAATCATTGTTACTAGCCGTTTACCATTTCAATATATTATGTATAATATATTATATATTGATATGATATATAGTCTCAGATTCCATGTAGCTATGTTGCCCTACACATGAGCTTACCTAATTGACGAAATCTCTCAATCAAAAAACTCGTAGAGAATAACATTTCCTTGCTAAATGACATTTTCTATTAGATTTCTATGAAATGATACCAAGCCTTTAGCAGTTACTGTACTATTGATATGCTTGTAGAAGTTATTAGAATTATGTTGAATCAGCGATACGCTTAGAAGAGCAAGATACCCAAGCAAACCTGAAATCAAAGAACTTCGAAATCAAATCCTATCCTTCTTCCTACTGATCAGTCGAGGTCGACACTTTCAGCTCGTTTTGACTCCATACCATTTGTCAGGATTTACAGTTGACCTTTAGCTCTAAATGTTTTAGAGGTCAATGTTCTTCACTGATATTTACTGTTCTTTATCGTTCTTAAATTTTCTTCACTGATCTTTATCGTTCTTCACTGTTCTTTATCGTTCTTCATTGTTCTTCACCGTTCTTCGCTGCTCTTCGCCGTTCTTCACGGTTCTTTACCGTTCTTCACTATTGTTTTCATCTGTATAATTCAATTAATTGTATATATGCGTACATACATTTTGTGTGTTCTTTTGTACTGTTTGAGTTTGGTTGGTAATATATTCGTAAAGTTATCTCGTGTTGATGAAGGCTAAGCTTTGTAGACTCACCGCTGAGACGACGGCATGCCTGCCTGACGGGCGGGTGATCATAGACCGACATTAAGTACAACAACAACAACGGAAGTAGAGTGCTACTGTTGTCCATGACAACATTGAGCACTATGTTACCAATACCAATCCGATGAGCAGAGTGTGTGGTCCAAAAACGGTGCTAAGAAAAATCCGGAAGTTCAGTCCGAGGAAGGGTACTAGTGGACTAGTTCTAGTATCCATGTGGCGCAAAGGAAGATTTTTGCAAAGGGCCTATTTTGAGTTTTAGGCTTTTAGCCGTATTCCAACATTACATGCGATACTGTAAAAAGCTGTAAAGCCGATGTTAACGTCAGTTTCATCTCTTGCAAGCGGTACCATATACGGGAGAGCCCTGGATTTGAGCCCCGCACATACTGAACCGCGGTCAAGTATCTTACTGGCTCCAGCCAGATGACAGATCGTATGTCACGTGATTCCTAATCCCGCTCTCCCACAAACTTGCAGAGCTGAATAAGAATACAGAGCGAGGCCGTTTTTCTAAGAAATCCATATTTAAATTTTAAATGTGACCATAGTTTTACATTGCCAGTGTCTTGATCATCTTGTGTTAACGGTTTCATTAGGATTCAGACTCCGTCAATCTACCTGTGAACGGTATGGACTCTATGGATAAGATGACTTCCGGGATACTCTCGGATACTCTCACCGGAAATGGACGTGAAATTCACTTCACTGTGCCCTCTGGAGGGATCTAGAAGAGCTGTCGACTTTCATACTGATTTATAATTCTATCCTACCTACTCCCGTACTAGTTCTTGAATATACTATAGTGATATTAATTTAATTGTGACAGCAGCAGAACAACAACGAAGTGGTTGCATTGCAGTGGTGCCCAGTATGCACATCGACACGCATACATGCATACACACACATATAAATACCAGTATGCACGGAATGACTGCGCGAATATCGCAGGCTAGAAGGCGTCCTTATATAGCACAGGAAAACGCTAGACTATGTTAGTGTTGCTGACAATCAACAGTTTTATTAGTGTATGATTTATTCTTGTTTAATTAGAATGATCTACATTACTTTCGTAAATCTCCCAATGCTAGGTTTTTCAGGTGAACGATAAGAATATATAATGATAAGAAAGTTGAAACATGAAAATATTGATAAGTTTTGAGATGAAAGACTACGAGTGCATTCGTTAAAAGCTGTTTAGTTTTATGCAAACCGACTGTTTAGTTAGTTTAAACGAAGAGCGAAACAGATTGCTGAAATATAACATCTTCGAGTCTGGGTTGCTAAAATTTAACCGCTTATCGGTTGATTTAAACTAGAATAGACAGTCTAGACTATAACCATACTGATATTAAATTCTTAAATCCGATCCAGCTGGTATTGGAGCGATAACAAAAGACAACGATTACTGATAACCATGGATTGGCAAAGGAGGAAATAAAGTAGACTACACAAACAGCCACCATAAGAAAAGAAAATCTACTGCACATGCCCATGACATGTGTGTAACTATTAGGAATAATTAAAAAATAGTAATTATAAAAATGCTAAAGGCTAATGTTAACGTCAGTTTCCTCACTTGAAAAACCATGTCAGTGACGGGCGAGCCCAGGATTTAAACACCGCACCTACTGATCCGAAGTCGAATATTATACCGACATCGCAACTGGCTCAAACCACCGGTTGGAGCCAACCGAAAAATGACCAACCGGTTGCTGGAGTCAGTTACGATGTCGGTATGATATTCGACCTCGGATCAGTATGTGCGGGGTTCAAATCCTGGACTCGCCCGTCACTGACATCGCTTTCGAGTGAAGAACTGGAGTCAGTGGCAATGTCGGTAAGATAAGAATTCAATAGGCCTATAATTATGGGCCTATGGAATTCTTTTGTTAGGCCTATACTACAATATCAGAAGAAACTATTATTTAATATCCTAATTGACAATTATTTTATTATGTAATCTTAATGTTTTTAAACAATAACTATATAGGAGTCTTCAGTTATATTACAATAACAAAAGTATTTCATATTGAATAGCCTAATTTATAGTTAACTATTTAAACTTAATATTTAAAAATATTAATTCTGATTTAGAATTAATTCTAAAGCAATTCTAAATTATAATAACTCCCACTCGCCTCAAGCAAAACATGAAAATGATGGTTTAAAGACGTTGTTGTTTCCACATGTAGATTAACAAAATTGTAATTACAGGGTCATTCACACAAGTTTCAGATATACTGTAAAGTCTGCAAGGCTTCTCTTAAAGACGGGTCGATCGACACACGCAAGCTGCCGTCACGAAGAACCAGTAAATTTAAAGTTCAAGCCAGTCACAGTTTTGCTCCTTGCGTGGCAATCCGCGTTTTTAATTTACCCAGCTAGCAGTCATTTTGCCATTTATTTATTCGTTATAAGTACCGCTTACCATCTTCATTTGCTGGAGCCATAGGCGATGTCGGTAAGATACTGGACCGCGGATCAGTATATGCGGGGTTCAAATCCTGGGCTCACCAGTCACTGACATCGCTTTCGAGTGAGGAAACTGACTTTAACCTTAGCTTTACCAGCTTTTACAAAATCAGCCATTTAAATCGTTTTATCGTCTAGATTTTCCCCTGAAGGCAAGAGATTGACATGATACTAATAGCTAGAATTACGTGCAGAATTAATTTTTTCATTTTAGCAGTAATTACTCTTTATGAACTATAACAGAAAGAAAAAAGTGAGAGAAAGATAGAAGCACGGGAGCTGTTAGATTTGATAAAGCAACCTTGTTCAATGATATAGAATGACCTCGTGTATGGATGAAAAGATACACAGTATATTCTGTACTTCATGTCGGCGCCTATGTAGCACAGAAGATAATATATGCATATTGAATGAGGCAGGCCTTCATTTCACGGACTTACCGTTACTAAGTCCATTACATGCAATACATGCATTGACATGCATTACTGTATATACTTGTAAATATGTACATATACATGTATATACATAAATATTAATATATATAATATGCATTACTTGTTGCCCTAAGGAGTGCTCCTATGGAGTGTATATATATATATATATATATATATATATACTGTATATATATATGCATGTATAGAAATATATATATATATATATATATATATATATATATATATATATTTACATATATATATATATATATATATATATATATATATATATATATAAACATTAATGCATGTAATATGCATTATTTATTGATCTAAGGAGTGCTCTTATGGAGCGAGAAAACTGACTTTGATTTTGAATATGTACCTTGAACCTGCCACTTGGCAGTGCACTGAAGAAGAATATATATATACATGTAAATATATATATATATATATATATATATATATATATATATATATATATATATATATATATACTAACTTAGTATATATACTAAGGACTTAGTAACGGTAAGTCCGTGATTTTAAAAATAATTACAGAGATATCATAAACCTCAACTATCAACAATTTTGAAAGAAAAAATTGGCATATCATCCCAATAATTATAGATTTGGAAATTTGTCAAATGTTACCTATGCGGTTTCAATATTGATGATATTGGTGTTATAGTTGCATGATTCTAGAGGTGCAGTCTGTTGTTTTTTTCTTTATGTTTAATTTTCTTTGTTTATTGCGCGTTTGCGTTTTTCTGTTGTTCCTGTTCTGTGTGTGTTTTGGTTGCCCAAGTGGCGAATAAAGATTTATATATATATATATATATATATATATATATATATATATACACACAAAGTAAAGTAAAGTAAACACGCATTATAGTGAAATGATCAACTGTGTTGATATCTATCACTTTTAATACTACATGTTTAAACCGTAAGGCAATTTAGACCATTTTCCGTGTAGTCAGTCCTGTGAATATCCGAGAATTTACTCTCAGATAAGCGCGGCTGGGATTCGAACCACGAGGGTTCAATTCACCTCAGGATCTGTCATTTAAAACTTCATGACGTTACCCCTACGCTATTGAGACATTCTAAATATATAAATATATATATATATATATAATAGATATATATTTAATTTATATATTTTATTTTATATTTATATATTTTATTTTATTTTTTATAATATATATATATATATATATATATATATATATATATATATATATATATATATAATATCGGTGATTCTTTAGTGATCTCTACAGAACACAGGCGGTTTTTCTTTAATGGCCTCGATGTTGTATGCGGCCGATGTCACATCGTGTGTGATTAAGTTAATTACTGAATTATTGAATTAACATACTATACACTGTGCGTGCAACTCTTCACATTGCATTGGCTATAAAACAAATGTAAATAGCATATTACGTAATTTGCAAACGTTAGGTAACGTCATGAAGTTTTAAATGGCTCTATTACGTCCATTGCTAGTTATAATTAACTTGTTTTTGGCCAAGAAGAACAAACAATTTAAAGTGGTCAGTACTTTAAAGTAGTTCTTTGACTTGTCGTCGTGTATTTGTTGCAGATCCTTATTCTACATGTGCTATTAATACAGTAATTGAGGGGCAAGCGTTCATTTTATCACCGATACATCACTACATAACTTACCTTGTTCTCTATACCTGGGCACCGCTGTGTAGTGGGAATGCACATGAATAGTTTCTGATTTATTAATTACATACGTAGTTACTGAACATCAAACGTGAGATCATGCGTGAAAACGTCGCATCTGATCAAGTGTCACACTTCCGTGAGAATCTGTGAGCCGCTGCGACACATACTGTAGATTGTTGCTTGCAATAGAAACAAGGGAGTTGTTTCCTTGAAAAGCGCTATTAAAATAGTATATATATCAGCCGTGTAGTGTGAGGAAATGGGTGCTGAAGATATTATAATTTAAATAGGTGTTAATTAACACCCTCGATAGATACAAAAGATTCTAGAGAGATGGCGAGAAAGCGGTTTATAGACAAACATCATTGGCTTTCACCAATCCATTTCATAATTTACAGTAGGCATGTAATACTTAAATTAGGCTACGCCAGATTGCATTTAATTTTCTTTAATCGTGTAGTGAAAAATTAAGTAAATGCGTGTAAATTATCTTAATTTTGTATTTAAATTTTGTGTATATATTTCAGAAATTTTCGATAAAATGTAATTTAATACAGAAATTTGGCCTAGCTGGATATATTTATATGTAAACCTACCGAGAAGTGCGGAGTAACTAGGTAGGCCATTGATCAGTCAGGAAGTTTCATCTTACATTTGAACTATGAAGACCACTGCGATGTTTGTGACTATGACTGTTTTTACTCTGTTAGCGAACATTTTTTCAGCAGACGATTTCGATAATCTACCACGTCAACCACACCGGCACTCTCTCTCCATCCGTAAAGTGTCTGACATCCCACCACATAGGACAACGTCGCTCCCAGTACAAACACCTCCTAGAGAACGCTTCAGGGACGACCCTGCGAAGGAACATAACATGGACTATGTACAAGAATTTCAGAGATCTGCCGAGAAGACTGATGATAACAAGGGCCATCTACAAGAATTTCAGAGGTTTGATGATAAGATTGATCATAACATGGACAATCTACAAGAATTTCAGAGATCTGCCGATTCATATGATGACACACACCCGTTCAATTTTGAAACGAGATTGCCAGACGAAGCAACGAAACATTCTGCTCCTGTGAGTTCATCGGAGCTGGTGCTGGAACCTGAAACATTGAGCACCATATTCGTTCCTCCAGAGTCTCTTCTTCTCAGTCAACCATCGCAAGTCCTGCAACATTCTAGCATCAGAAATCCAGCCAAAACCGGCTCCTTTATAGCACGACTGCGTCGAAGCATACGCTCTAATATTAGGCCCATAGATTGGTATAATGGTAAAGACGCTGATGGCAACGACAGCGCAAATTCAGGAGATGCAGAAATGTCTTTCCAATCTAATCGTTACAAGAATCTTATCAATCACTCCAGAGAATTAATTGAGACGAACTCCACAAACGATGTGACAGATGACGAGAGAGATCAAAACAATGAAAAAAGATCGACTTTTGGTCACAAACAATTTCAGGATAATTTATCGTTGAACTTATTCCGCCCCAGGCCTCCACTTACTGAACTGTCTTCTTTCGACACGAGGCACAGTACTGGCGCTTCTGAGGAACTGAAACAAGGAAGAACAGACATGGTGGAAGTTAAACCACTGAATTCCTACAACATCATCTCAGCTGTAGCTCCCCACTCTGCCTTCTCTTCGTATCAACCTCAAGAATCTCCAGTCTTAATGAATAAATATTCCCAAGTAGGCCTACAAAGGAACCCAAAACCCCGATCATCAGTGAAACCTCATCCGAAAAGAACCACCTTCACAGGGAAGCTCAAGGTTAGAGGCGTTCCTAGAATGTCACTGTTTGACAGAAGGGACGGACGTTCTGAAGAAGAGAAGGATCAACAATCCACCGATCAACTATCTAGAGATCCACAACAATCCAGGGATAAACAATCCTGGGATCAACAATCCAGAGATCAGAAATCCAGGGATCAACAATACAGGGATCGACAGTCCTGGGATCAACAATCCACGGATCAACAATCCATGGATCAGCGACAGATGGACAAGAGAAGACTGACAAGACGACAAGCGCTGCTGGCCTGCAGGGGAGGTCTGTGCGAAGAGGCGGAGCTTAGGCGAATCCCTCCTGACATCCTGCTAGACGAACTCAACAAGACTACCAGAGTGGGCGGAGCCACGTCCAAGCTGGGCGAGGCCTATGGGAGAGTGGGCGGGGCTACGACGAGGGAGCTCAACATACAGCTGGCGCTCAAGGTCCTGACAGATATGGTGAGAGAGAGGACGGAGGGCAAGGCCAGGCAGGAGGCGGAGTTAGCGCACGCTGAGAGAACTATGGACAAGCTGTGGATGATGGGAAAGAGAACTATTTAGAGATGAGACATGTTTATTATTCACTTTTAGAAACGGTGACTTTTTTTTAGCTAGAGAACTACTATGAGAAGGGATGTCATACCAGTTCTTTTTCAAATAGACCTGCAGTAGCTTTATGCCATTTCTTAGACCGGTCTTTCGGATTTTGATTCGTATTGTTAATAATAATAATAAATAATAATATAGGTTTAACGTCCGTTTCCTCATACAAGGATTATGTCAGGGACGGCATAGGAAAAACAACTGACTCTCTTCGGCTTGATTTTTATTTCATAGTGTTCGTTGTTGTCATGGAAGACAGTAAACAAATCGATATGTTTTACAAATATAAACAGTGTAGCTAAACATTCAGGCTAGTTTCACATATGGTGCCGTGTATAATGATGAGAGAGTAGGCCTACATGTTGTCTAAAGGAGGGAGCGAAAGATAGATTTATTACTATTTAATCAAATATTCGAAAAACAATCACGGTATCGCGACCCAGACGACAATGAATTAGCCTCGAAAGATGACACAACAACAAAGCATCAGCTATTGGTGTGCCAGTGCCGCCCATCACAACATCAAGCACCACGAAGTAGATCGGCAAACAGTTAGAAATCAGCTCAATACAATGAGACATATAGAAATTAGAAACAGTTTTTAAGGCACTGGAGTGAGGCACTGACCTGAAGTAGCGATAATAGCCTATATGAGGTTATACATTAAGATGTCTATCTTGAAACTAGGCTATAGAAACATAACATATAATTAGAATAAATAACATTAGAATATGAACTAACTAGAAGGTGTAATAATACTGACTACTTCACGTGAGATTATTAGTTACGGCTAAAAATTAAGTACTTAAATAATTCAAATTACCTGGGTTATCTGTTAATTTATTTATCAAGTAGTCAATTTCTGCCTATATTAATTTAACCAAATTAAAACAATTGGCCATTAATTAGCTATAAATCTATTAGGAGAGTATTGTTACAAAATATCTACCACAGTATGCTTATGATATCAATCCATAAATTATACTATTAGTATAGTGTAAGCCATTGATTAAAACAATATAGTCTACAGTTAGGCTCTGAGTTAAAACAATATGATCTTCATTGGAATAAAAACACACGATATCATTAATTCAAAACATAATATCTGTAGCCTATCGCTACAGGACGTTAGCCGGTTTGTGTGAAGTCTAGAAGGTCCAGGTTCAACTTCAAATCAAGTCAATCAGACAGTGGTATCTTATAGAAACGATTAATCTTACAGAATAGGAAAATAATACCGTTCATGATGACACTATCGTTTTTAACACCACATGTCTAAACCTGTTTATCGTCATAGGCATAATATATATATATATATATATATATATATATATATATATATATATATATATATATACATTAGTCGCCGATATGAAATTTTCATGTCATGATCGCCTGTATGAAAGTAAACCTATCAGGGTTTTTTGAACCGTGGAACTGGCCACCTTACAGCCCCCCTGATTTGAACCCGATTTACTATTCGATCGTTTACTATTGTCTTCAGCAGTTAGTCTATCATGAACCAATTCACGACGTTGAACATTTGAAACGAGTCATTGTCCTCCGTTGGGCTGAGATCAGTCTGACACTCGGGGACTCGGCAAATGATTCCAGAAGGTGAATGCAGTTATTCGAGCACATGGTGGACACATTGAACATTTGTTTAATTAATTATCAATTCATTTAGGACATTGATAGAAACTGCAATGCGCTTTTTGAAATAGTTAAGGCCTAATGCTAATCTTGAATTCTTGATTTTTAGATTTTGAGTTTTCACGCAATTTCATTGAAAATGACATATCGGCGACTAATGATAATTTGTCAAACATGTGTAGTAGTATCTCTTAGATATTTAGCAAGTTAATAGAAAAGTGAATTGTCTTTAATTTAATGTATCAAGTAAGACGTCTGGATAAAATTTGTCAAAGTTATTAGCCTTCAAAGTAGTTTCATTTCTTCTGGACCACCCTGTATATATATACATGTATATATATATATATATATATATATATATATATATATATATATATATATATATACAGGGCGGGCCAGAAGAAATGTATGTATATATATTATACATGTATATATATATATATATATATATATATATATATATATATATAACACAATAGAGAGCAAGGGAGTTCAACCAATTCATGCAGTGTAGCGGACATTTACAATCCATGACGTTACCTGTTTCTCTACATGTGAGCTATTTTGTCATTTGAGATTTAGACAAGTAATGAGAAAAGCATTCTGTAAAGGCACTCAATCTTTTATGAAACCAGTAGGCCTAATGAAAGTCGATTATAAACCAGAATGCGTGACTGCTACAGCAGATAGCAAAGTTAATGTTTATAGGTCAAGATTTCTTAATATCTACAAACATGTTTTTACATAAAGACAACTGCTACACACACCAACTACTGTCAGATAAACTACTCAGTATTTAGGCGTAATAACAAACACCAGACCGTGGAGGGTTAGTGACTCTCAGGCCTAAATCTCTCAATAAATCTGTACTTAATCGTGGATAGGGAATCAATTTGCAACTATAGGCAAGTTGCGAGTGCCTCAATAAACATACAAACCTTAACCTAAAAGAATTTATAAATAATACATCACAACAATATAGTACAATAAAACATCAGTGCAGTACAAATATAATCTGAGTAAATATAATCTGGATTTTTTACGTTAATTTAAAAAAGTAATTTAAGTATTCAAGTAGATTATTTATTTAATTATTTAAGTTATACTATTTATATAATAACTAAATCAGCACAGCACACAAAACTACTACGTTCATATCACTAAGTTGTGCTAAACTTCACAGGCACTATAACCTTCACGAGGACGGCAATTAGATATCACTGCTGAATGAAATAATGGCCTATAATTCAACTAGTACAAAATAGATTCATATTTCATGCTGAGTAGGCCTAAAATATGCTGTCCATATTAAACAGTCAAGCACATATCTTACTTATCTGGTAGATCAGAAGTCGTGGTTTTGATTTTACTCAAAGGTCAATCAAAGACATGATTAAATAGTTGAATAGAGTGGACCATTTGTTAAGAGTTTCGACTACTACCAGGAGATCCGTGATTTAAATCCTGGGTTTGCCCGTCATTGTCATCGCTTTCGAGTGAGGAAACTGACGTTAACGTTAGCTTTACCAGCTTTTTAAATTATTGATGGTTATTTATTAGCAAGGTGACATCTCAATCTCAGGCAAAATAGAGGCAAGTGAAACTATTGCATTTCAAATGCTAAACAAATCATTTCTCGTTAGAGATTTCTACTGTATAATAATAATAAGCCTTAAATAGATGGTAAAGCGATTTGTTCAACCTCAGGAGAATTATAAGCATTTCACCCATTCAAGTCTTTATCAATACGCTCCGGCAGTTTATAACTACAGATTGGTCCATCAAGAAATCTATTAACATGACATCATGCTCAAAGATAGTAAAATTGTTACAAATATTTACAATAATTTTTTCGTTAACGTATTCTCAATCGGTTCATTAACTGCTAGAAAATTTCGACTATCCTACAAAGTGCAATAGTTTAAACCTTAGTATATTCTAAAAATAGAGATTTCTCTTTCTTTATGCTTCTCAAAATCGTCTCTCATGGCAACTAATGAGTCCAAACAAACCGAAATATCATCAAAGGCTTTTAATTAACTAAATTCTTACTGTCACAACACGGGCAATTAAGTAAAATATTAAAAAAAATTCTGCCCAACAATATTAGATACAGTATGGTTATGAAAGGTTAGCTGACAATACTTTTCCTGAAATACATTTCCAGCTTTGAGAATTTACGGAAATGACTCTTTCAGTAACCTTACGACAGTCAATATGACCACTAAACTTAGCTCTTGCAGCTTCGACATCCAAAGGCTAAAAACAACAATCTAATCTGAAATAAAATAATCTATTTAATAATCTAATCTGAAATAAAATCTATTTGACGCAATTACAAGAAATTTTGCTAATATGATAACTTGATCTGGACAAACCCGGTCAATTAACAAGCTAACAAATATCACATTAGAGCACCATATCATATCAGAATAAAATTTGTACATAGTAAGCATTACGTTCACTTGAATTGACTAGAAAAACATGGAATGAAAGCATTTTCTACATAATATGTTCTGTAGTAGATCTACATCTAACCACAATTACATAGTTTAAATAATAATAATCATCATCATCATCATCATCTTCCCATGAATCTCAGCTTAACTAGCTTTGGGATTAGAAAATTTCATAGCAAAATTTCTGGAGCCTAGGCACTCACCAACCGAATTCCCTTGCTGACTTTGACTTGAAACTTAGTGCTTTGTCGCCTTTTAAGTCATGTGCCGCCCACGGTTGGTCTAAACTTCAGCAACACGGGTAAAGAGCATAATTTAAATAAATACATTTATGTAACAACGCAATGAACACAGCTGTAAAACAGAATTTAGAACAAGAAGACTCAAACACAATTAGACAATAACAAGCCGTTTATTCAGAACACAGACCAGGTAAAGACAATAGGATCTAGGGTCCAATAAATCTACAGTCTAAACATACAGAAGTAAAATGAATTAAGACTATAAATTTGATTCAAATATTAAGTCGAAAGTTTCCTACTTCAAATCGATTAGATGTAAGGATTATTGTCATGATAAATTAGAAGAACTTATAATCAAGGCCATATTATTTCTTTTAAACACACTAGATTATGGGAATTACTTAAAGCGACAAATGACATCTAATACTGATCACTTTTCAACTATATTCTATCTTTTATCATAAAATTAAATCAAACTTGATTCGACTAAGCCTGGTATGTTAGCGCTTTGTTTCCATCCCAATGAGTACATACGTAGTAAGCAAGTGGCTGTCATTGGATCAAATGTCCCTGGCGTCATATTTGACAAAACAGACAGTAAATCTTCACTCCTATTGTCAATCATGACCCTTTTAAATCATTAATCATCTTCTTCCCTTAAATCCCAGTTTAACTAGTGTCGGGATAATTCTTTTAAATCATTAAATGATTAAAATTATAATAAAAGCAAACTTAGTAATTAAGTTATACAATCTTCCATCCTCAGACATAAATCTTTAAGCTTTGAAACTGTCCTTTAAATGTTCCACATATCTCTTCCACAGACTGTAACGGGAGCAGTTTGTACTGACACCCTCAAGGTCACGATCTCTCAAGGTCACGAACCCCCAAGGACAAGAGCTCCGATAAAAGTTGCCCTCAGTTGTAGATAAAGTTGAATCTGAAAGAAAATGTAAAGAAATGTTTAGCAATGAAGAAAGGTAGAAATGCGCAACGACAGTGCTATTTGATTACATCAGGACAACTGGGAAAAATGAATACATCTGCTTTTTCAAATAAATGATCATGGTTCTCTCTCTTTTTCAAATAAACAATATAATACAGTAAATATATTATAATTATCAATATCATATAGGCTGACACATTGGTTGGCTAGCTGAAAATTTGAGGCTAGCTGATGATTTGAGGCTAGCTGATGATTTGAGGCTAGCTGATGATTTAAGGCTAGCTGATGATTTGAGGCTAGCTGATGATTTGAGGCTAGCTGATGATTTGGCTGAAATAGCAATAAAACACTTAGCTGTGTTTTGCAAGAGCACAATATAGTATTTACTTTTTATTGTGATAACATATTATCATTAATTTTCTTTATTTTGAATTTCTTTATTTCAATTCTTTAATTTCTACTTTATTTTTTGTTTTAAGTTCACCATGGTTCACATTTAAATTGTGTTCACTTATTGCATTTACTTATTTGTTTGCATTGTTTGTGAACTGTACAGGGTTGAATGACCCAATTTGGTATCTAAATAAATTAAAAAAAATAACAATAATAATAATAGTAATCATAACGGCTTAAAGTCTGTTTCTTCATACAAGGATGATGCCAGGGACGTCCCCCCATCGTGATAAAAGCATCACACAAGAAATAATGTTTCATTTGCAATTGATAGGATTTGCTATTTATCATCATGATAAAAAATAAATAAAGTAAACACGCATTATAGTGAAATGATCAACTATGTCGACATCTATCACTTTTTAACACCACACGTTTAAACTGTTAGACAATTTAGTCCATTTTCTGAATAGCCAGTCCAGTGAATGTCCGAGATTTTACTCTCAGATCAGCGCAGCCGAGATTCGAACACACGTGAGTTCAATTCACCTCAAGATCTGTCATTTAAAATTTCATGATGTTACCCCTACGCTATTAAGACATATAAATTCTAAAATAAATAAATAATAATAAATAATAATAAATATTGATAAAACTCTACACCAGCAGACCTACAGCAGCACACACAGACCTGCTTAGGGCCTGCGGTAGACAGGCTATGACAGGCCCATAGCCCGCTGAGTTATCAAACAATTCAAACAGCGGGGCAGCCACCAGCTTGTAGTTGCGTGGTACTGCAAACAGCGCTGAAATAAAACCAAAAACACGACATGGATTTACTAGCTTCTAGTTAAATGGGAAGGAAACAAGTGCAGAAATAAAATACTATATAATGCGTCACAAGTTTAATTATTAAAAGATTTCTTGCACTTAAAGCTGATCAAACAAAACTCTTCAACAACTGCAGCAAAAAATTCTTATTTCATATATGTACTAGGCTATATTATCAATTAATTAAACATCATCATCAGCATCATCATCTTCCTTTGAATCCCAATTTAACTCAGGTCGGGATACGTATAGACTGTCTCAAATCCTCTCTCCTACATAATATCATCAGTCAATCCTCTACTTGATACTTTTCCATTCGTTTAAATTTTGTAGCAATTTCTGGAGCTTAGGCGCTCACCAACGGAATACCCTTTCTGTCGTTGGTATGGATCTTAGTGCTTTAGTCGCCTTCTACGACACTTACAGTTACCGGTTGGTCAATCCTTCAACCAACCCGGACACAACACGGGGAAATATCAATTACTTCAAAAAGTGCAGCAATATAAGACAACAGCGCGTAAAGCTACGTCTGCTTCCATACAACAAGAGCAGCTCCAGCGAGACTTGAACCCATGTCTTCATCTTATCAGCCACGTGAGCTTACAACTTGATCATCCATCCAATATAATGCAGCACAGAAAGAGTTTACAGTGGCTTATCATCATTATACATCTCTTTCCACCATATACTTTTTTCATTTTGCCTGACAGTTTTTTTGATCACCGAATCAGCACCGTTTAGGATCTTTTTCTTTCTATTCAACACATATTTTTTCAGATTGTTTGGGGTGAATCGATTTGCGGTTGCATGTGATTGGGGGACGCCCCTGATATCGTCCTTGTATGAGGAAACGGACGTTGAACCTTTATTATTATCATTAGAGTAGAAATAAAATCGTAAATATTTATATTTACATTACTTGGCATTATTCTCACCATCTGGCGGCCCTGCAGACATTAGAGAAATACTCTGAATACATGATATATGATAAGAGACCAATAAGAGACCCTGAACTAAGCCAAAGTTTGTCATGAGTTATCGAGACAATTAAATAAAATTATATCTCACTCTACACTGGCATAGGATTCCTTATAAGTACAATACACTGAATATCTTAATAATGGAATCTATCTCTCTCCCCTTAGTGAATCATCTACTGGCAGGTCCATGGTATATAAAGGCTCCAGTCTCCTCGGCCTTCCGTTTTGCTCTTCATGTCCACATATTTTCTGTAGAACATTCCATGTGGGGGGCTTGGAATGTCCTACGTAAAGAAAATCCACGAGGTTCTTTGGAGCCAACTGGTCATGCGATTTTTAACACACCTCCCCATTTAAGTGGTGCACGGGACTGGGGGATTCCATTAGTGATATATAATCCTTTATTCACCAATTCTTGGCAGAAAACACGCACAGATACAATTACATTTCAAAACGTAACACAACAGAATACATATAAAAAGTGGACATAAAAGTTTAACAATTTCAATTTTTCACAAACTTCGGAATAGTTAAAACAGAGCATTTTTAAAATAGCGCCAGAATTTATAACGAATACTCGCCAAAGAGTCATTGCTATCTATGGCAAATTTACTTTTAATGTTTAAATAATCATTGTAATCGGGAGAGTCCAAATGTTGCTTGGCACTTAACTTATCATTAATTATTAAACTATGCAGGAATGTAAACCTATGGTATTCACATAATATATCAAATGGCAAAAAACCGCAATACCACTGACAATATAAAATATTATTTTTATCAAATGTATGGAAAATCTTTGAGAAGACACTGTTGTACGCCTTAGAAAAGCTTTTGATTTCTGATTTGTTCAGTTGTACAGCTGGAATACCATACAGTAGAACTGGCACTGCCTGCATACGAATTAGCTTTAAGAGAACATCGATTGAAGCTGTCGTTCCCAGTCTGCCCAATATAATGTTAGCCGAGGTGTAAAATTTTCCTCTGGTTTCGTGCCATTCACATTTGAAATATTTTGCACTTACAATCATTAGTCCAAGGTATTTTATTTTATCAATCCGGCTAATAGGCTCTATTCTTATGTTCAAAAGCTTACAAGGAGCCTTATATCGTGGTCCAATTAGCATACAATGACATTTAGAAATGTTAATGGGGAGATCTAACTTATCAAATTCCCGGTCACAGATATCAAATAATTTCTGTAAGTCACTTACAGAGATACTAAGTACAATTAAATCGTCTGCGTACATGTAACTATTACAGCAACGGAAATTTATTCGACAACCATAGCTTGACTGGTCCAGTATATCCAAGACGTTGTCTACAAAAAGTGCAAATAGAATGGGTGACAGTATTCCATCTTGCTTAACCCCAGACAAAAGAGGAACATATCGAGAAACATATCCAGTCCAATTAACAGAAGTTCCACTTTTCGTAAACAAATTTTAGAGTATATTTATTACATTTTTATTAACCTTTTTTCGTTGAAGTAAATGAAGTATACCATACATTTATCGAACGCTTTACATAAGTCTATTACTCCAATATTGACAGTACTATTTCTATTATTGAAATAATTAACAACTTTCTTTACAGTATGAATAGCATTTATGCAACCAACATTCTTTTTGAATCCAACTGCCTAGTCGAAGTTTCAACGTCAATAAATTTTTGTAGACATTTCTCAAAAATTTTAGAAATAATTGGACATATAGTTATACCTCTGAAATCATCAGCTCTGACATTCTTATTGTATCCTTTAAATTTAGGAATTGGTATAGTTTTTCCCACACCAAAAGCATCAGGGACTATTCCTGTGTGCATCATAATGTTAAATAAGGATCGAAGAAATGAGACAATTGAACTGTGCGCAAATAGTAGATGTTCCGCAGATAAACCATCAATACCAGGCGATTTGTTCAGCCCTGAGTTGTTTATAGCTTTATGCACCAACAAGTCCTCAATGAGACAATCATTATCCATTGTAAAATTACTAACCTTATTCTTTAAATATTCATTTTTGAAATTATTATGTTTTGAGACAGAATTAGGCAAACATGCTTTTTCAAAACTTGAGGCTAAATGATTAGCGATTTGGTCGGGGTCTTCTAAACCATCTACTTTCATTAGTTTAGCAGGGTCTCTTTTGTTGAAGAAACCCTGCCAACATCTCCAAAATTTATTATTGTTATTTTCTAAAAGATTATTCTCCAGTTTTTTAGAAACTGACATGTTAGAATCAGTTTTGGCTTGATTAACAGCCTTTCTATATTTCTTATGCGCTTCATTTTTGGCTTCATATAATGGACCAGCCATAGGACGTCCAGCCAGCTTCCAATTGGTAAAATGCAAGATAGAAGAATTCTTTATATTAGTCAGTTCACTATTCCACCAAAATTTTTGTACATCTTCTTTGCATTTAGTTTTAACGGTATCAATAGCTGCATTTACCAAAATTGCGACTATTTCTTCATAAATATCATTAATAATCCGTTGATTGAACAAGTATTGTTTTTCCTTTAGCAGCATTTTAATGTCACATACACCAAGAAAATTATATAATGACTGAAGATTTTGACCAGTTAATTCATGATATTCTCTTTTGCCCGTGGATTTTCAATTTAGAAAATTTTCAATTTGATTTGACTTACAATCATTTTTATAAATTTTACTTTTAACATTATTTGCCGCACAAGATTTAACTAACTCTCCATTCAACGTTATAGTTAATGGTAAGTGATCCGACCGATTATCATAGTCATTAATTGTACGTAAAGAAACTGCATGATTTAAAAATACACTAATAACATAAAAATGATCAATGCATGAGTACAAATTACCAGCAAAATGAACGTCACTTGGATATTTTAAATATTCGTTACAAAATGTTAAACCCAATTTTCTAAAAGTGCTATTGATGAATTTAGAGTGTGCGGAGCCCTTTCGTACATCACAATTCAAGTCACCGCCTACAATTACATGACTATAGTACACACCAGTTAATTCTGCTTCCAATTTGTTAAAAGTGAATTCAACCTCATCACGTTCCAAGGATGTTTTAAAACTAGGGAGATACACGTTACTTAACAACAAATTGTCCAGTGCTACTATCATGTAACGATTTTCACGTGCTATCACAGAAACAGATTTAAACAATTTCTAAAATTCTTTATTAATGAGAATCGCTAGACCTTGAACGGGTCTGCCACGTAAAATCCTGTTATTTAAACAGTTCTTCATTGACGAGTGAGCATACATCATGTACTTATCATTGAATGGATTGAAATAGCTTAGTTGATCCGGAGTCAACCAATGCTCTTGAATATAAATAACACTTTCCATATATTTACAACATAACGAATTTAGCATGGTTATTCCCTGATTGAATCCATACATATTAAATGTCGTTAAGCTTAACTTTTCTCTTAGATTATAAAATCCATTTACCGCCATCTTTAAGTATTGTAATTCTGCATTTCCTTACTAGTAGTTGAGTCATCGTTAACAGGTATCACAGCATCGGCAAAAATGTTATCAGCTGTTGCATCCAATTCCACTAGATTGACAGAATCGTCAGATATTCTTACAGGTTCTTCTAAGATTACAACATTCTTAGCAGGAAGATCAGAACTGACTGTTTGTGAACGAGAATTTGTCATTTGAGTTTCATTATTATTAAATGGCTTGTAAATCCACGGTCTCACAATGATTCCGGTAGGCCATGTTGATTTCTCTAGAATTGTCTGCTCATTCATTTTATTTATTGCTAGTTTGAACGTACGAGATTTGTGGTTTGATTTACTCACGTCGAAACAGAACAAAACTCTGATATTATGATTCTTACAGTGAGCTGTTATGCTCTCAGTACTGAAGCTGTTATCAACGTTATAAATTCCAAAAACTACTTTCTCTACATTGGTGTCTGTGCGAATTGCAGCTTTTAGGACTCCAGATTTTCCATTTTCAACTAATTTATTGTTAATAGATGCCGAATGAGAGGAAATGGTGCTAGGGTTCTTCTTGGATTGAGGAATTCCTTGAGTCAGTATGCTGGAATAAGAAGGTGACTTAGGATTGTTTTTCATCTTTTCATTTGGTGAGATATCTACCTCATTTACTCTACGCTTCTTCGTCGCTCTACTTTCTACGAGAGCAAAACTATTGTCATCTGTTATATCCGTTGTTTTTGGGGTTTCTGTTAGCGAGCTCCATTGACGAGTGCCACTTGTTTCTCTTGATACGCTACTACGATTACGATTGCTCGTTAATTGTATAGCGTCTATTGTAATAGAGTTGCCTGTCATCTCACCTGTAGCGACGCCTCTGTTATTGTTGCCGTCTGTCGTGTTACGAGATAGAGACATTGACCTAGCTCTTGATTGAATAAAGTGATAGATATGATATACCAGTGAAATCTACTCTCCACCAAAATGTACTAAATATGAGCATCAATATATAGTAGCTTTCAACATCTAGCACTTTTGTATATTTATGGGGTAAAAGCTGGTAAAGCTAAGATTAACATCAGTTTCCTCACTCGAAAGTAATGTCAGTGACGGGCGAGCCCAGGATTTTAACCCTGAACATACTGATCCGCTGTCCAGTATCTTACCAACTTCGCCACTGGCTCCAGCTGGACTACTGGTAATGCTATCGACAGAATCTAATTCACTACAAACAATTCAATTCACCTCAGGATCTGTCATTTAATACTTCATGACGTTATCCCTAAGCTGTTAAAACATTCTACAGCTGTCAATAAACAATCACTCAATTAACAAAGTATATCAACGAGTCATAAGCCGATCAGTCAATCTGACAAACATTTTATTAGTTGAATCTAATTGACAAAGCAAACGCTGTGCTCAAAACAAACCTCTCTCCGGCAGCTGAACGAGCAGAAGTCTCTTGTGCTCTTTAGGCTTGGTGATGTGAGCCGGTATATAGGGGTACTGGGGTGCCTCAAAGTTAGGCCTCCACCAGTTGCCTATAGTGTCCTCTATCACCCAGTCTACAGGCGGGTGATCCTGTCTGCCTAGCATCTGCAGTCAATCAATCAATCAGTCAGTCAATCAATCAATCAGTCAGTCAGTCATTCAATCAATCAATCAAGCAATCAACTAATATGACAGTTAATGAATCAAACAATCAGCAGTCAATCAGCAAATCAATCTATCAGTCAGTTAATCAAGCAAACAGTCCGTCACTCAATCAATTAATCAATCAATATGTCAGTCAATCAATCAACCAATCAATAATGTTGCTGGTAAGCTTCTCTCCATAGGCAAATTTGTCAAAAGATTAATAAACCGTACAATATATTTAGCTCTCTAAGTTTCCAAGTCATCAACCTTTAGATGAATAGAAATCCAAATATATCATATTTAAACAATATCTATAATAAACAAATCAATGATTGCTAGGGCCGACTATATTAATTTTAATTAATCAATAATAAAAATGAATTACATAAAGCAATTTAGCAGTCAGATAAATAACTGTTTAAAATTGAACGCTACTAATTATAAATCTTTCTGTATGTTATTTATGCATTGCTATATCATTCTCTGGACACAATTAATAAATAGACAAATGTTATCATGTTTTAGCACAACAATTTTTCATGTTTTAGCATAGGATTAATAGCAGTAGTAGATATTTAAATACCGCAGTGAGAAGTCTCTTCAGTCCCTCGATTGGATCTTCACCCGGCTTCAATTCTCCACCTGGGCTGCGAGCATTAATACAAAACATATTTCACTGGATGGAGCCAGTGGTAAGATACTCAACCGCGGATCAGTATGTGCGGGATTCAAATCCTGGGCTCGCCCGTCACTGACATCGCTTTCAAGTGTGGAAACTGACGTTAACCTTATCTTTTTTCTCACTTAATATACTCAGAGTATCACATGCGTTTACAGATAAAATACGAAATTAGCAACAAATTTAAAGTGATGATGATTTGTCAACCTAACCTTCTATACAGAATAATAATAATAATAATAATAATAAAGGTTTAACGTCCGTTTCCTCATACAAGGATGATGTCAGCGTTTCCTCATACAAGGATGATGTCAGGGACTTCAGAGCAAATATACAGTCATCATCACCATCATCATCTTCCCTCAAATCCCAATTTAACTAGGGTCGGTTCAAATATAAGTACTGCTAACTGCAATTGATACTGTTTATTTAATAGGCAATAGATCATTTACTAGTGGACAATAAAATAGATATTAATTAATGACTAAGCTATCTCATAAGCAATCAGATATATTAAATACGTCTGTAAAAATACAGGCAAATCAAGCTCATGTACTACTATATAGGCTGGTATAACACACAGACTGTGCTGACAGACTAAGAAAGCTGCTCCTATTTGGAGAAGCATATATGGGGCAGCACATGTTTCTATAATGAATTGATCTGTAGTGATGTGTGCTGCTGGGGACGTCCCTGACATCATCCCTGGATGCGGAAACGGACGTTAAACCTTTATTATTATTATTATACTTACAGCTTAAAGAAAATTGCTCCAATTTGAAGCGGCAGTATACAAGACAGCACATGATTCTATACTCACAGCTTAAAGAAGGTTGCTCCTATCTGGAGCAGTAGTATATGGGGCAGTCCATGCTCATGTACAATAAGAACACCCTCCACTGATCTCCTCATTCCAGTCTTCTGGAACTCTTCCCTCATTCTGTCGAATCTTGCCGCCACCGTCTTGTCTGGTTCGTGCTGAGCATCCTTGGTGCCGAATGTGTAGTTAGTGAGGGGATATCTGAACAGAGTGTTAGTATCAATATCTAATTTGAATGTCTCAATAGTGTAGTGCTTAGAGGTGTAAGGTAACGTCATGAAGTTTTAAATGACAGATCATGAGGTGAATTGAACTCTTGTGGGTTCAAATCCCAGCAGCGCTGATCTGAGAGTAAAATCTCGGACATTCACTGGACTGGTTACACGGAAAATGGACTAAATTGCGTAACGATTTAAACATGTTATGTGATAATAAAAAGTGAAAGATATCAACATAGTTGATCATTTCACTATTCTGCATTTTTCAGTGCTTACTAACAATAACAACAATGACAACACACATTATATTGAAATGATCAACTACGTTGATATCTATCGCTTTTAGTACCGCGTGTTAAATTCCGTAAAGCAATTTTGTCCATTGTCCATGTAGCCAGTCCAGTGAATGTCCGAGATTTTACTCTACATCTTTAACAAGACAAAAAAAAGTATTTCCGATGGTATCAACTTCGTTACAGATAGTGCGCTCACTGGTTGGGGAAATTTCAACATAGATTAAATATGAATACAGATTAGGCACCGGAACTTCGATTTAGCATAAGGCCCTAAAGACGACAGGACTAACATAGAAACAAAGAAGTGTGAATAAAATCAGTAGTTAACATAAGAACAAAATACTTACAGGCTGACTGTTCTATCGAGAGTCAGTTGCTGAGGCGCTGGATTTGAATATTGCGTATTATATTGAGGAACTGTTGATATATTAGAACCACTATTAGCCTTAGGCCAGCCGGCGGATGATCGCGGAGTCGTGTGTTGGCCAACAGCTAGATTCGATACGGCTGGGGGCCTGGATGCGAAATTTTGCGCTCGATTTTGAGTGTAATTAGAAGTTTGCATGATAAAATCTCTCGTTTATATCCTAAATAAATCAACAACAAGAAATCATTCAATAATTTATTTCATGAAAATACACAGAGTAAACATAAAGAAATTCGATTAAATCTCGACACGTAGCCGGCATAATTTTTTTTTGTCTTTCACATCAGCTAACCCAGTTCTTCTGGAATAGATGCTATCAAGCCTAGCATATTTAATTTATATTCTTATATTATGCGTCGAATGGGTAGGGTTAAGGTCAAGAATGTGGATAAATAGTTAGTATAAGATAGGCGTAGACTTAATAATCTTTGGACCAGCTTGGATTTGTTTTAGTAGTGCTCGATAAGAACCTGTACCACAATAACCCTCTATTTTTTGATAGAAGTAAAGTAAACACGCATTATAGTGAATAATCAACTATGTTGATATCTATCACTTTTAAAACCACATGTTTAATCTGTTAGGCAATTTAGACCATTTTCCGTATAACCAGTCCAGTGAATGTCTGAGATTTTACTCTCAGATCAGCGCGGCCGGGATTCGAA
This sequence comes from Enchytraeus crypticus, assembly GCA_905160935.1. Classification (NCBI taxonomy): domain Eukaryota; kingdom Metazoa; phylum Annelida; class Clitellata; order Enchytraeida; family Enchytraeidae; genus Enchytraeus; species Enchytraeus crypticus. Next base: position 1,422,065 of record CAJHZI010000806.1, on the reverse strand, counting down.
CCCACGAGGTTGCAATTCACCTCAGGATTTGTTCATTTAAAACTTCATGACGTTACCCCTACGCTATTAAGACATTCAAGATGTTTGTAAGAGTGAGATAGAACTCACTCTTACAAACATACTTTATTTGCTGCTCATAATAGTTTCACTAAACAACTGTAAAGTTTAAATTTACATGTAATATAGTTGACCAACATATAATTGCCCAGCAAACATGACATGATTGGGCCCACCTGGGACCCAGATAACACGCAAGCATGTTTCTCACGTGGGCATGTCATATGGGACCCGTACATTTTTTATTACGGGGTCCATATTGAAAGTAGGTCTCATGCTCACCATAAACCCATCATGGGTACCAGATGGGTCCTATATGAACATTAGCCACATGGGATTCAGCTAGGTGATGTAACATGAGACCAAAGATTTCTTAAATAAGGTATTTCTACGGTATTTCTACACTTCTACGGTATTTCTGTATTCTATGCATGAGACCCAATAGCATTTGCATAATTACGGGTCCACATTGGAAAATGGGCATGTGCCCACTGTGACCCCATCATGGGGACCAGATGGGTCCTAGATAGACATTACCCACACGGATTCACTTGAGGAATGTAACATGGGATCCAATATCCATGTTGTCTATTTTATGCTAAATCCACATCTCTAATAATAATGATAACAACAACTAGAGTGTTCTGTCATCCATGTAAACATCGAACACTATTGAGGCAATTCCAAGTCGAAAAGCAAGAAGAAGATCCAAAAACGGTGCAAATTTCAAAATCCGCGAGACCACTGTTCAAATAAAAAAAGGAAATCAAAGAAAACACTATATCCTTTATAATTAAGACCCTGGTATTAAGGATCTAATCTAAATCTACAGCAAAGTGATATTGTTAGTTAAGTTAATATAAGTTAGATTAAATTAAGTTGCTATTCTCGTTTTCACGAGTCATAATCCACTCGTCTTATAAGAAAATGGAAAAGCAATGGAAAGAAGTGTCGAGATTTAATTTTTTAAGATCGCGATCATGTTCTTGATGCTTTCATTTTGTATTTATTGATGAGTTGTTGGTGATTTGTTGGTGGCATTCAATCAATTCAATCAGGAAATAAAATGTCGAGATCGTCTGAGGGGTCGCTGTTCATTGGTCGTCTTAGTAAGAACACTCGCGTCAAGGACCTTGAGGACGTGTTCGAAACCTACGGACGCATGACGCGCTGCGAGATCAAATACGGTACTTGCAAATTTTTGCTTTTTAACCGGTTTTCCTTATCCATCCCTGCCACGTTATTTTGACGTATCTGTTTCACTGAAAGTTCTCAAATATACAAGTTGAATTTGTTATTAGCGAAAAACTTCTATTGGAAAGTAGTAAAAATGTGGTTTAGTAACTTGAAATTTATCTTGGAAATGTATCTTTTTTGTATTTAGGTTTTCTTTAAAAGTCTTTATTGAGGTATATAGTTGCGACTAGACGGTGTTACAAGTCTTCAAGACTTTCTAAACCAGTATAATTAAGTTAACTCTTTCCTTGAATCCTATTTTAACTCTGGTCGGGATTAGAAAATTTACAGTTACAAGTCTTCAAGACTTTCTAAACCAGTATAATTAAGTCTTTCCTTGAATCCTATTTTACCTCTGGTTGGGATTAGAAAATTTTGTAGCAATTCTGGAGTCTAGGCGCACCTTTTTGGACGTTGGTTTGGATCTGAGTGTTTTGTCGCTTTTTACGACACATGCAGTCTACGGTTAGTCTGTGTTTCAGCCACTCTGAAACAACGTGTTAAAATATATCAAATTATAAATTTGGTTAAATTTAGCTTTCAACGTGAAAGAAAAGTTGAAAAAGTTAAATAGCAGTGGTGATCAGGAAGGAGATTTTAAATTCAACAATATATATTTTTGGTTATTTGTTATTCAGTCCTTCATAATTTATCTGGATAGAAGTATAGCTGTAGTAATTATTACATTAATTTATAAATATGAACGGAACATTAATGTCTCAATAGCGCAATGTTTAGAGGTGTAGATAACGTCATGAAGTTTTAAATGACAGACCCTGAGGTGAATGGAACCCTCGTGGGTTCGAATCCCAACCGAAATGATTTGAGAGTAAAATCTCGGACATTCACTGGACTGGTTACATGGAAATTGAACAAAACTGCCTAACGGATTTAACATGTGGTATTAAAAGTGATAGATATCAACATAGTTGATCATTTCACTGTAATGTGTGTTATTATTATTATTAAATCTTAGTGCTATTTTATAATGATTACACTTTTGTCATTAAATGTAATTAATGTAATGAAAGCACTAAGTTATTATTATTTAGATAACTATTTAACTTTCACTAAAGGACTCTTATGTTTTGTATTATATTTCAGGAGCTGAAATGGGTAAGTTGTCAGTCATTTACCTTATAATTCAAATTGTAATTTGTTATAAAGTTGCTCATGAATCGAAACGTATGACATTTGGACATTTCAAATTGCAAAAGAACTCGCAATTTTGAGTTCTTCTCTCGCTCAGAGCACGTTGGGAGATGTTACAGAATTTATCTGCTGCAATGGTTTGACAAATGGAAGTGCGAAAGAAATGAACAACACTAATAAACTATTTTCAATTTTTTTGTTAACATTTGTGTGGCTGTTGAGTAATTAGAGCTTATCTAAAGTTATAAAGTTGACCGTATCTCTTCATCGGAGATTTAATAGTTTATATTAGTAATAATTACTGTAATTACTTTATTATTTAACTAGTTTATGTTGGTAATAATAAAAATAAGAAGGTTTATATTTAAACAGTTTATGTTAGTCATATAAGGCTATCTGAAAAGTATTTGTGATGCAATATGGGATTTGTAAAACATTATAAATTTTTTTTGGTAAAATTGTTATTAGCTCATTCCCATTTTGCCACATGTATCATGATAATATTTGTAGTAGTTTTTAATTTTACACACTGCTGTAGTATACCACCCCAATTGCTGATAACTTTAAGTTGTTTAATTCAGTTTTGTGCACATGGTAGTGTTGTTAATGTGGAAATTCTATGTTACTATTTTATCAAGAGATGCCTAAGTAATGTCAGAAAGGGCATTCGGTTGGTGAGCGCCTAGGCTCCAGAAATTGCTACAAAAATTAAACGAATAGAAAAGTCTCAAAATAGGGGATTGACTGATGATATGAGGTAGGACAGAGAAGATTTGAGACAGTCTATTCGTATCCTGACCCTATTTAAACTTGGATTCATCCAGAATATGATGATGATGATGATGATCAAGAGATGCCTAACTCCTAATTTTATTTCATGTACAGCTTATGGATTTGTAAACTTTGAAGATAGGAGAGATGCAGAGGTTTGGATTTCTCTTTCAGTGACATTTCTATAAATTATGATAACTACTTTATTTAAATGTCAATAATAGTCAATTTTTGATTGTTGGATTAGTTTGATTTTTAGATATTTTTCATTAGATTACGTCGCAAACAGCAATGACAAGGTTACCTAATTGGAAATGTTAGTAATTGCTTTCTAAAGATATAGCCCGTAATATTAATAATAATGATAATGAATTTGGATTGATTATTAATATGAATTAAGTGAAAGCTAATTTTTCTCTTACTTTAACTGGCATTGTATTTCTAATTATAAATTCTAACGATTGATTTCTAGCTAGCTAGAATTGTGTAACATTGTTAAACATAATATCAGTATGTTCATTGTAGCATATTCATTTTCGAGTACTTACTTATATTATTATACTGTTATATATGTTTTGCAGTTTCCATGTACCATTGTAAAGAATGCCATTGTTCATGTACCGTTCTGTTCCGACCTTTGACATCACCGTTCCGTTCTGCCAATGCCGTGCTTTAACCAATAAACTCTAGATCCACGATTACACTGACCTAGTGTGGACTGAGCGTGAACTCCTCCTCTAAACGTTTCCATAGGAGAACCATTTCCTGATATGAGTCAAATGAGATCCACGACCTGATATGAGTCAAATGAGATCCACGACCCGAGATTAGTTTGCGAAAAATCCCTATGCAAGATTCTAACTCATTGCCAATTGTTTATTTAACCATGAAATAATGTGATAGAAATCTCCGGTGAAAAGTCCTTTGCAAAGAATCCAGGCTACCTTTGACCATAAAAGTTACTCCTCATTAATCCACAAAAGAACGATATGTCCCAAAGTTAAAATTCTGTGAAGTGGTGCCAATTGTTCCGAGAGGTATCCATGCATATAATGGGAGGTATCCATGCATATAAACATTCCTGATCAGGGACTTCGTTTGAAAGAAAGCCTATTTACGAAGGAAATTATTATTTTACAAGAGTTGCCATTACCTCCGGTGTGTGCTAACCCTTGATGTAAGAGTGTAGCCTTGCTATTGGAGAAGAGTGGCTTACAGTAAGTGGGGAAATTATCTGTGCACAATATCTATGTGCAGTGAAATTCCTTTTGAAGAATACTCTAGATTTGAATAAGTTGTATGCGGGAAAGTGTCCTACTGGGAAAAATGTAAAAGAGTGACAGGAACACTGCTGGTGTGATATCCAGTGCACTATTTTTGTCTATAAGCTGTTGTGCGCTTGAAGCGGGAAGCCATTAAAGGCCGTGCGAGGCAATTATGCTCTTATACAAAGCATACTTCTTTGTCTGATAGCTTTAACCTCTATTTCAATCAATCTTTTAACCGCTTCAGACAAATCTTATAGGACACAAATCTAGAGAGACAGAGAGAACTATTTTAATTGAATACACACATACAAGTACGCTTACAAGCATAAAGTCATCAAAGAAGGTATACATACCCTATCTAGTTGACAGCCAGCAATCACTCAAGAACAAGCAAACTTTTGAAAGCAACTGAAATGTACATCTGTTGCGTCATTTTCTTCCATCATTAAATGGCGAAATATGCTCTGCCTTGCAATGCCAGATTACAATGTATTTGAAGCATCGTTATAGCTGATCTAAACTTGTAAGATTAATTGAGCAAGTAAATATTGACATAATGATTTTATGCGTCATATGCATCTGCAGTATTTGTATATCATAGACAGTTGCAAATGCCCTTTAAGGCAGAGAAAAAGTGAAATGTAAATGGGCACATGAACAGCAGGTAGCTAAAACCTAACCGAGAGAGTATTCGTGTTGCTCTAATCCCATGACATTACAAGTTCTACTGGTATCTTAGCCCATGTGTAGCGGTTACCTAAGGTAGGAATGTAATTTGTGCCTGACTCCTAGCAACATGAGCACCTGATGCCTATTTCCTGACAGAGTGCTTCAGTTTCTTAACAGGAGCCTAGATTTAGCAGCACAAGCACCCTGTGGCTGTATCCTATCACCTTGTGCTGAGTTTTTGTAAATTGTGCCAAAACTCTCGAGCCCCTGGTGCCTATGAGCTATCTCTCTGTGCTGGAGTTGTGTAACGCGTGCCTCGAATGTTTGTTCTCGACACGAGAAGTGCCATTGTGTGCCCTGTGTATTCTGCGTTACCTCCACTGTAGTGCCTCTGTGTTCTCTAGCCATGTACCCATAACGCGGTATAACGCTATCTTTCATTTTAGATTCATTATTTAACTGTGTATGTATTATAATAATTCAAAGTTTGTATTAAATTTTGATATAACGATGCAATAGCGTAGTTAATGATGAAGAATAATGTGTATAATCGGATGTTCTCTGAAATGTTATGAGATAATCTTTAAAATAATATTTATCTTTTATTTTCTTGTGTGTCACTGAAATTTCGTAGCTTTGTGTAATTTTAACTGTGACAAAGAAAAAGCTTAAGGTAAGTTGATGCCATGGTATAATTTAACTCATCAGATATTTCTAATAGGTGACAATCTCTATGGCTCTGCTTTTTCTAAGATATTTCGTGTATAAATGATTATTCTCTAATGGGGTGCTGTGTTTATATTTGACTACAACTTAAAGGTTTTCTGTCCATTTTAAATTATCACCTGCTGTCTCTAACTTGCAATACTAGTACTACAGTTAGTACTCCGCTGTGTACCATTATTTTTTTTCTAACTAGTATTATACAAAGAGAGCAAAAATTATGCTGCCAAAACTCTCAATACAATGGTAATAATTCTCAGTGTGTTGTTGTTGCTTTGTGATTATAATCTGCACTAATTTTTGGCTGGAGACAGTGGCGACATTGGTAAGATACTCGACCGCGGATCAGTATTTGCGGGGTTCAATTCCTGGGCTTGCCTGTCACTGCCATTTCTTTCAAGTGAGGAAACTGACATTAACATTAACTTTACCAGCTTTATTTCTGATATCTTTGACTTGGAGGAAAAATATTAACATTTAACATAAGTTTTGCATGTTTAAGCTTTTATGTCGACAATGGGAGCGTTGGTTGTTAGGAGGTATGCACTGTATGAACAGTAGAACATTTACTAACTGTGTGGGTTGTGCTGTTGTGCAGGATGCGCTGAGATATGAGAACGGCAGAACTATCTGCGGCACCAGCGTGATCGTGGAGTGGGCTAAGGGCGGCCCCAGGCCCCCCGGCTCAGGTGGATTTGACCGAGGAGGGGTGAGTCCGATTTTAGCAGTTTTATTAATTGCTATTGTTCTGAGCACGAGAGTTTTAGGATAAAATAACTGAAGAAAATGTTTTTTCTAAAGGAAGAAATGTTATCGTATGTGCTGATGTGTAAGTAGCTAGTAGCTATGATCATCATCATCATCATTAATGTCTTCTCGTGAATCCCAGCTTATACTTGGAATGTGTACGACTACTTGGAATGTACAAATTTGCAGTCACATGGAAGTTGAATAAACTGAATATTGTTGTCTATGTTGGTTAACAGTTCATGATAAATAAAAAAAATGTGGAAGTAAGATGTTTCTTATAGAGTGATCTACCTTTAGTATAACTCAGAATTTGATTGGGAATTTATTTGTTATCTGATCGACTTAATCACTGATTGATTGATTGTCTGACTGAATGATTGATTGATTGATTGTCTAACTAATGGATTGATTGACGGAATGATTGGCTGATTGATTGTCTGACTGGCTGATTGATTATGCGATTGATTGTTTGTTGATCAGCGTGGAGGGGGTAGAGGAGGAAGGGGTGGAGGTAGTTTTGACTGCTACAAGTGTCACCGCCCCGGGCACATGGCGAGGGACTGCACTGAGGATGATGATGGAGGCTACGCCCCCCGAGGTGGTGGTGGCCGCTTCCAGCGCGACAGCCCCAGGGCTAGGTGAGTGCTGGAGCTATAGATAGTCCACATGAGATATTCCTCATACTGGCTAATTAGTCATATATAAGTAGAGTTCTTGTTAAGACATTAATATCATCACAATCATCTTCATCTTCTAAGTAAGTAGTGGAGCTATAACTAATTCATGTGAGATATTCTTTAAGTGGATAATTAATTAGTCATATAAGTAGAGTTCTTGTTACGACTTTAATATAACAATCATCTTTATCTTCAGGTGAGTGGTGGAGCTATGACTAGTCCACTTGAGATATTCCTCAAAGTGGAAAATTAGTCATATAAGTAGAGTTCTTGTTAAAACGTTAATAGCGACATAATCATCTTCATCTTCCATTGAATCACAGTTTAGCTAGTGTTAGGATACAAAAATGCATTTAAGCACTGAGATATGTGGACTTTTGAGAAACTTAATAAAACTGGTTAGTTTAGTTAATGCATTGTGAGATGTTTAGCTCTTACTAGAGGCTGTGCGTGAAGGTCGTATCTATGTCTTAGTGGGTTAAGATGTGTTGTTACTGTTTGATTTTTTTCATTCGTTATGCTGATGTAACAGAAGGTTAGTATATAAAAATGACGCTTTTATGGATTGAGTAATTTTTAGGCTGTTGTCTGTGGAGGCAGCAAACTATTAGCAAAAGTACGACCGATATATTGAGCGAGAAATGACAGCTATTTATTCATTAACTGATTAATTTATTTTATTTGGCGTATGCTTTAATCCAGATAGTTGCTTCACTTGTAAGGCAACTTAGCTTAGACAGTCCACCCAGTAGGCGGGTTAGAGGGCACTCCTCAACGATGTTTCATGCTTTGAGGTTGGCTGCAGTTGCAATTAACTATGATTATTGATTGGTTTTCAGATATGGCGGTAGATCGAGGGGTGGTGACAGATTTGATGGAGACAGAAGTTACCGCAGTCGTTCTCGCTAGACGTAGAACTCTCTCGCGCGTACCAGGCAGCTGTTGAACGTTTACAGTAGCGAGATGTGGACAGATACAAACACTAACACATGTAGATGAGCGTGTGTGCTGACTTGATCTGTTTTGTCATAAGAATGTGCACAGTCTATTGTAAGCTTGTCTATGTGTTTGAAAATGATTGTGCGATTTTATTTGGTGCATGTGTGGATTAAGTGTGAATGTAGTATGTATGGGATCAATACATGTATAACAGAGCTGTGTGCTTCTAATGCATTTGTGCCCAACTATGCTTCTTATGATATGTCGCTACATTTTTAGTTGGGATAGTTTTGGGAAATTCATTTTATTGATGTGCTGTTGGAAAGTCTTAATTAACATCATCCACTAAGGAAGAAGTGGGTGTTAAATTTTCAGCGTAATGTGGACAGTATGAAATTAGTATTTTTTATGTTTCTAGCATATGTGTTATGAGAAATTGCTAAATTGTAATTTTACTCCTTCCTACATTTTGCACAAGTATGTATGCGTAAACATTTGATAACAGGCTGTTCAACATTTCTGAACAATTTTCATATTACAGATTTCATATGATGCGTAGCTGCCTCAGATCTGTTGTACAGAGTTGTGCTTTTGAAGGTCATTTTAATTGAGTGGGTGAATGTGATTGATAGAATTAAGACGGGTTTAGTTTGACCTAATCTTTTGTAGGTATTCATAATTTTAGTTTTTGTGAGGTGAATTTCTTGAATCTTTTATCTGAACAGTCTCGTGGTTCATTGACTATTGTCTCATTGATTGATTGATTGATCTTTAAGCAGAATATGAAACTTATAATAGCTGTCCATATCTTTTAAAAAGACTGCTTTGTGCTATTACTTGCATTTCAAATTAAATTGTCATGTATGTTGAATTACTTTCTAATGTAATTTATTCAAACCTCTTTCCAGTGCTATGCAAAGTTAAAACTAGAGAACTAAGATTAAGACTGGTATACCGTATCAGCTAAGCATTCCTACCATAGCTACATTGCTGTCGATCTTGCCATAGCTAAATATCTACTATTCCTACCACAGATTCATAGCTACCATTCCTAGTATAGCTACATAACTGCTATTCCTAACATAGCTTCATAGCTACCATTCCTTTCTCAATTACGAACAGATACGCGCATTGTTCAGCTGTAGAGTTTACTCCGTCTTAGCTTTACTATTGTGCTTATCCACTCCTTCATAAAAACTAATGTGACTCTTCTTTCAGGAGAAAGTAAAGATTTTCAGATAACATTTTATTGCTTAACTTTTACATGGATGGGATGTTAAATTGATTAGAACCAAAGCCTAATGATCGTTTAGCGTCAGCTTCTTGTCTAGAAGAGAAATCAGTGACGACGAGCTTAAGGTTTGAACACCACACGTGATAATGCATTGGCAGAAACCTTGCCTATAAAGAGTGAGCCTAGTTATATTCTGTTTATCGGAACTTTACTACGTATAAAAGCTGGTAAAGCTAAGGTTAACGTCAGTTTCCTCACTCGAAAGCGGTGTCAGTAACGGGCGAGCCCAGGATTTGAACCCCGCACATACTGATCCGCGGTCAAGTATATTACCGACTTGGCTACTGGCTCCAGCCAGTAATGTCTCATGTTCGTAACATACTTGTCTGTTCGCTAGAGATCTCTGGTTCTAAATCCAGACCAAAAGTTTCCACACTTGTTTACTTAAATAGACGTTAAACTTAGCTTTATAATTTCAATATCACAAGATATAAACAATAGGGTGAGGTGAATTGACGTTTAATTCTGTTTAGCACCAACTAGACACTTGGAAGTATCTTCGTAATAAAGGATTATTCTGAGACATGTAAACGAATGCAGGACCATTAACTGTAGACTCTACCAGCTACTAGTAAAACGTCTGCAGTATCATCAGCCCTACTTCGTATTGTAAACTCATCTAAATAATAGAGTATAATGTAGAAAATTAGTTAAAAGTTCAAAGGCGCTTATATTTCTGTCTCCACAACCACAAATCTTCTTTAAACTTAGCATGACTATGGTAGAGTAATATATACCGAAGGCAATATAGGCATACTAGTTTTACAACTTGCAACGCAGAGTGAAAATAAATTACAGAATTCCGCAGAGTATAGTAAAAATTGGTCAGAAATCGCCTTCATTTTCAACGTTTAGGTTGAAATCCGGGATTTCATTTGGTGGTTGATTTTAACAACTAGTCGAAAATTTGTCTCCCAATTAATGTACCTATATAACACTAAAATTAGTAGTAGGTTTTTTCTGCACGAATATGATCAAGTTGTCTTGGCTGCCATTATTTATCTGCAGAATAATTTTTTTCCTAATTCACCCATCTTGCTAAACGCATAGTATCTGAAGTTATTTGCTAGTTTTTCAATTTCTTCTTTCGATATGCTGTCAATGTTTAAAAACTGCCATTACGCTATCGAGACCTACGATTGTTGTTCTCGAGTAAACTTTAATTAAGACAATATATTAACGTCGATTTTGTGATACGGAGGGGATACGAGGTAGTGGTGTATTCGTTGAGATTAGCGCAGATATCTGCTGAAAGCAGCCAGACCCAGTGTTACCACGAGGATCATTTTTGTGTAGCGAGGAACATCAGAGTCGTTACAGAAGTCCTTGAGGCAGGTGTGGACACAGATCTCCATTGATCCGGACTTGCTACATGTCTTCCCGTTCATTGCCACTCCACACTCGCGGTGAACTGTCGCTGCGCCTGTAGCATAGTGGTTAAGAGTTTTAGACTATTAGAATGGGTTGAGTCAGTATAAAAAGCAAATGTTAACGTCAGTTCTCTCTCGGAAGCGATGTCAATGACGGGCGAGCTTAGGATTTGAACCTGCAAATGCTGATCTGCGGTCGAATATCTGCATGCGGCATCGCTGGAGCCAGTGGCGACACCGGTAATATAACTAAATATAACTAAATAAGTGTATGAATAACTCCGTAAATAGTAAAAAGTAAATAGTTAACTCAGTTTGAAGCAATGTCCAGTAATGCTATGATTTTTTAAATTGGACAATCTCGAGGTCTTGGGTTCAATTCTTGTTCGAGCTGATCAGCAGAGTAAAATCATGGATCTTCACAGGACTGCTAATATTGACAATTCTCTATAAGCTGGGCAAATGCTAAAAGAATATAGAATTGAAAGTGTATGATGCAATCTTGTGTGGTAGAAAGCAGACACCCGCACTTGTAGATAGATGGATGAAGAGAGGTAGAGAGAGAGAGAGAGAGAGAGAGAGAGAGAGAGAGAGAGAGAGAGAAAGAGAGAGAAAGTTAGATGCAGAGAGCTACTAAACACTCCCACGCACTCACCCGCCCCTGTGGTGACTGTCTTGCTACAGCCCCCCGTACAGTTCATGAGGGGGATGCCTATACCCCTAAACATCTCCCCGCTCTGTCCGCACGCGTCCGCCCCCTCCACTCCCGTGCAGTTATAGCAGCGCACTGTCTGCGCCCCGCACAGCTCTGTCAGAGCGACGAAAACGACGACGACGACGATTAGAGAGGTCTGGACCATGGCGTTCTTCATCTTTGAGCTGATTAATTTAAAAAGAGTTAATAGGGTTTTGAAAAATGTTGAAAAAATGTCACTATTTATATATATATATATATATACTGCATATATATATATATATATATATATATATATATATATATATATATATATATATATATATATATATATACATGTATATATCCAAATCGAATGGCGAAGATTAGAGGGCATTGACTGATGATATGGTATGCGACAGAGAGGAGCTAAGAAGCTCTTTTCTTACCCCCGACCTCAGTTAAACTGAGAATCAGATGATGACGATAATGGCTCTCTCTCTCTCTCTTCCTCTCTCTCTCTCTCTCTCTCTTTCTCACTATTTCTCTCTCTCCAGCTTTTGATACTTCACTAACTTCTCTTTTTATGTTACCAACTCCACTCTAAAACAATGTCAAATTGCTGGCTCTGTTCACATTATATTTCTAATTAGTCTTTTTTGTTTTATATTGAGCTCCTACAATCTCTCCTCGGCGAGGAAGTGGACGTTAAATCGTATAGAAGCCCAACAACGTTCAACATAATGATCTCTATATAATCGCTCGGCCTTCTTCAACCTTAGGCCCTACATTTCCGCCGATGAGGAACATTAAGTCTGAGCGTTTTCTTGCGGTTTTAATGTAGAATCTGCCTAGGCGATGGTCTTTGTGAAATAACTATAGCCTATCCATATACAATTCACTCAATTTCACTGCAAAATCTATTAATTTCATATTTGTCATTATTTTGGATATTAACTATTGCATTTTTTTTCGTGAACTGTTTTTAATTTAATTGTAGCCTTTGTGGGCATGCGTCAGAGCCTTTGGGCCTGTGTGTTCAATTTCACGTCGCCCTAATGTAGGCCTATGCATAGTGTAATAATATTTACACACATTATAGTGAAATGATCAACTATATTGATATCTATCACTTCTAATACCACATGTTATATCCGTTAGGCAATTTTGTCCATTTTCCTTATAACCAGTCCAGTGAATGTCCGAGATTTTACTCTCAGATCAGCGCGGCTGGGATTCGAACCCATGAGGGTTCAATTCACCTCAGGGTCTGTCATTTAAAACTTCATGACGTTATCTACACCTCTAACCATTGTGCTATTGAGACATTCAATTATTTCTACAGTGTCATTGCGATTTTTGTGACATAAGTATCTATCTAATAGAATATCTATATACTGATATGACAGCACGTATTAGATAGATCATTCTAAAACCTTCGATACTTATAATTGGGAACTTCTGCTATAATCCCCATCCCATGTTCTATGAAAATACTGACCTAAGCTGCAAGACTTCAATTAACATAACATAACATAACAGTTTGTGAGTCAGAAAGCAAACTATTGCTTGTTTGAGACTCATTAAAACACAATAAAAACTAAAAACTAGGCCTACAAAATTAACTAACAGAAAGCATAAAGGCCTATATACATGTACTTAACTAACACAATATTCATGTTTAGGCTAGATATGACACTAACCAGTTGCATTTACAAAAAAGCAAGGGTACTATACATGTATATCAAGAAACTAATTAATCTAGTCTTAGTTAGCTTCCGCTGTCTATTATCAAATTACTATTCCTGATTAGTAGGGCCCATGTCAATTAATTTTCTACACAATAAATAACAAAATTTATAGAGTTAAATATAATAAAATACAAAATAAATATAATTGAAATATTATTAAATAGTCAGTAGCAAATAAAATTGAATCTTTCATTCAGTAGTATAGCAAAAGAAACTAACTTCTTTCTGAAAATGTTCTACGCAGTTCAGGTAGATTTCAATTTCTTCCCCTTTGATGGTAAGTCTCTTTGCAAGCTTTCCTAACTTTTGCTCGATGACATCTCATCCAACCTTATTTATATCTCATTCCAAGGTACCAATTTACCACTTGACCGTCCAACTGTGATTTCAATTCAAGAGCCTTTGAATATTTCCATATTAATTTTATTTTGCTTTGTTCCATCAATCTGGTCGCCTACTGTTTCGTCATCTAAACGACTCATTTGAAGTTTATGATCTGTTTATGACGGTCACTTTCCCATTAATTGTTCTTGCAGGTCATATTAGTTTACGCAAGACAAACAAAATCGCTGGTGAGTAAATTCTCGCTTCTAAGATTTTAATTGTTGGCGGCCTACTCATTTGAGCCATGTACACAGGGAAATGTTTGCGCATCAAACTTTAACTCTGTAAACAACTTGATATCTTCACCGGTTAGTACGGTTAGTATTAGCATCTGAATTACTTCCCAACAATGTAGCGGTATGGCGTGGATCAAGTGCTTCCACTTAGAGCCATTTAATTATACGCGCAGTTGAAATTTAATCATCCCCTTCTAACGACGTGTGTATGTAAGAGGTTCCCCTTGTTGCGGTCGGGTTGCTTGAAGAATAGACCATCCGTGTACTGCACGTATCGCAAAAGGCGACATAAAAACTAGATCTAAACCAACGTCAGAAAGGGTGTTCGGTTGGTCTCCAGAAATTGCTAGAAAATTTCAACAGATGGAAGTGATTGACAGACGATATGGTATGTAGCAGAGAGGATTGGGAAAGGTTTATTCAAATCCCGACCCTAGTTAAACTGGGATTCAAGGGACGAAAAAGAACATGATGATGAATAAAGAGGTGTTTTCTCAAATTAAAGTTCTAAAGAACTGAAATATGTCTTAAAGTAAACAAAACTACCTTCATATTTCGCTGAATATTTATCGTAGAGACTTTAATAAATATATTATCTAATACATGTATATTACAATCATCGGCTTGAGCCAGTGGCGATGTCGGTACGATATTCGACAGCGGATCACTATGTGCGGGGGTTCAAATCTTGGGCTCGCCCGTCACTGACATCACTTTCGAGTAAGGAATCTGACATTAACATTAGCTTTTTAGCTTTTTTACAATCAATCAATCAAAATATGCATTTATTGAACCTCTCTGCCTTGAACTTTAGCCTTTTTGAATTTTTTTGTTTTGAATTTTTAGTCTATGACCGCAAGGTTCATCGTAAGTTGTTCCAGAGAATTCTATCGAACAATAGCTCTCTGCCAGTATAGACATTGACACCACCATTTTAAATATATAACGAATCAATCAATCAATAGATTCATCGATTAATTAACGAATCGCTCAATTGATCAATAAATCCATTCATCGATCGAACGATCGGTCTAGAAATCGATCCATCGATCGATCAGGCAATCAGTCCATCAATATACATCATTATCATCTTCGTCATCTTCCCTTAGATCCCAGTTTAACCAGGGTCGATGATAAGTATACATCAATATACATGTATTACTTTATTTTATAGTAGGTCTATTTCTCGTTTGCTAAATTTCAGAAAATGTTGCAGATCATCCAAAAGCCTTTCAGTTTCAGGATAATTCTATTGTTAATTTCTTATGGATAGCTTCAACTTCCTGTGCCGGATATATTTTCGTACAAATTTCTGTCATCGTGAACATATTGTGTCCGAGTCGCCACTGTAGAATAGATCAGCCGTTAATTGAACTTATTGTATTAGACGATTGTGCAGACGACTAACGAAGACAATGGGAAACCACTTCAGAAGCCGCATTTTACAAGGTTACTTGTTGATCATTGGAATGCTCTTGATGAACGAGGTAGCAGCTTGTGAATAGGACAAATACATACCTTGACCAGGACAAGGTATGTATTCCTATTTACCATCTGCTTCACTCGGCAGCTCAATAAAGAGAATGAGAATGATAGAGAGATATCCAGAGAGAGAGAGAGAGAGAGAGAGAGAGAAAGAGAGAGAGAAAGAGAGAGAGAGAGAGAGTGAGAGAGGAGAGGGAAGAGGGAGAGAGAGAGGGAACTATATAGAGTCACTATAAAGTGAATGCTGGTGAAACTATGTCACAGAGTAATAGTCATTTAAGATTTATGAGCTGTTTAATGCGTATATTGTTTGCGGACACTCTCACACTTGATAACACTTAATAAACCAAAGATTACCATCTTGATAAGCCGCTGTGACTGTCTTCAATGAACTTGTCCTAGCGGGAAATTGCTAATCCAAGCATACTCAGAAATTAGCCCAAATTTTATCCTCTAGTTGTGAACATGTTACAACTAATGGTAAAGCTTTATTTTTGCAGTATTTAACTTATAATATATTTCTACTATTACAATTGCTGCACTATATTTGGAGGGCAATAATATCATTACATTAATTATATAATACGCTCACGTTTGTTAGTAACATTTTTCGTATTAGGCCTACATGTACTTATGAAATACTGAGTTTATTCAAATTTTCGTTGCGTAATTTAAGGATATATAATTTTATTAAATTCAAAATATCGGTCAGCAAGTTAACAGATATGCTAGGTTTTCAAGAAAATCTAAATATTTTTCTAAGCAATTTCTTATTACTAGGCCTGCTAATATGCATGCGCTTAATACGTTAACACTCTCCTTTTTATCAAACTTATGCCAAATACTGAAATTTAGTAAAACTTATTTTTCGTCCAACAGGTAACTTATTTAAAAAAAACTATATCGTTGCAAAGCAGAGACGGATCCAGGAATTTTTATGAGTTCAGAAAGTATTTTAAGATTTTTTTTATCGTATGCGCAGCTTTTTTTGTTAATTTCTTTTTGATTGAAGATCGACTATAGACGTCCCTGACATTGCCTTATGACGAGGAACCGGACGCTAAATTATTATTGATTGATTGATTGATTGATTATAGTCAACTATCCTGCCCCCTGTTTTCTCACTGGTCACTGGTGAACAGAATTTTTAATTCGTTTCCTTTGAAAAAGTTTCTTATGTTTAAACAATTGCACATACATTTCGAGGTGGTCTATGGATACGCCACTGTAAAGTGCAGTCGGTAAGAAACTCTACCTCGGATCAGTAGGTACGGGGTTCAAATCCTGGGCTCTCCCGTCACTGACATCGCTTTCGAGTGAGGAAACAGACGTTAACCTTAGCTTTACCAGCTTTAAAGTGTAGAGATGCCCATGCTTGGGACACTACTAATCGTTAAATAATAAACTCTGCTCCGCAGAAGGTTTGTCTTTGAGACCAGATTTTAGTCTCCATGAATGCAAGTGTGTATAGCATATAACAACAGTTACTGGTTTGAGTAAATGAGTCTGAGTTCTCGTGGATTAGGAAAAAGCTAAAGCTAAAGCTGGTAAAGCCATTATTAACGCTCGTTTCCTCACTCGAAAGCGATATTAAGGACGGGAGTGCCCAGGATTTGAATCGCCTGTGGCGATGTCGGTAGGCTACTCGACCGCGGATGAGTATGTGCCGGGTTTAAATCCTGGGCTCGCCCGTCACTGACATAGCTTTCGAGTGAGGAAACTGACGTTAACCTTAGCTTTTTGCTTTTAAATCATCACACTTAAAATAATAAAAAATGTATAAGGAATTTTTAAGTTTTGTTCTCATGACTAAGGCGTACTCCACTGAATCTAGATGATTGAATGTTAATATTTCACTAAATATTCTGCAGTCATTTAGCTACTTATATGTATGTGGTTAAGTATTTTGTGAGAATAGCTATATAGTTATTTTCAAGGGTTATTTTACTGTTTTGGATTACACGCACATGCTTATTTCGTCCTGAAAAACTTGCTTTTATTTAATTAGCTAATTTAAAACTAGTTTTTACGAACATTGGCTTCCCTTGAAAATAAAGCGACAAGTAAAAACTAAATTTAACGTCAGTTTTCGTAGTAGGAGCGATACAATTACAAAGTTTCGTGATTCGAACCGTTAGCTTTTGTAGCAAAACCTGCTAACCATTCGTTCAACGCATCGGTACAACCGAGCAAGAAAAGACTTACGCAACTTCAGTAGCTTAAAGACGTCAGCCACTATTGATATACAGTTCGAGCAAGACTTGATAAAATTTTTTATCGATTAATAGTTAATACTATTTGGATTATTTGATTAATTTAAATTAGAGCTTTGGCATTACAACTGTTTTATTTCTTTATTTGGCCTAAATAACTGTAAGTTGTCAAATTACTTGATTATGATTCATTTTTTCATTGCCTAGATTCAGAAATGCATCTTTCAAATTAATTAATTGTTAATTGTTCATGTTCAACCTTAATGTCTTAAATGTAATTCTTTAAACTATACTTTGTTAACTATTTAATAAAAACAATTAATGTGGCTAATAATTTGTAATGACTTTTCTGCACCGTCTGCAACATTCTAACTTTCTTATACATGCAAAGATTCTACTGCGAAATAAGGATATATTTATTTAAATCCTCTTGTTTTCATTTATCAGTTTCTGAGGCCCATTTTTTTTGTCAAGAAAGATGCATTTCTCTTCAACCTTCAAATTCTCGTCCTTCTGAGATGATGGAAGTCACGGTGAACCACATTCTGGATATCTTGTACGGATTCTGACTTTCAGAGAAATATTGTTTGAACAGTGAATCCAGTGATCTGGCCGTCCCTGATATGCTATTGAGCAAGAAACTGACACTAAACATGGCTTTGATTTTTCATCATCATCATCATCTTCCCTTAAATCCCAGTTTAACCAGGGTCGGGATACGAATAGTCTTGCTCCAGTCAAATTTATCCATTCGTTTAAGTTTTTGATTTAATTTCTGGAGCACAGGACCAGCACCAACAATGCCGTTTCTGACGCTGGTTTGGATCTAGTTTTTATGTCGCCTTCTACAACACGCTGGTTTGGATCTAGTTTTTATGTCGCCTTCTACGACACGCGCATATTTACACGGTTGGTCTATTCTTCAAGCAACCCGGACACAACACGAGGAACTGGCTTCACAAGAAAATTCTTCTCTCCTTGGCTTTGACTTTTAAGAATCAAATTGAAATTGAAATGAATACAAACACAATGTAGTAATATTATGACTCTTTAATAAGGCACATGTCACGATATTTAAGTCATAAAATTAGTTTCTAGTTAGTAATAGCGAGAGTCCATTAATCATCCCACCCCGACCTAGTGTCATCATCAAGTCCGACACAGGAGCGGATGTGAGGGACTTCATCAACTCTCATTGTGATGGATAGCAGCCTAAAGATTCCGTGTTACTAGTAAAGCTTAATTATGTGCACACTATATTATTATATTCTTGAAAGAATTTAAATATTGGACCTTCAGAAGGAGGTTACTACGTTTTAAAAATGTATTCGCCCACGTTATAATTTCATATAAGCTGGGTTAGTGCTGTATGGTACACAAATCTGCATCAGCACTATTGAACTCTTATAATGCATGACAAAACAGTCTGTAATTAGTTCATATTTGCTTATTTCCCTCTTTAATCAACTTAATCTTAGTCAAGTGTGAATAACTTAATTACAGGTGTTTCTCCTCTATTTAGTTGAAATTTCAGACCTCATTGAGTAAGCAATACGATAAGCGATTATTCAATTTTCTGGAGATTATATTAGGCCTAATTTGTTAAGTTTAGAAATGATCAAGAGCAAGACAGTTTAATGAGCGAGAGAAGAGTTTTAGTTGTGAGAGAACCGGGCTACTACAGCGAGCACGAGTGAGAGGACTAGGGCAGGCAGAGCGTATCTGGGCAGGTCGGCGTGGTTGCAGAGGGCCGTTGTGCAGGTGTGGACGCAAGCACCACCAGCGCAGATCTTACCGGCAGTTCCCGCTCCACAAGTTCTGGCGACAACTGCAAAAAAACAGTCGCAGGAAGCCCCGTATAATATAGCAACAACCGTAGTATTGATAGGATGAATTATGGTAAAAGACTGCATTTAATACTTTACGTCACACACACACACACACATACACACACACAGACACACACACATAAACACGCCTATACAGTATGCCAAGTGGCAGGTCCAAGGTACATGTTCATACTCAGAGTTTGGATTCACCCGAACTACGAATAAACAGGTTATTCTTTTCACACAGATTTATGTATAATCCACACCTTAATGTAGCCTATAGCTTGAGAATAATATGGCTTCTGAGGTGGTTTCCCCTTGCCTTCCTTATTTCTTGCTCAGACTTCACTTTTGACACGCGTCATGCGGATTACGGTTGGTCTATTCTTCAGCGTTTTGGACACAACACGGACTATATATACATGTAGGCCTAATATATACATGTAGGCGGTATACTTATATATATATATATACATATACTTATATATATATATATATATATATATATATTCATAAACACGTATAACTTGCATTTAGAATTAGGTAATTTTTATATAAAATAAAAAGTTACTTATTGATTGATCTATCTGATGCATTGAGTGAGTCCAAGAAACTTTACCTTTGTTTGCGACGCTCTTGGAGCAAGAATTTGTACAGTTTATTTTCGTCACTGCTGTACCGGTGCTCAGGAACTTTGCCCCATTACCGCAAGGTTCAGCGTCAGTGGTCCCGGTGCAGACGTAGCACTCTATCTCACCATAGCTTAGTGCCAGCATTGACAGAAGCACCACCATTCCAAACATAACAGCTTTACCAGACTCCATTTTATATCTTCTGTTAATCAATCAATGCCTAAATCAGTTAATTACAAAAAATATTTCATAGTGAAGTTATTAAATTAATAAATTAATATTTAATAGTTAGTAAATTTATTTGATTATTGATTTCGAACACTGTACAGTAATTAACTTTGTCGAATGCATTACTAAAATCCACAGAGGAAGCAATACCGCGACGATCGTGATTCGTTAAGTAATTAATAGTCAGCTATAGATTTTAAATATCTGATTAGTTACATTGAACTTAATTTTTTATGCTGGCGTGAATTTCTCCTTGTCTACAGTAGTTGCTAAATTCAAAGTAGTTACAAACGGGTTAACTTACAGAATTGATCTTGATTTAATTCACAAAAATTAAGCTGCGTGAAGTTCATATTTTCAATTCAAATTAAGGTTGATTTAATTTTTAAATTTTAGTTCACATTTTCAATGCATCTAATTTTTATTTAAAAGGCTGAGTGAGGATTGGATATTTAATCAACGGTAACCCACAGCTTCTCTCGAAGACACTTTAGCTATTACTGAAGCCAATAAAGCAACGGCAATATTCTCATTAAAGTCATCTTAAATCATTTAATCGGTCCGCAGTTTAGTTAACCTCCGATACTATGATTATAGAGCGAGATAGCAAAATCGGTTTATTTCGTATGTGCTCTACGAATGACTCCAATTGCAAGTTTAATAAATATTTTAATAGACATTTTATCGCAATGTCTATATAATAAATATGATATATATGAAATATTAATATATCTGCCGTTATGAATTATAGATATATCTGACAGGGGTTTCAGTTTTCTATATCTCGGTATTCTGAACGCACTGTGTACATTGTTCATCGTACAGAGAAGCTACTTTGTGATTAAAGGAAAGCAATGAAAAACAACCCTAGGGGTTTAATGTGGCAGACTGATGGCTACTTCAGTTTTAGTGAAAGTCAAACATCTGTGATGCAATTTATTTCCTTGATTTTATCACATCGGTTTTACGAGTGCTCTATAACGAGCGAGCTAAAAGGCTGAAATATGTATCCTGAAACCGTAGAACAACAAATCACTACTTGACAGAGTAAGAGAGAGAGAGAGGGAGAGAGAAAGAGAGAGTGAGAGTTAGAGAGAAGAGAGAGAGAGAGAGAGAGAAATATAGTTAGAGAGAGAGAGAAAGAATGAGACACATTGAAATGTGTATATTTCCTACCTGTTTTTTCTGTAGATGGTCTCTTGTTTGACTAGGTAAAGTTTTTGCAACTCTCTCTCTTCTGGACTGCTACAGCTTTGCCACCTTGCATCTTATATACTGACGGTTGCTGGGCAGTATTTTATTTGTCGTCAAGACACTTTTTCAATGTTTCTGGTAATAAGCTTCGGAACGTGCACGAAATTAACTACGAGGAATTAATATTCTGGATGCAGTTTGTTAGCATAAGATTTAGTTCAGTCGCTTGTTTGAAAGTGGTTATTACCTAATGTCATGTAACTCGCATGTAAATGTAGCTCGTTTTTCTTTAATCAGTAGGATTATCAAGGACGTCCATCTATAAGGTACTCTAAGTTATTTACTCTAGTGAGATATTCATTCTCGCAGCAACTGTACAAGAGTTCATGCAGCCCGCTGCACCACAGATCTAGAGTTTTCTTCCTTTATCATTGCTATCGTTCTTATCATTCTTATCATTCTTATCCTTCTTATCATTCTTATCATTCTTATCGTTCTTATCGTTCTTATCGTTCTTATCGTTCTTATCGTTCTTATCGGTCTTATCGTTCTTATCGGTCTTATCGGTCTTATCGGTCTTATCGGTCTTATCGGTCTTATCGGTCTTATCGGTCTTATCGGTCTTATCGGTCTTATCGGTCTTATCGGTCTTATCGGTCTTATCAGGTCTTATCGGTCTTATCGGTCTTATCGGTCTTATCGGTCTTATCGGTCTTATCGGTCTTATCTCTTATCAGCTTATCTCTTATCAGCCTTATCAGCCTTATCAGTCTTATCAGCCTTATCAGCCTTATCAGTCTTATCAGTCTTATCAGTCTTATCAGTCTTATCAGTCTTATCAGTCTTATCAGTCTTATCAGTCTTATCAGTCTTATCAGTCTTATCAGTCTTATCAGTCTTATCAGTCTTATCAGTCTTATCAGTCTTATCAGTCTTATCAGTCTTATCAGTCTTATCAGTCTTATCAGTCTTATCAGTCTTATCAGTCTTATCAGTCTTATCAGTCTTATCAGTCTTATCAGTCTTATCAGTCTTATCAGTCTTATCAGTCTTATCAGTCTTATCAGTCTTATCAGTCTTATCAGTCTTATCAGTCTTATCAGTCTTATAAGACTGATAAGACTGATAAGACTGATAAGATTGATAAGTCAAAATATCTTGACACACAAAGGTCGTGGTTAAAGCTGATAAAGCTAATGTTAACGTCAGTTAACTCTCACTCGAAAGCGTTTTCAGTGACGGGCGAACCCAGGATTTGAAACCCCGCACATAGTGATACGGTTAGTGTCTCAATTAGCCAGTCTAGAATATATTGACGCTTATTATTGTAATTTGTTGAGATTTAAGAGTCAACTATTAAATCCTGCATCACAACGCATATCAATGAGAGATTAGCTAAATGCTAATAAGAGATAGCTAATTCTGACTTTCCATTGTGGCCTTGTATTCAGCATACCATTCAGCATAGGCCTATACATTTATCTGTCTAACCTCAAGGCTACAGGGCACCTCTAGTTCCTTAATAATCTTCATAGGCTTCCAGTGGTTTAAAGAATTAAGTTAAAAATTGGTCTGTTAACTTTCAAAACACTTGTCTTTAGTAGACCTTCTTATCTTACCGATCTCCTAATCCAATATCAACCTTCTCAAAAGCTTCATTCTGCATATGCTAAACTGCTAAAATTCCTAACTTTCTCGTATCCTTAGACGTTTATTTTCTTTTTCGGCACCTACTGTTTGGAACTCTCTACCTTCTGATCTTCGCTCATGATCTAGATTCCTGCTCTTCGCCTCCTGATCTTGGCTCATGATCTAAGTAGTGGGATCATGATTTCGCTCACGATCCTACTATTTCCACTTTCCGTTGTAGTTTGGAAACACATCTCTTCCCACCATAGATTTTATTTCATCTTGCCTGATTGCTTTTAATCACCGGACCGGTACCGCTTAGAATCGTTTTCTTTCTCTTAAACACATATTTTTCAGATCGTTTGGGGTGAATCGATTTGTAGCGATGTGATGGGAGACGTCCCTGGCTTTATCCTTGTATGAGGAAACTAACATTAAACCATTATTATATATTATTGTTATAGATCTGATTAGCATTGGATTATTGATGCTCGATGTTGACATGGACTAGAGCTAGACACGTGGATAAAGTGTCATATTCATTGCAGAAAGATAATAAGAAGCTGAATGCAGTCCTAAACGAATCAGAGGTGGACATGGATTGAGTTTGCCATGGGTTGGGTTGGGTTGGGTTGGGTTGGTTTGGATTGGGTTGGGTCGGGTGCAAATTTTTGGTGACAGACGTTGGTTGAGTTGGTTTGGGTTCATCTTGTCAAGTTACAAAATAAGGAGAAATTAAACGTAGGGCCTATAATAAATGATATTTTATGACCGTTATAATAAATGTCTATTTTTATGACTGTTCATGTAGATCGGGTTTAGTGAGTTCTTTTATTTTCATCCACAATCACTTTAGTTTCTGATGTTCTGTTATATGGACCTGTATATGCGCCTGAAATAAAATAGTTTGATTTTGATTTGATATGAAAATCTGCGCAGACTTTCTTTGTGGTTCACCAAAAAAGTTTGCGAGGGAATACGGGTGGAAGGTAGAGAGTGGGCTACTTAATCAAGTGAAAGTTAATTTTTGACATTGGCAGAACAACGAAACGATTGCAATAGTTTCATTCAAATATATTTTACGATACTGCAATGCTGCTTCGATTTGTAAAACTGCTTGATTTTACCAAAGAAACACATCTCCCACGATCAATTCTCATAAGACATTATATCTCTCAGGATCGAATTCGACAGCTGTTTTGTAGTTAATTGGTTTCGCTGTAGCTGAATTGATATTGATGTAGGGCACGCGAAGTTCACAATGTGTGTTAAGACTATAAGGGGGTTCGCCAGATACTATATCATTGAGTCGGTAGATTGCTCAAGAAGTTAAGTTTTCCTCTTTATTCATTATGAGAGGCTCAGAAAATCCATCGATTTTTTCAATAATTTCAAACAACCTTTCCCATCAGTGAGGGGGTGCTTTAGCCCCATTCTTCCTTTCCGTACCCGTCCCCATTTCACCGCCCTACTCTTCATATGCTAGTGGCACAGGATTTAGTCGGGTAGTAGTGGCACTCCTGGGGTCGTGGACAGTAGTGAACATTTTGTGATCCCCCCAATGTTCTTTGAGGTTATGTTACTGAGTTTCTTTAGTAATCTGTAAAAAGTGACTGTTAGGTTCAAAATGGCAATGGGATTGGTTGGTTCTGGCTATGTTTTGAACGTTTTTGGTGGGTTGGATCCATTAAATGATGGGTTGCGATGACAAAAATGGACCCATGTCCACCTCTGAAGCCAATTAATCCAGTGGGTCAAATTATTGTTTGGTGAAACTAAATACAACAAATTATTATAATTCTGACTTATATATATATATATATATATATATATATATATAGTATATATTATATATATATATATATATATATATATATATATATATAATATTTAACCATTTCTTGGTAGAAAACATACACAGATATAATTAAATTGCAACAGATGATACAACAGCATACATATAAGAAGTTTAAAAAAGTATAATATAAAATATTAAATGTAGACAACTTATATGCTATCGTATCAATATTTTGAAATATAGTCACGTATTAATATTTCGTATTAGTGAGCTAAATTGATGAAAACCGTTAAAACATTTGTGAATCATTTGTGAATCATGTGTGACTTATATGTGAATCAATTGTGAATAATTTGTGAATAATTTGTGAATAATTTGTGAATAATTTGTGAATCAATTGTGAATCATTTGTGAATTATGATTTTATTGAGAAATCTTTAGAATACTGACTCTAATGACTCTTCTGACAAAATATTTAATGTGTCGTTTCCAATGACTTTTATTAGTGTATCTACTTACTCAATGGATTAATACTTTATTTTAAAATCGCTATTGCCTCCAAGGGCTGCATTTGAATATAAATTGACTTAAAATGACTTTGATGTCATCTCGATTGACTATAAATGACTTTGATGTCATCTCGATTGACTATAAATGACTTTGATGTCATCTCGATTGACTATAAATGACTTTGATGTCATCTCGATTGACTATAAATAACTTTGATGCCATCTCGATTGACTATATATGACTTTTATGTCATCTCGATTGACTATATATGACTTTTATGTCATCTCTGTTGACTCCAAGTGACTCGGCTATCATTTCTATTGACTCTAAATGGCTCAACGCTTACCTATATATCGACGCTAATTGAATCAACGGCCACTACTATTGACGCTCAATGACCCCCTGAATTCTTAGCATATTAATTTAATTATATGAGTTTAATTTATTTAGATCGATATGATTGATTGATATATTGATAGATCGATTGATTGATTGATCGATATTATTCTATTCAATATAAAGCATGATTGAAAAACAAAATTGAAATATATTTATCATCAATGACTCCTTAGCGAAGTTAATTCATTTAAAACGGATTTTATTTTGCACAGATTAACAGCTTGTTAAAGGCTGCATAAACCGATCTTAGATAGGCGGGTTTAAATCTAACCATAGCCTACCTTCATTGACCAGTTTTAAATATAAAATTCTATAAAATGAAACTTTAAGCTGGTAAATTTAATTTCCCGTGTTGTGTCCGGGTTGTTTGAAGAATAGGCCAACCGCTGACTTCATGTGTCGCAAAAAGGCGACCAAAGCACCAAGATCAAACCAACTCACTGTAGCATACCACTGTCTGTATAATATAAATGCACTTTTTACGTGCCAATTGGCATAATACTGGAGAGAGAGAAAGAGAGAGAGAGAGAGAGAGAGAGAGAGAAGATAACGTATGGAATCAAAGTTTAGTTATAAAGATGAAAGTTTAGTTATAAAGCAAAGTCTAATCAATTTTCGTATCACAAGGGAAACAATCAGTGACTGTGTGGTTGGGATGTGAACCCATTGGTTTCCTGATTTTAAGTCAAGCTTTCAACCAAACCATCCATCTTGACGATGTATTAATTAACAGTTACACTGTATACATTAATTAAAATGAGATCACTATTCTAGGGACTGAGCTTTTGTCAAAACACTTAAAGCAAATTGAGTGCGTTTGAAGTGCACTCACTGTATTTACATTCTGGTTTAGTTAAACCAAAAACTTTCCGAAGATAAAGCGTCATATGTTGTGCTAATGTGTACGAACCCGTTCAGTGAAAATGTAAATATACAGTTCATTAACATCAAAATCAAAATTAAAACTTCAAGAAGATTATAAATAATATTGCAGAATATGTGCACAGGCATTGATAGGAAATCATTTAAATGATATGGTATGAGAAAGATATAACAGCTTCGCACTGGTCAAACTATTTGAATTATTGCTAAAGATTTCTGGTCCACCATTTGAAGGCCATTTCATCAATTTATAGATCACGCAACGATTGAGTCAACTAATCCCAAATGACAACATAAATAAACTTATGTTGCTTAGCAACCCGCTCTAGTTTCATTCCGAAGGTTTTGTACTTCAAAGGATATTTAGGTGGAACATCAGAAACTTTCTGACTATGTCTCAGTATTTAATTAGCAGTCTATTTACTATCGCTCTAGAGCAAAATACAGACTGACGCAGTTTATAGTCACTAAAGTCTCCATAAATTAGGGGAGGGGGAATGGCGTAAAAATAGAGTGTTTGCCTCAGAAGCAAGTGGTTTAGATTCAGTCTCGGAGCAGTTAACAATAAAAGAATATTTCCCATGGATTTTGAAAAGTTAATCGAGTATCAGAGCTTGTCGCTAATAGGATCTGTATAAAATATAAATCGAGGAAAGTAAAAGATTAAAAAATTGTGCTATGAACCCGTACAGTAGTCTCTAAGGCCGGCCACATATCATCGTGACACTACTACAGAAATTATCGTTTAAAGTGTTGTTGTGATGAAATCCAAATGCCAAAAAATCCACGAAGGAACTGGAGTGCGGATTGGAGAAGACTTTCAGAGCTAGCGACAGAATACGGTTCAGGAGATCCGTAAAATTCTGATCATAAAATGAAGACGTTTTCATTTTTGCAGAAATTCTAAAGTAGCCTACCCATTAAAATTCTGAGCGGCTTGGGCTAAACTATTTTCGCTTTCTCCCCAAGGTTACTTCTCCACAATAGATAAATCGCCCATACT
Source organism: Enchytraeus crypticus (assembly GCA_905160935.1). Classification (NCBI taxonomy): domain Eukaryota; kingdom Metazoa; phylum Annelida; class Clitellata; order Enchytraeida; family Enchytraeidae; genus Enchytraeus; species Enchytraeus crypticus. The sequence continues at coordinate 1,394,313 of CAJHZI010000806.1, read as the reverse complement.
CCACTTTCACGGAGGGTTTTAATGAGAATGGTTGAATATTAGCATCAAAAGATATAGAATTCTTTATTTGAAATAAACAATTTGATGATGAAATTCGACATTTGCAGACATACACTTCGTAGTACAATAACTCTGTTGTAACTAATTGACTCGCTTGCCTATGACGGAGAGGCACAAGGCACCGAGGATGGAGAGAGTGGAGTAGCGGAGGACAGGAGCAAGGCTGGTGTTGTTACAGAGGTTTGTTGTGCACGCATAAACACATGACGTCACGCTGGCCGCAGTGGCGCAGCCTAGAGACAGGCTGGAGGTTGAGGCAGGGGAACAGCTTCTTGCGTACGTCGTCACACCTGTGCAAAAACATCAACAACGCACGGCTTGCACTGAACTGAATTACATGCTTAAAAAACCTAAAGTTAACGTTAGTTTCCTCACTCGAAAGCAATGTCAGTGACAGGCGAGATCAGAATTTGAACCCCGCACATACTGAGCCGCGGTCGAGTAACTTACCGACATCACCACTGGCTCCAGCCATCCTCAACGCACGGCTGCACTGGACTGAATTACAATTTTACTATTACTTGCTTAGTTATTTGAGTACATATATTTAAATATACAGTAAATCAAACGTGACATTTTAAAATAAATATTAGGCGACATGAGTTGTACTGTCACACCACAATGAAATGTGCCATCTCTTTAACTCAGACCTTGAACGTGCATGTATCATATCAGTTAATGTCCAACACAATCTAAACAATTCATTCATTTCTAACTTAGATATATGCATGTTCATGTTCTCTTCTAGCACCAAGTAAGAAAACTCTGTACACACATGCGGTGTATGTTATGTGTATTACGAATGGAATTAAAAAATATATCCAATATTAAACGACCTCAGCGTTTAATTGTTCCGTCAATCAACAGAAGACTGAACTGAACAGAAGACTGGACTGGACTCAGTTGCTTGAATAGAGACACTGCACAGGTTTTTGATCCTACTTTGTTTTCTATTTGTCTTAAATTCTTTCCAACAGAATCTCTATATGACTGGAAGCTAATTTCCTTTCTACGCTTGATCCCCGACCACCTTAGTAGAATATAATTTTAAAAATAGAAATAATTATTTCAATAGAAAATCTACTAAAATTAAACAGACTGGACACGGTAGATTTCGTAGTTAAACAAGAGTTACAGCCCGTCTCCACAGTGACATCTGAAGTGCTGGTACTGTTCGAGCTAGCGTCGTAAGTGACTGTGGGCCAACAGTTGCTGGTTGCACTTGTTGTTGTTGTTCCAGCACAGACATAACAGCTGATGGTTGCATCGCCCTGATGTAGGGCCAACAGGGCCAGGGCCGAGAACAGGGCTACCGATGTGGGCTTCATGTTTAGCTGCGGGTACATGCAGAATAACGTGAATATATATATATAATATATATATATATATATATATATATATATATATATATATATATTATATATGTAATATTATATATATATATATATATATATACATATGTACAGCGTGAAAGCTAATGTTAATGTCAGTTTCCTCACTCGAAAGCAATGTCAGTGACGGGCGAGCCCAGGGTTTAAATCCCGTACCTTCTGATCCGCGGTCGAATATCTTGCCGACCTTATATATACTGTAGTATATAATTATATCTTTGATCGCATTAAGTCGCTTTATAGCGCTATTTTATATTGACAGTGGTGCTGTGTCCGTGTTGTGTTCTGGATATTTTTTGTATAGTCCAACAGTAAACTGTACGTGTCGTAAGACTAAGCAATTACTGAAGAATGCAACAGGGAATCACCTCAGACGCCTTAGATTTTCAGGATATAGGGTAGTATAGGCTATATTAAGGTGTGGATAAAGCATAGTATTTCGTGAAAAGATTAACTCGTTATTTGATTGAGTGCTCTTTATGGAGCGTGAAAGAAGTATGTAAGAAAATGTTCATTGGAACTGCTACTTGGTTGAACACTAAGAGGAAGAGATTCATAGTATTATTCGATTACCTTTTGAAGATATCAATTTCTATGTTACTAACATCACCTTTTAGCGTATTGACTTTTATATTAATTCTTATTCAATGGTGTTTCACTACGACGTCATGGAGGAGTTTGCAAGTTCCTTATGGACGCACTCTAGCGAATAATTAAGTCAACGCGCATTATAGTGAATAATCAATTAAGTTGATATCTATCACTTTTTAAAACCACATATTTAATCCGCAAGGCAATTTAGACCATTTTCGTATAACCAGTCCAGTGAATGTCCGAGGTTTTACTCTCAGATCAGCGCGGCCGGGATTCGAACCCACGAGGGTTCAATTCACCTCAGGATTTGTCACGTAAAACTTCATGACGTTACCCCTACGCTATTAAGACATTTAAATTAATTACAAATTAAGATTCAAATTAAGTTCCTTATTGGTGCACTCTGGCGAATAAATAAGTTCCTTATTGGCGCACTATGGCGAATAATTATGTTTTCTGCCAAAGAATAAAGATCAGTGATTAGTAGGAAAATGTTTTTTTAGAGGTCTCCGAGCGCTAATTATTTCAACAAATGTTAATTCCTATGTTTATTTATTTATTATTTATTTAGATCACCAAAAAGAGTCATTCAACCCTGTACAGTTCACAAGCAATGCAAACAAACAAGTAAATGCAATAAGTGAGCACAATTTAAATGTGAACCATTGTGAACTTAAAACGAAAATATAAAGTAAAAATTAAAGAATTGAAATAAAGAAATCGATGATTGAAATGATGAAACATTAAGATGTTCGATAGGACATCTTAAATACCTGGGTTGAGTTTCTCCAAAAATATTTTAATACATTTAATAAAAGAGCAAAATAGTTTTACTGGTTATTAGAATAGACTTCTATGTAAACTATATAAAACACAGTTATTAGGAAATATATCTACTAGATTATCTGAATGTTGACCGGTCAACAGCTTAAATATTTCACATAAAGTGCTTTCAGCGAGGGTAAAGTTAAGTTGATTATTTAATAAAACACCAGTATTGATATGTAACTAAAAAGTAGTTAAACAGAGCTACTGTTTAAATAAAAAGTAGTTAAACTACTTTTAGCTAAACTATTTCGTAAATTAAAAAGTAGTTAAACTAAACTGTTGTTTCAACTAAAACAATATTTTGACTAAACTAAGCTATTTTGTTAACCAAAAAGATGTTAAACTAAACTATTTTTAACTAAAGAAATAGTTAAACTAAACTATATTTAACTAATATAAAAATAGTTAAACTAAACTATTTTTAACTAAATAAAAATAGATAAATTTAGCTTTTTTATAATGTATTTTTTAATTAATACACAGTTGCATCGTATTAAAGTATCACATTAAAATAAACAATTCTATCATGATTTTAATTGCTAATATTATACAGATTATTACTGTCAATATATCAGATTAATAATGTCACTACCTCCAAATGCATCGCTGATCAAGATCGTATGTATCTAGAGCTTATTGGTTAAATACTATAATATCTGAATGAGGTCAGATATTTTCTTGAGGAGAACGTACAACGGATTTCAGTAATTTTTGGTCAAAAATCCGACACCAGTATCTAAAGGTATATGAGGGAAGGGGGAGGGATGGGTTCATGATGTAAGGGGTCAAACCCCCACCGCTTCACCGCCCGTCAATTTGTACCATGATTAGTGATTGTAGTATAACTTATCGTAATATGCATACGTGACGATGAAGGAAACAGGATTTTTTATCAGGGAATGACGCCCCTACCCAGTGAATGTCAGTCGAAGCTGAGGAAGACATAGGGGGAACAGCTCGTCATAATAAAAGTCCCCAAGAATAATGGTATATCAAAAGGAATGTTATAAATAATTTAAAGATCCACTTGTATGTGGGCATGAAGAGAGATGGAAGATGGATATGAGTAGAGGCTTTATATATCATGGACCTGCCAACAGGCAGTTTACTAAGAGAGCGAGAGAGGGAGGTGAAGGAAATTAGTTGAGAATTTGTTATCATGAGAATATAATCAAAACAATGTTGTACTGTGCCATCAGAACCAGTAAATCGATATAAGGGTGGTTATTTGATATTAAAGATTGATTTCACAGGAAGGCTGTCGTCGATATATTAAAAGAATTTACAAGATTTTTTGCATCGATTTCTGTAAACAAATCTAACTATTATTTGCAACTAATTTTTTCGTTTAACTTTTAAAATAAAGGAGTACTTGACTATTAATAAAATTTAACTAAAGAGTATTTAAATTTTTGCTTTAATTAAAGAAAAAGTTAGACTAAACTAGTTACTCGAATTTGTGAAACTATTGCCCGTCACCGTAAAACACAAATTAAAATAAATTACTGACCTTTAGTTGACTAACTGAATCTTTCTTACTAGATGTTCTTGGATGCTACGTGAACTGATAAAGTTTTGCTAATATGTATTATCAATCAGTTCTTTTTCAGAAACACTGTAAGATGAGAATTTGTTCTTTTTCAGAGCAGGGCAAGTATTAAATAGAAGAAAGCTGCCATGGTAACGATAAAGAACGAAAAACAAACGTTCGGTTATCGATGCATCAGTTTCGAGTGCACTACGTCTTCCATGTGACTTTATTCAAATGTATATTGACAACCAATCGAGGTTACTATTATGACGGGTCATCAATAATTATTTTGTACGTAAAATCACTTTAACTCGTCGAAATATTGTTTAAAATTAACTTTTAAATGATCGATACTGAGGTGAATTGAACTCTAGTGAGTTCGTATCCCAGCCACACTGATCTGAGAGTAAAATCTCAGACATATACATGTATGTGTGTTATTCACGCAGATGTCAAAACATTTTACACTAGGCTTTTAGAATTGTGCTTAAGCTCAATTCTAAAAGCATCAAAATAAATTCAAAATAGATATTAAATTGAGAAGAATATAGGCCTACGTATGTATTTTGAGAATGGATTTTATACTGGTTTGTACATATTACCGTATTAGAATAACTACAAATGACACAGTCATTTGTAGTTATTCTAATATTAACAATTAACAATAATTAACAATTTCTGACTTGTTCTGATTTTGTGTCAACATTTTAGTATCTGTAGTTGGCCTTCGACATATGAGCATTGTATCGCTTTTTACTTGCATGCCTTTTATTGTTTATATTGTTTATATTGCCTATATAATTTGTATTACTCTTATAACTTGTATTACTTGTAATGCTTGTATTCTTTGTATTGTTTGCATTACTTATATTAATTGTATTGCTTGTATTTCTTGTATTCACCGTTAATTTAATCTCAATTGTCCGTAACCATATTACGGAATGATAGTGAAGTTCTGTATAGAGAATAAGAATTGAAATGTTAATGAATTCATTGTTCCCTTCTCGCAATTATTGGAGCTAAATGCATATCTGTACATGGTCCAAAACTCTGGAATAATATGCCAGTTTTTATAAAAAATGGTACGTCAATTTCTAATTTTAAGAAAGAATTTTTTAGTTTAATATTTAATCAATATTAATTAAGCCTTTATGTATTTATACCAGAAAGCTCTCCTTGAACACTTGTACTAGTTAATTAGACACTACATTTGTTTCATTGTATTTTCCTTTTTTTTTTTTTTTTTTTTCTTTTCACTCTAAAGTTTAGTTTAAATAGCTAGTTTTTTGCTACTTAGAGATATGAACTTAGTTTACTTATTTAATTTGTAATAATTTAGAGATGTTTTTTAAAATTTATTTTGAGTTTCACTTGCCAGTGTCTAGCAATTTCCTAATTTGAAAATGTTCAATTGTATGTCTACTAACGGTTTTACTGTACTTGGTAATGTAATAGAAATTTTTGTATTTCAGACTTGAGTGGACTCTGCTTTAGCTGCTAATTATAGTTTTACCGAGCAGAGCTATGGCTCTTTTATGGTATCCTTTTTCGTAATGTTATTTGTTTATCTAACTACAGGCACGTTCCTATTGTTTGTATAATCTGTGCTGTGATGAACAAATACACGATACTAAACGAAAAAAGGTAACCAAACCATATTGATCAATTATTTCAAGATACTAAAATAAAGTGAGCTTGGCTAGAGATAATTCTTAGTTAATCGCAGGAGCTGATGTCTTGTTTTACTGGTTATTTCTCCAGAAGTTACAACATATTTATTTGTTTCTAACTTGCGAATCTGTACTACCATGTGTTCTTAGTACGACAGTCTCTGGCATGCAAATCTGTACTACCATGTGTTCTTAGTACGACAGTCTCTGGCATGCAAATCTGTACTGCCATGTTTTCATAGTACGACAGTCTTTGGTATACCACGGCAACGAACAGGATCTATCTCCCGGGTTGTCTGAACCACTGAAGAATAGACCAACAGTAAACTGCACCTCTAAGAGGCGACTAGTAGCACATGATCTGCAGAATGCAGACAACACACAAGCGCTTGTGACAGCACCAGTTCAGAAGCCATGTAGTATAGGTTGGAGTAACGTGGGTAAAGTTTAGCCCTTTTTAAAGTGATTAACTCGTTAAAAGATAGTGTGCTTTATTTAATGTGAAATAGTGAGGCGAGTAAGTAGGAGTATGTACCTTTTACTTAGAAAAACACTTTATTGAAAGACATGGGGGGTTCTTATTACTAAAACCAATCTTGTTAAAAAAAATTGTTTATCTTGTAAGAAAGCATTTTGTTTTCAAAAACAGAGATGATTCGTATCCCAATCCTAGTTAAACTGAAATGTAAGGGAAGATGATGGTGATGATGATGTTATGAGAATCACTTATTCTAGCCGACTTTACATAGACAGATTTCAGCACGCAACTCGAAACAACTTAACTGAGAGTCATTTAATAGTCAAATTCGCTTTAAGAACAATCACTTGTTGTTCAACCGCAAAGGCCATTATTATTACACTTCATATCGCAAGCATCAGTGTAATATGTAACCTCTGTATGAGGGCCTACGTTCATAACGGGAAATAAAGTCAGCACGTAAGCGAATTTTGTGGAAATAAATTTCCTTTGTCGAGTCGATACCGTAATTCGAACCCATCACGCATGGTTTGATACTTACGGGTTATTAGTAAAGCAGTAAAACACGCATTATAGTGAAATGATCAACTAACTTGATATCTGTCAATTTTATATCCACATGTTTGAACCATTAGGCAATTTATAAACTTTTCCGTATAACCAGTCCTTTGAATGTCCGAGATTTTACTCTCAGATCAGCGCGACTGGGAATCGAACCCACGATGCTTTAATTCATCACAGGGGGTTTGCCATTTAAAAGTTCATGACATTACCCATACGCTATTAAGACATTCTAAATTTAGGAATTAGCAACAGATTAGACAAACTTTAAGTTTATTTAAAATAATGTCAATTTATTTCACCACTTTCAATTTAATTCGTGCTGATATGAAAAATAAAGAAATTGTTTGGATGTGTAGAAGGAGTAACAATTCAAGTCTACTTTCGCATATGAAATAATGAATATGAAATGGTATGAAATAATTTAAACAGTATTTCATTAAAACTATTCATCTCTCAAAATTTAATTTCTCTAAAACTACGCTCTACCCATCTCTAGTGTAATTTAATTAATCAATGCTACCACTATAGTTAATTTCTATTTCTTAGCTACTTATATATACCGAAGGCACAATTAGCGCCACTGGATTTAACCGAGCCACAGATCTACCACAGATGAATCCTGAAGAGTAGGGCGAGTCCCATGGAGATGGCAGACAGGAGCTGGAGTCCGGACATGGAAGAGAGAGAGTGGGCGGAGTTACAGAGTTCACCGGAACAGGCGTAGTTGCAGGCGTAGGTCCTGGAAGATCTACAGCATCCCACGTCCACATATTTCTCCTCAGTCTGGGCGCAGCCTCTCGATATCATTGTGGTCTTAGTGTCTGACGCTACGAATTGTAAATAATATCACATCACGACGATTCACATGCATTTTTAGCTCTATAAATCTCTGGTTTTTGCATTAGTTAGTCCGCAATGTTCTGCCCTTTACAGACTAATGCTGTTTTCATTATTTTATTACAAATCTTTGTTTTTTATCTCCAATTTTCAACAATGTTTATTATCTTCAATTTTCTACGATCCTTTGCTGCTATGTTACTATGTTTTCATGTTTTCGGTAGTTAGCTAGATAGAGCTCAATTGTGCTCTTTCTGACGGCCGACTTATTTGCGTTCTGTTCGTTGTATGCGTTTCGTATATATTTTGATTAAGTTACAAATAGATGATCTTTGCTCTCTCTCACTCAAAGCAGGCATAGAAGTATAACTACATGATTAGAGTAATACTGGCTACATGGCTGGAGCCAGTGGCGATGTCGGTAATATACTCGACCTCGGATCAGTATGTGCAAGGGTTCAAATCCTGGACTCGCCCGTCACTGATATCGCTTTCGAGTGAGGAAATTGACGTTAACATTAGCCTTACCCGCTTAACTTTTTTCAATTATCTTAGATGGGAATACGCTATATATTCAAGCAAGATAGTTAATCATACATATTTATGAATGATACTGTATCATGCACATTCATGAATACTTTATCTAAGGGGAAGAAAAGTTACTGAAAGAAATTATTGAAGGAAAAATTATGGCAAGAGAATCAGAGGCTGGCCGAGATTAGGTATGTTTGCTGATTTAAAGACCCACTCGTATGTGGACATGAGGAGGAAAGCGGATGACAGAGAAGAGCGGAGGCGTTATACACCATGGACCTGCCAGTTGATAGAGATAAATTCATGCATGACATTTGTTCGTATATATTCACGCATAATACTAACAATATCGATTCAGGCATGATAATTGATAATTCGTAATTATATTTGCTATTTAATCGCACATATTCCATTCGACCACGGTTCTGCTGAATTTAAAGGGAGTCGCTCCCGTCACTGATATGCTGGGAGAATTGAAAATAAAGTCGATTGAAGCCCTTAACTACTCAATATCTGAGAGAGAGAGAGAGAGAGAGAGAGAGAGAGAGAGAGAAAGAGAAAGAGAGAACTAGGTTTCATTTCAAAAATACACTCAGCTATGCACACGCACTAGGCCGTCAAAGAGGTTAAAAACCTATCTAGCTGATCTTCCATCAGGCATGCGTAAAATTCCAAACTAAAACCGAATATGCAAACTAAATACCAACAAAACAAATCAAAATTATATCAACTCAGAGAATAGAAGCATACGCATAATTCATTAGAACCCATAAAAGTTGCGATTAATCTATCACGAGCGAGAGAGTTTCAAGCAGCTGAAAGTCCAATAGGGGCCTCTCTAGAATGTCTTAATAGCGTAGGGGTAACGTCATGAAATTTTAAATGACAGATCCTCAGGTGAAGTGAATCCCCGTGGGTTAAACTCTCAGCCGCGATGATCTGAGAGTAAAATCTCGGACATTCACTGGACTGGTTACACGGAAAATGGTCAAAATTGCCTAGCAGTTTTAACAGGTGGTATTAAAAGTGATAGATATCAACATGGATGATCATTTCACTACAATGCGTGTTTACTCTACTTACTTAAAGTGGTGTAGCCCTCAGTGTAGGACTTCTGACAGGCTGGACAGGATTTCTTGGAAGCCTTAGAGCTGTCGAAGTTGTTGCCGCAGGGACCATCAGCGGTCGAAGTGCACTCCCAGCAGTTGACTGCTGCCTCGGTCTGCTGAGCGAGACAGAGAATTGCGAGGAGGACACCTGAGATCAGCATGGCCTGAGAACTCTTGTTGACGTTCATTGCGATTAATTAGTTGTAGGACTATCTGAATACACGAAAACACATAATATATATGTAAACATAAAATATATATATACATTAGTAGATATATGGTACCTATAGTAGACAAACCCCCAAAATCCTAATTTTTCAGCATTTTCGCTCTCTACTTTCGCTCAAATGCTGAAAAATTAGGATTTCGTTGCTTTTTCCACTATAGGTACCATATATCTACTAAGAGCACTCCTTTAACCATTTATAAATTAAACTATAATTGATCTATTTCTCTCCTTATAATGAACAAGAAATTTTTCATTAAATGTCTAAGGCTAAGTATAACCCAGTCACTATAGGCTGACGAAATTACAAATAATTACGATATAATAAGATTATTATTGTCATATTAAATTTTTTATGTATTGTGACCCCAAATCTAATCCAAAACCCGGTAGCTTAAAAGATCCTGTTTAACAATTACAGAATAATTCGCTTTATTAATTATAGAAGAATCCGCTTTGTCAATTATTTTAAAAGAATAACTTTATGGATATGTTCTATGATTGGTCGCATTCCATGCATTCCCTCGTCTAGGTACCTATTCTACAGAATGCGTAATGTTGCGCTCAACCTTTGCAAGCTTACAGCAATCATGTTACATGACTCGTGTGTTAAACTCTCATAGTGTACCGCTGATACTCGGTTGGATATATCGAGAAAACTGTAGAAATTAGTTAGAGAAGCAGTCCCGTGATATTTCATTTTCAAGTCTCAAATAAGCATTCTGAGTAACCAAAACTCTTATTTTTGGTATTTCAAGTTTTATTTTAAAAATAATTTATTTTTTATCCATATACTACTACTAAATACATCGAGCTGAATAACAACACTCATTTTTACTTTTTCAAAAAAACTTATAACTAACATAACCAGATATACTTCCTATAACTGCAATAACAAATATTTCATTATATTTTTGCTCATTATTAGGTTTATAAAAATCACTTAATACAGGTTTTCTAGATAATTTAATTGCACCATCAGGATGTGTATTATTATAAAATTCTAATGCTCTATCTACATCATCAAAAGTGCTTCTTGCATCATTTTTATCTCTCATTTTATTATTGATAAAATCTAACGTATCTAATCTTTTTTGATTCCATTCTTGATTAGCTCGTTGTAAATCTTCAATAGCTTTATCGTGATTGTTGTGGATAACGTCAGTTTCATAATTCATCATTTACTATACAAGCTCTCTTAGTATTTCTTCACTCAAATATATAAATCCTAAATAAATTCTTTTGAATCAATAACTCACTCATATTAGTATTCCTCATCTTAGGACCAATACTGTTTACAAATTTCCTGTATCTCCTACGAACAGTTCCTTTCTCAGGTGTAAAAACTAAATTTTCTTTCACAAGATTTCTCTTTAAATCAATAAACTCATCCTCAAATAGTTCTTCAATGACTGTAATAATAACAACTTGTAAGTCTTTTATATGTGTAAAGTATTCAAATTCATTAACAACATCCTTTCCATCATAAACTTCATTAAGAACAGCGGATAGGCTGACAACTAATGTATACATTCTGTTAAAATATGCGGTGTATTTCTGAAGATGTGGATTCCTACCTATTATTACAGATACAACATTTGCAATTTTCACCAAATTTTCTAAACTTATCTCGTGAGGTTTCCTTGTAACTTTTAAATAAAGTTTATTAATTACATCAAGACTATTATCAGGAAATTGAATATTTGATATACTATTAAAATTCATATCAAGTTTTCCATCACCCGTTTTGTTCAACTTCAATCCAACCTGTGCATCTACATAATCCTTCGTAGCACAGTCTTGACTATCTATGGGGTTTTTAACATTTATCAGCTTATTACTTTTCATATTTAATTCACCTCCCTCCGTTACTTTAAGACCATTAGCCATTAAACCATTAGCAGATAGGCTTAGCATATTATTGATATTAGGATCTAGCTTTACCGATAGTGAATCGTTTTTAGAACTAAGTCTTCCATATGACAACAGTTTTATATTAGATTCTAGCTTTTTAGATTGTCTACCAAATAGATCTACAGTGTTCATTTATTACTATAAAAATTCTTTTATAATATCATTTGATTCCTTTTCTGTTAAATCTCCGTTACACTTCATCACATAATTCATTTGTTGTTTCAATCTATCTAACCTAGATATCATATTATTTAGTTCTGCTTTCCTGCTTTTGAGATTAAATTTAGTTGATATAGCTGTTGATAAGGCTCCAACAGCTGATAATGTAGTAATGATTACTGTAATGTAATGGCAATGCAAATACTCCAGATATTGTAGTTGTTACTGTTGAAACAGTTAATGATGTAACTATTGTTATACCATATGCTACTTGAACTATTTTTCTCTTTCTTTTCAAATTTTTGATTTTAGCTTCACAATCTTCTAGCTTATCAATCAAAAATTGTTTTACGTTATTTGTCATTCTATTTAACTAACGACAAAATTAAATCTTTATAATCGGATCCTTCACTTAAACGTTTTAGTACAATCAGACACCATTTACCGCAATTCTGATCCATCAATCCTTGCAATTGAAATGTAGAGTATAATATAGGTGATCCTAAATACTCAATTAATTCTTTTGGTGGAGGTAAACCAAAACTGTTAAAATAATATTTTTCATTATCAATTTTAAACCAACAAGTCCAATGACTACCACTTTCAGTAGATAAATTTAAATTTAATATTCCACATTCAATTTGATATCGTTTCAATTTCTTCAATTCATCTCTCATATAACAACCCCTAAACTTTTTTATTTGTAACATTTTTGAATAATTCTCAATTTCAATATTACTAAGAGCCCTATCAGGAATACTATCCATTTAGTGGCTATAATCTGAACCCTTTTCCCTTTGATCTACCTGTTCCAGTCTTCTTTAATTGATCCTCAAGCGCTTTATTATGTCTTGCTGTTTCTTTATCAGCTTGACTTTGTTGAACTCTTGATGCAACAGTTCCTGCAACTGTACTTACTCCTCCCAAAGCAGCAGCAATAATAGGAATTAATACTGCTAAAGGTAAAAGCCCCCCTTTCTTTATTTTGTTACTTATAAATTTTAATTGTGCTGACGAAAACTTTAAATCATGAACATTACCATCATGCAATTTATTTATTTGAGTTGTAGTTAATGGTAAATTATATCCATGTTGGTTCATATCTGTTTTACTTAATCTCAAAGTAACTTCTGTATTGCCTTTAATCGCAATAGCAATTTTCTCTATCTGGCTTTTAGTCAAGGTAAACTTTGTTTGATAATAAGTCATTTATTTAGATAAAATTTTAATATCTGATATATTGTTTACTACCATCTGATTCTATCGACCAAATTCTATCATGATATACAACTGCATAAGCTGTAGTATTTGCGGGAGCATTTGCACTAAACTTAAAAGTTACTCTGATATCTACAACAGTATTTTTAAGTCTCTCAGACTGTTTCGATACATCAAATACGTATAACCTAAACAACTTTTTAAAAGCTTGATACGATATACAATCATTCTCTTCTTCATCTTCAGAATAACTTTTCTTAAATTCTTTAAACGAATTATAAAATTGAGCATACTGATTGCTATCATAATTAGTTATGTAATCATTACTAGGATATCTTTCACTATTCAGTTCAACGTATGCATTAATAACCTGCACATTGGCATTGAATATAGCATAATTAGTTTCTGCTTGATTAGCTGCCGGAGATTGAAAGCCTACAACTATATACCTAGGTTTTTCGATACCTGAAGCTATAGATAATCTCCAAGCAAATTCAGTAGCTTGCGGAACTATAGTATTTTCAGATTTCTTATTCATAAAACATAATGGAAACGATTCTTTTTCCTTAATGTAATCATTTAAAATTCCTCTTTCTTCTAAACTTACTGTAATTACTGGAATATGCCATTGTATCTTAGTTAAGTTTACTCTTCCTGCATTAGCAACTCCACCATTTCGTATTATTGCCTGAGTATCAGTTTGTCTAGGAAAAACAATTGAATGCTTACATCCATAAATAATCTTTCTATATTGTTTACAGAAATTAAATATAAATTCTAAAGGAATTTTGAATGCAAATGATCCAGATGTATAATTTCTTCTTTCTTCAAATCCCTTATTTTGATTGATCAGTCCTTCTGTTAATCTAGTAACAGTTGTTTGTAAAGCTGTTAATATATTAGCAGCAGTATTTCCTGGAATATCTCCTGCTACTAAATTAACAATTTCACTCAAAGTTTGAGGTGTTCCATTACCAGAATCTAAGCTCCAACATTGATCCATTCCATTGAAACTATTACTTTTAGTCAATAATGCATCTATTGTTGTAGTGTGACCCGGATATTGAAATCTCTCAACTTCATGATCTCCTATATGATATCTTGCTTCGCTAAATAGATACATCATAGCATTATTTTGTAAAGCTACTAAACTATTTGCAGCATAAGGTTGATTAGTAGTAGAATCTTGTAATTGTCCTTCAATGTAAAGAAAACTCTGACAAGGTAATGACCAGATATCTTCACTTAAAATTTGAATTCTAATTTCTTGTCCATTTGCATTAAGTGCAGTTCCTTGAGATGGATCATAAACTCTATATTGAAACTTTTCTACAGATTCATCATAATTAAAAGATTTTTCAAGCTCCAAATAAGACTCCTTTACTTTCTCCATTTATTAATGAAAAAACTAAACGTAAGCAAATCCAGTTCCAATTTTAAATTGATTAATTCTATCAACAATATTTTGTAACTCAGGTTTTCTTTTATTCCTTATCTCTTGAACAATTGCTTTTGTTGAATCAGCAATCTTGGATATATTCCTATTACTTCTGGTGTAGACTCAATACAGCTCTCTGTAACAACTTTTAAAATATCCACAAAACCTTTACCGCTTACATATCCTCTATTTCTACAATGACAATAACCCTTTCCGCATATTACTTTTCTACTTTCTTTTCCTTTTAGCTTGAGACCCATTTAATAGGGTATTAATGAGAATATTTTATATCACAATATTTTTCTTTTATAAACAAAGCTACATAATAAATGGAAGCTACGAAGCTTGAGGAGCAAGCTCTGAGAGAAGCTATTATGAATCGGTCAGAAGATTCCGTTCTAGTTAGGCTGTTAGAAACAAGGAATGAGGTTTGGTATAAGAAACTTACCGATTTTACTCTAATCGTGATCTATTATTCATATCCAGATAATGATGTCATAAGATCTAGAATACAAAATATGGAAGATTCTTTGGCAACCGCTGTATTGAATAGAGCAGAAGATCATCCACTTCTAGTTCGACTGCTAGAAGAAAGGATTGATTTTATTCAACTTACAGAGCGCACTTTAGAGCATATATATTATGCCTACCCAGCAACATACACTACTATAATGTCTAAAGTAGCAAGAGCGTCATATCGACTATGGGAACGAATGCTGGATAATAATAATTAGTATGAACTTCTAATATGAAATCTACAAGTAATATTCTCTCCTCTAAAATCTATAGGCCTTCCATCTTGATCTGTTATCCAAATACTAAATTCACTCAATGTTTTTCTATTCAAAGGTAAATAAACAAGATTAACTGGCGATTCTACAATTCTAAAACCTGGCTGCACCTTAGGTCCAAATGAATATAGAACTGGAGATGATATTCCGTTAACAAAGGATTCAGTTATACAATCGCAATTAACAAATATACTGTTGAACTCGATAATGTTAACAATATATTGTGATTCATTGCGTCCTTCTGATAAAATTATATCATCAAAACCTAATATACTTCTTAGTGAATTAGGTATAGTAAAATCAACTTTATAGTCTGAATTTGTTATATCTATAATTGATTTCAAGGTTGAAGTATTAGGTGATAAAGTTATGTAATAAGCATTACTAACAGAATCCCAATCTCCATTTAGTTTCATCAACCTTTGAATCTCATCATTTATTGCTTCAATTTGATATGCTCCAATTTCAATAGTTATTAATTTCCAAGTATTTCCACCATCTACTGAATACTTAAAATTATTATTTGCTAGTGTAATATTTGCAAAACTATACCATGTCTCTAAATTTACAAGTGCAATTTCTAGAGCATAATCATTAAGAATAATAGGATTAGGAAATTTAATAGTATAAACTTCGGCTGAATTATCATAGGTTATCAGAATAGATTTAGATATAGACTTTTTCTGAAAGTAAGCAGAAATGGGTTCAAGTAAATTAATTAATTTCTGTTCCATTTATTATTATTTAATTTTGCGTATAATGTTTTTTAGTTGTTTCTTAGTTATTATTCCTTTATTGAGTAAAATATCTAAAATAGCATTAATTTCATTAAACATACTTTTATTTCCTACTGAATATTCCCCAATCAATAGATTTAATCTTTCTTTTAATGTATCTACATTATCTAATAGAATTATTGTATTTAGTCCATTACCAATCACTTGAACACCTTTATCCAATTCATTCAATCTATTTAGTTTTGTAAGAACACTATGTAACTTTTTACCTACTGTTTGATGTTGCCTGTAATCTAATCCCGAATCAATGCATATTGTTAAATAATTATTTAAATCTGTATCTAATATTCTTTCATCTAAATTGGGATTAACTCTATTCAACAATAACTCTAAACCTTGTGTAAGAATATATTCTTTGTCTGCAATTTTAATTTTGTTATCTTTGAATAGAACATTGTATTTACCAAATTTCACAGTATCAGGATCATTTTCTTCGTAATAAGAGATAGGTGAAACAGTTACGATTCCATGTTTACCTTTATTATTTATTCCAGGATTTCTTTTCATTAAACTAACCATTACTTCTTTATACATTTTATTATCACTTGGACTTTCCTGAAATACAGAATCTGTGTAAGTAGGTAATTGTACATCTTCTTCCTCCTCATATTCTGTGGCTTTAATCTTTTCTTGTATCCCATAATATAGTACGAGTGTTCTTAAATCATCGTAATTGAGATGATTTAAAGGTTCTAGTGTTTTTCTATCTTGTTCATTAAGATTCTGTATACCATCAGGATGCATAATTTTCTTTACTAATTCTGGATAGTTATTTAATTTGCTAATTAATTCTGCTAATAATGGTTGTTTTGCTATTGAGCTGATAATATCTAAACCTTGTTGTCTAGTTTCTTCCTTACATCTCACTAAACCTCTAATAATATCTGCAAGTAAACGTGATGATCTATCATGTTTACCTTGTAAATCTGTTAACAATTGTTGAAACAAATCATCCGTTCTTGTAATCTGCTTACTGATTGCTAACTGTTGTGTATCTGTAATAGGTCTGTAGATTTCTTTTAGCTCTGTTTGTACATTTTGTTTAGCAATAACTTCATCATCAAATCTTTTCTTTAATTTTCTATTTTGAGTGGATACCTTCTTGAGCAATTCTTGATTTTCTCCATTCATCAACTCTTCTTTAAACCTTACTAATGAACTCATTTATTAACTATATTTTTTAAAATGATGATAAATTCAATTCTTGCTTGTAGAAAGATCCGATAATATCTTCACCGTTTAAATCTTTTATTTTATATGTTATAGGAGATGTATTGATAATTTTAGATACAGTGAATATTTCTTCAGTCCAATTTGTTTCGTAACCTTTTGAAAATAGTTTTTTATATTTATAAATTCTAACTCTATCACCTATTTTAAATTTTGGTTTCTCTTTAGTAGGTTGTGGTATGTAATTAATTTTGTGTTCATTTTCCAACTTTGATCCTTCTGTTGGAGTCATTTTAATTGTAGAATGAATTGTATTATTATATTCATGAATCAGTTTAGGTAAAGCATCTAAATATTTATTACTTCCTGTTTCAGTAAAATATCTCCACATCTTTTCTTTAATAGTTCTAATAAATCTTTCAATAACAACAGCCTTACCTTCATTGAACGTTTGATATAACTCTATTTCATTATCAGTTAAGAATTTCTTAAATTCTTTGTTAATAAATTCCTTTCCTGCATCAGTCCATAATTTTTTAGGTTTTCTTTCTTGGAATAACTGTTGAAATAATTCAATCATTTGTTTACCTGTCTTAACTTTTATTGGTATTGCCCAACCAAATTTAGAGAATACATCTATTACAGTGAGAATGTAATTGAATCCTTTATTTTGCTTTGCGTATTGTCTCATATTAACTAAATCTGCTGACCATATATCATCTATATTATACACTATAACTTTTCTTCGTTTAAATTTCTTTATTATGGGTTTGTGTAATTCTTTAGCTTCTTCGATTTTTTTTTTTAATATTCCTAAACGTAATTTATATTTTGCAGCTATAATTGGCTTAATAACTGCTTTACCTAATTTTTCATTAAAATTCAAATCTTTAAGGTTATCAAGTTCTTGTAACATCTTCTTATCTGCTTCACGCCTAGTTCCCTTTCCTAAATCAGAATCTCTATAAGCTAAATCATGTGTTAAACAAACTTTATCAACTTTATTGATAGGTTTTGACCATTCTTTTGGTGTGTCATCCGGATTTAATCTTTCCTCTAGCTTTGTATTGGGACCACAGAATGAATACTTTTTACCTTTCAGAGTTCTAAGATGAACTTCAGTAGGTATTTTAGAAATTACAGATGAAACGATATCACCTCCAGTTGTAGATTTGGATATAAATCTTTTCTTTTTGGATCCACAAATTTCACATTTTCCTTTAATTATTGGTTTATTATTTTTAGTTACAGATTCAATTAAGTTTAAAGTTGAAGTTTTACTTTTACATTTTAGACAATATATTTCCATTTAGTAAAGTAAAAAATTCCCATTGTTAATTTAATCGAATATATGATGAACTTGGATTATATCCAGAAATCTGAGCGTATGTGTATTTAGAATTTTTTCTAACAGTGAATGAGAATTTATCTTTCGGAGAATATTCAGAAATGTAAGAAGCTATTAATTTAGTTGCGAACATTTCAAATTCATCATCATTAAGGATGTGTGTACATCTGATAATATAAGTATCTCCAAATTTTGTATTTATCGGTTTGTATCCAATTACATAATAGGAATGATCAATAGTTAGATCAACAAGCTTCAGAAGTTGTGCGTCCATTTATTATGTGAAAGATTATATCAAAGCTTTTTTTTAATGACGCTTCGATTTAATATGTTTAGCATGACTAGAGCTTAACATTGTTAGATTGCAAGATGTACAAGTTTTTGTAGCTCTGCTTATTCTATCTATAGGTTGACTTTCAACTATTTGTACAGGATTTTCAAGTTCCAATTGAAATCTATATTTTTCATTGATATTTGTTTTAGATTTATCAATAACTAAATATCCATATTTCTTCGACCATGCTTGTTCACATAACTGTCTAAATTTATTAATATCTTTAAAATCAACGCTTGCTCCAGAATCTCTATATAGATGATCGGTGTCTGTGGGATCTAGATTGAATAAGATTAGAAAGTTAGAATTTTATCTAATTGTATGTCTAGGTAAATGATAATAATTTTGAGAAATGTAAATACAGTCGATATTATTATGTCTACTTCTGGTAAAAAATGAACCAGGTGCCGTTTGATTCTTATCAGTCATAATATCGTCAAATATTATAAGATTCTTGTTCTCCTTATCAAAATCTTTAGGATCAGGAATATCATTTGAATCTTCATAATATTCACAGGATATATCTCCTTTTTCCTCATCTTCTAAATCATATGCAAGTCCTGCTGCTATAACTTCCGGCTTTTCATCGCGTTCATTAATTATAGAATTATGCATTAGGATTTCTGTTATATCAGACTTTGGTAATTTATTATCAAAGCCAGCTTTTAGTATTTGATATTCTGGTTGATGAAGGGATCTTCCAAATACATATAGTTTATTGTAATCTAACATATCTTCCTGAAGTAGCATCCGCATAAGTAAAGCCGTTTTCCCGGAACCTGATTGTCCGATTATTAAGCATCGGAATGACTCCGGAAATATATCTGAATGCTTCTTACTCTTCTTAGTTATCCAGTAATACTTCGCTTCCATTTATCTGTATAAACTCCACTTAAAAATATTTCAAATAAATATTTACCTATTAAATGAAAGTAGAGTTTGGAAAGCAAAATATACTTGGTTCAAGATTTAGTGGTGGATCTGGATTTACACCTCATAAATTTACAGAACCTCCAGTTGTTATTTGTCAGTTAGTGAGATCAACTCGATATGGTCAGGATTGGGCTCTGCATATTAACCAGTGTAATATTACAAAAGATGGTTTGCAATATCTAGTAGAAGGTCATTACAAACCAGGTGATCAATGTCACTGGATAGCTATTGGTGACTAATACCTATATTTCTTACATAAGATTTAATGGTTACGAAAATTATCAATAATATTTTTCATCATCATTATCACATTAGTATTTTTATTAAATATAATTGATAATTAATTTAATGATATTTAATGTGAAATCAATGATAAATGAAATATTTGTAGTTAAATCATTTTTATCATTTTCAATATCATTAATTCATATTGATATAATATTATTATAATACATTATTAATTAATTAATTATATAATTAATTATATTTTATTAATCTATATAAAAATATTATATATAATATATATATATATATAATATAATATAATAATATATATTATATAATAATATTATGGTATATATTAATATATAATAATATATTATAATAAATAATAATAATAATAATAATATTACTAGTAATATATATATATATAAATATTATATATTTATACATATGGAAATAACTAAAAATGATAAAAATCAATAATAAATTAAATCATTATAATTAATGATAAATTAAACATAAATTTTAAATTAAATATAATCATAAATTATATATATATATATCAATATTATTTCAATATTAATGTATTAATTATATATTGATAATTAATTGATTTATATTATTAATTTTTATATTAATTAATTATATATATATATAATTAATATATTAATATATTATATATTATATATAATATTAATATATATTATAATAATATGTAATAATATATATATAATATATATAATATATTTAATATATAATTAATATATTAATTATATATATATTAATATATTATATTTTATTAATTTTATATAATATAATATTAATTAATTAATTTATAAAATTAATAATAATTATATTAATTAATTATATATTGATATATCATTAATTCAAATTTTCAGTATATTGTAAGAGGTGATTATAAACCTGGAGATCAATGTCATTGGGTAGCTATTGGTAATTAGTATCTATCGTCATTATAAACAGCTTGAGCATAGCAATTGGAACACCAACCCCTTTCTTCACGCGTATATCCTAACATATCTACGTGTGTGCGACAGGTTTTACACCTTCTGTTCCAATACCACTCTGGAAAATGACAATTTTGGCCACGTAT
Organism: Enchytraeus crypticus; assembly: GCA_905160935.1. Taxonomy (NCBI): domain Eukaryota; kingdom Metazoa; phylum Annelida; class Clitellata; order Enchytraeida; family Enchytraeidae; genus Enchytraeus; species Enchytraeus crypticus. The sequence continues at coordinate 1,373,053 of CAJHZI010000806.1, read as the reverse complement.
CTTATATATTAAATCGAGAGTGCCAAATGTAAGTTTATCAGTATTAATTCCATATTTCAACATGTGTTCTAATGCTTTATTGTCAGTCTCTGATATTTGGTCAGAAAGTTTCATTTCTAATAATTTTCTCAGCGTTATGTCTTGTAAGGTCATCGCTTCTTTGGAGTTACGTACTCGTTCAAGCAACTTATTAACAAAAGCTTTGAAACGAAGGTTTCTTTTACAAACGTCATGTCCTAAACATTCTAAAAGTTCTCTCTCTCCTGTATCCATTTTATGTCCCTCTTATTTATTAGAGGATTCTATATATGAAAGAAAATTTTTCAAATGTAGTTTTGTTTTAATATGGTCTGAGTAATTATACAGTGTCATGGTTTTATCGCAAATTTCACAGTAATATTTTTTAGCTGCATATTTCTTATAAGCTCTTAAGTTTGCTTGCTGTCTTTCCTCTTCTGTATCATACTTTTTCACTCTTCTAATTAAATCACCTGTTAGACGATCACTCATTTATTAGGTAATTAAATAATTTTAAAAAATTTCAATATCCATATGGTAATGTATGTATTTCATTATCGCTCACTCTTACTATACGTCTTTTATCAAATTGAAATCCCCATTGCTTTAATAAATCTTTTGTAAATATCTGACTATTTTTTATAGTAAATTGATTATATTTAATATCCACACTAGAAATACTACCCTTAATAAGATCTACTCTGGCTTGGTGATTCATCTTATTCTCTGTTTCAGCTGTTACTCTGAATCCTTTAACTTTTCCTTTGTATTTTCCATCATCTAATATATATCCGTAATCTTTTGATTGAGCACAAGCCCAAAATTCAATGTACTTACCTTTTAATTCATCTGTCCATTCTCCTAAGGAATCTCCTATGTACTTCTCAAATATGTACTTATTAGTTTCATCTTCAATATAAACAACACTATCTGTATCCATGTAACATACACTTTTGCCCAATCTATCAATCATATCATATAATCTTAATCTAGCCCAAGCGGAAGTAAAACATGCGATGTAAATATTAGTATTGTAACTTGTTTTTACGAATTGATCTTTAGTTTCATAGGATGCATAAACTGTGTAATCATTTAAGAATGATAGAGACAAGCTTTCTATTTTATCATTCAGTACAATTTGATAGAACTCTACCTCGTTATCTATGTATTTATTTTGTCTATGTTTAGGTACTTGACCAAATTTACCCCATAATGAATTTAAACATATTTTAGCTATAAATCTTAAGCCTGGATTATATTCTAACTTACCTAATTCAATACCCAAGTCCCGGGCTTTTTGTCTGTGCTCTTCTTCAGAACAATCAAATTTACTGTTTTCTAGTTTAATTTTCAAGAACTTTTTTATATACCCTTTGAACAAATCATTACTAGCACTCTCAAAATGTTGTACCTCATAAATTTGTTCAATCTTATAGCCTTTTTCTAGAGCCTTCTCAATTTCATTAGTACACCAAATCCCTGTAATAGCTCTTTCATCATCTGTATGAAAGCATTCTCCATTTCTAATATTGTAACATTCACTACAGTTTTGCTTCATAAATTTTCTAACAGATATACATTCTGCGCACTTTTTACCTTTACAATCTGATTTACATTTTACAGGTTTTTGATGAATGCATTTTAAATCTATTCTATTCATGCATGTTCTACATAACCCAAATAATAGTTTATGAGCTTGCTTAGTTTTCTGCTTGTAAGGTAGTACAGGTTGATATAAATTTCGTGGAGGTATAACTTTACAATATATAAAACCAAACCAATTGTAATCATATATTTGAGGTTTAAGGATTCTAGTAAGATGACCAGTAGCATATTTATCGTAATACATAACTGTAGGATACAAACTTACTACATCTATATATCTTCCTTTTTGTTCAGTATTTGCTTTACAATCATGAAGTAGCTTTATCGGTTCACATCTACCTCCAAAGAAACTATCTCTTATGTTTGGGGGCTCAATTAAATCATATTCACTTAAAGATATGTTTTTCATTTCAGCTTTATTATCAAATTCATGTTCCCAATTAGTTTCTAAATTATATCCAGCTTCTCGTATTGCTTTATCAATTCTGCAAGTTTTTTCATATAATTTATACATATATTCACCTGATACTTTATTCATTGTTAATTCATTGTAACAGTTAGGACATCCGTGAAAGTAGCATCCGTGAAACTGATATATTGTATTAGTCTCTGCACAAAAACCATCTACCTTTAGTTTCTGAGCGTTATTTACTACAATGCAATGTTCCCCTCCATTACAAGCATGTTTAATATTTATATTCTGCTTTAAAGATTCATGTTTAAGCCACTTTATTGATTTTATAGAGTAATTATCGGTTTCAAGCTCGTTTATAACACCAATAGTATCTTGGGGTGAGAACTCATTTCTAAAAATAGCTTGACAAACAGAAGCTATCGTCATGTACTGAAATGGATCTATTTGAGATTCCTGTAGAAATAGTTCCCTTAAACTTAAACAACCCCTTCTTAGTATATCTACATCAGATTTACAGTATTTATACATTTCTTTCTTAAAGTCAAAGGTCTGATCTTTTTCATACCATTTATCAAACACCTCTTTATCTTTCTTAACCATTTGTTCATAACCATAGTATTTCTTATCAGGGTATTTTCCAATTTAGTTTTGATTTTCTTCTTTATTAAATTCATGTGGAAAGTACCCTTTAGCTAATTCTATTAAACCAAAGGTTTCAGGAAAATCTCTCAAAGGTTGCATTGTAAAAGATAAGCTATCTATAAATCTTATGTTATAACCTCTTTTCACCTCAAGTTGCAGTATTTTTTGTCCGTTATATATTACATTTGGTTTTGCAACTTGTGTATGAGATATGCGCCATTCTTGTACAAATTGAAAATCGTAACCTTTTCCATAGTGAGCTATAACAGTATAATCTTTATGCTTTTTAGTAAATACCCATGTACAAAAATCATTGGCGTTATGAAATATATACTCATCTCCATTAAAGTACTGAGCTATACAGTAATTAACTATATGTTTTCCATTACTATCTAAAGTAGTTTCGAAATCATAGAATATGTACTTTTCGCTAGATTCCCTTAATTTCTTTCTTTGCATAAAACATTTATGTTCCCCAATATACCACTTTTTACAGTTTGAACAGAACTTTTCTCCACATTTATGATCCTCAGGTTTTCTATCTTTTACTTTGAAAAACTTATAGCAATTTTGACATACGTATGAATGCTCAATGCATTTTTTATTTTTGATATGATTATCGTAACATGATTGACTATAAAATACCTTTCCGCATGTTTTGCATTTAATTTTATTTTCTTTATTACATTGAGTAGGATTTTTACACGCCTCACATTTCAGTTTTTCAGCTGCTTCCCATTTTCTAGCATTTGGTCCTAGAAACGCTGGAAGTTTAGATATTACACTGCAGTGATTATTATTTAAAATTAAATAAATTTTTATTTGCTTGGGTAAACCTGCGTAGATCTGCCTAGTGTTCATACTGTATATTTGTACTTCTATATCTAGTTTTTCTTCTATAAGTTTGATATCTCCAAAATCATTTCCTGTATCTTTAATAGGAATAGAGTATATTCTATGCAGAGCACTTGCTAAAACATCAAGAATTTTAACACCTTGTCTTACATATTTAATTTCATTATCAGATATTACACCATTATTTATTTGAGTTTGGGTTTGCCTTCTATAATTTATATGCTTTATTTCATCGTTGTTCAATTTATCTTTAAATAATTCTTGTACAAATTCTTTATGGTATGATAAAGCTACTACAATAGCTCTTGCTAAACATAATGTATCAGTGTTCTTGATTTGAGTTATACATCTTTTATCATCGAGGTTAGATATAGCATTCGGTCTTCCAGTTCCTTGAGGTAGTTCAATTGCAGTTAATTTAAATGTTAATTCTTCAATATTCATATCATAGTAATCTATAAAGTAATTGGTCCATTCTGTAAGATTATTGGATACTTCATCTTTTGATAGTAAACATGTATGGGGTTCGCGGCCTGAAGGTGTTTGAATACTAACTTGAATTCTACTGTTTTTGGGTAAATGTTCTGTCATCTTTGCAACTAATTCAATTATTATTTTGTGTATATTAAACAAATTAGATGTACCAGATACTTTCCAATGGGTTAGTGTTGTTCTGTACATTTCATTGTAGTATTCGTATACTTTGCGTATAGAAAATTCATCATCGGAATCTTCAGTTTTAAACAGAGGTTTTAAGAAATGATACTTATTATCAGGTTCTTCATCAGTTTTAAATTTTCTACTGGCTACTTTAGCAGCTTGTATAGCAACGTTTTTATATTTCTTTTTAAGTTCTTGATCAGTATTAGTGCTTCTCAAATAACCATTTTTGGTTGATAATTTAGCTACTTGTTTAGCTATGGGAGTAAATATTTTACGATAGTCTTTAGTGTATGATTTCCATTCTTTGTCCGTTAATTTACGGGCTAAAATTATTTCCACTTGATTACGATCTAACTGTAAATTAGAAAATGGTTTTAGTTTATGAAACTCTTCATTTGTTAGTACCATTTATAGTAGACAAAATTATATGGAAAAATTTATAGTAGACAAAATTATATGAAAGAAGCATAATCATTATCAAATTAAATTTTGCTTTATTAATAATCAAAGGAATGCTCTTAAACGAGTAGGAATTTGTGCCTTGAACCTATATTATTAGTAGCTTATTACTTTGACAAATTTTGTAGAGAATTTAGCATTTTCCTTAGCAACGGCGATACTGCACAGTATCACGGTTACTAAGGGCTTGTTTATGAATTAGAGTCCGTTTTCAAATTCAGCGATTATTTACTTCATATTTGACATTGTAGAATTTCCTTAGCAACAGCGATACTGTACAGTATCACGGTTACTAAGCACGAATTATTGTAACTACTATTATCTAGCTAGTACTGTTTAACAGATTTTCTAGTAACATCTAACAGAATAATTTATTATTTTGTATATGTACAGTTCTCTGGTTATTCATTTTCAAAATAACAACATGCTTGGATTCGAACCTAGGACCTCTCGCATCATAGTCAGGCTCTCTACCAATGTACTAACACTAATTCACGCTTACATAGGCTTAAAATTTCTTATAAATATACTATAATAAAATATCAACTGTATTTTATGAAATATACTATTTATAACTTTAACAGTAATTGTGTAATGTTTATTTGTTAATGTATAATTTAAAAAACTTATAATATAACGCGTAAATAATATATAATAATAATAAGTTATTAGTACATTTCTAATCAAGAGATGTCACCAACAACTTCCATTAAAACAGTGTTACCCTTACTCTATGATACTCGTTATATTTTAGCTGTAGTAAATATTTGGTATTAGAGATTATTATTATCGATGTTGTGTAATTTAATTATAAATATTACGCGCTATATTTTAGCTTAGAGTCAGTAGATATATGGTATCTATAGTGGACAAGCCTCAAAATCCTAATTTTTTACGCATTTGAGCGAAAGTAGAGAGCGAAAATGTGTAAAAATTAGGATTTTGAGGCTTGTCTACTATAGGTACCATATATCTACTTACATTTATATATATATATATATATATATATATATATATATATATATATATATATATATATATATATATATATATATATGAAACACGTAATATATATATATATATATATATATATATATATATATATATAAAATGTAAAGCAATTTTCAATCTGATGTTACGTTTAAGAATGGCTCATCGGTGTTCCTGAAATAATTTATTTGTAACTATGTATTGCTATGGATTTATTGTAACTCATTTGAATTCATGGTAACGTCATAAATTTTTCAGTGACAGATACTGCTTTAAATTGCACCCTCGTGGGTTCGAATCCCAGCCGAGCTGATCTGAGAGTAAAATCTCCGACAGTCACTGGACTGGTTATACGGAAAATGGTCTAAATTGCCTAGCGGTTTAAACATGTGGTAGTAAAAGTGGTAGATATCAACGTAGTTGATCATTTCATTATATTTCGTGCTTGTATAAGTTTATTTATTTAGAACTGCAAAAAGGAAAAGATTATTGCAACCTTATGCTGTTCACTTAGGCCACATGTCAACATAATGCCAAACACTTAAATGTACAACTAGAAATCTAAAGTGTGAAGCGTGGGGCTCTTTAAATAATCGGAGTTCTTATAAATCCCGTAAATAGCAAAGATTGAGGATAATATCTTGAATAAACAAGAAAAAGATAAATACCCACACACTCATATGGAGACATAAAGAAGAAAACGGCAGACAGGTAAGACTAGAGCGTTATATACCACGGACCTGCCAGTAGACAGTGCATTGAAAGAAAAAGAAAGAAAAAGAGTGTTTCACTTTAGATTCTGAAAAACAAAGACTTTCTTCAAGACGAAGCGGCACAAGCTAGCTGCCGTCTGAAAGATATGTTCGACCAGAGAATCCTCTTTAGCAGCCATATATTTCACAAGTTTCAGGCTACATTAAACTGTGGATATGTCATAGCCTTTTAATGAGGAGATAAATTGGTTGATCCGTAGAGTGCTCTTCATGCAGTCTGACAGTAAACTTGGTAGAATTATGTGCCTTGGACTTGCCAAAAGGCAGAACACTAGACTGTCTGACAGTTGTTTAGATAGATAGGTGGTTTATAGTATCAAATTGTTCTAACGAAGCACTGTCTAATTTGTTTTAATAAATTATTAATAATACTGTAATAATAATTAATTATAAACTATGTTGAGCTGCACTCACAATGTAAGGAGTAACTGCTATCTAATGTAATTCATATCGAAAGTCTGTCTCAAATTCAATGAACTGAAAAATAATATATGAAGATAAATGAATGAAATGTAGATATTTATCAAACAAAACTCAATAATTTAAATTAGTGCTGTAGTGGTAATAGAACAATAAATCTAGTACAAAAATAGAAATAGAATAGTACTAAATGAATAGAATTTCAATAGAAAATCAATAATTTCAATGGAACTTCAGTTGAATTTCAATTCAAAATCAATAGAAACCAAAAATAAATAGTAATAATAACAGTAATAATATTAATAATAGCAATACTACTAATAATAATGATAATAATTATAATAAAACTAATAATAAGCAGATTCTAATAGTAGTCTAATTAAGTGATCGACCAAAAGATCTTGATCAAGACCATCTGGCCCAAATACTCCATCAACGACAGTCTAGCAACTATAATAAATAAATTGATTGAATGAAATGCAAATTAATCATTTTCTATATAATGATAATATTAATAATATTAATATTAATAATAATAGTAAAGATAGTAATAAAAATAAAAATGATAATAATCAGATTGTAATAATAAATGATCGACCTACCTCAGTAGCTTCGCTGATGAAGATTTGTCAAGTATGTTCTAGGGAACAAGTTAGACAAGAGAATTCTTGGTCGAGTGTAGACCTTCACCTCGCGTTTATATAGGAAGGCGATAAAGCCTATTGAATTCATCTTTTTACCTGCTCAAACAAATTTTTCTTTCTTCATTGAAAGACAAACATTACTCCACATTTACAGATGCTAAGGTGTGAGTTTATTTCCCTACTCAGTGACCCGTTTTACTTATGTCCCTCCCTGTGAGCTTAGCTTATTACTTATGCATATAAGCTCATTTTTATTAACGCATCCTTAATATTAATGCAAATATAAATATAAATTGTTCACATTATAGTCGCCGATTGTATCCGCGAATACTTTTTAGTAATAGGCAAATTCAAAGTCACAACTGCCGGTACAATTAAAGATCAAATGTAGCCTATTTCAATCACTTTCCAAATATAATAATCTATCCACTTTTAAAATATTCAAGGATATATTTTACACATTAACATGAAATTACGGTAGCATAAGAGCTTCTGCGAGCATTCGTATGATATTTTGATATACTGTATTGACATTTCTGCGCTTTTGCATCATTATGCTGGATTCAAATCACAACCAGGCCGCAAATTATTAAGTCCATGGTTGTTGAAAGATTTTAAAAAAAATCTTATCTGGTAAAAATCTGCGTTACGGCACCGTTACACTTACGAATCCGTTGATTATCATGATACTATAAAGGAGTCTCTTCAGTGAAAGTTATAACTCCAAACAGTTTCATGGCTATTATTATTCATTAAGTGAGTAGATTATATCAAAGAATTATAATGTAAAAACAATCAAGATTTGTCGTAACTTTTATACACCAGAGAGCACTGAATACTTATTGATACTCTATATGGGATTTTTTTTACCCTGAAACTCTTTTCATTTGCTTATCTATTTACAGCTTTCCTTAAATTTACAGATCAAACGTTCTTAAGAAATTCAGTGTGAAAAACGTAATTTACATGTAATTGCAATGCCCACTATACTTTGGAATTTACATTGCAAATAAAGCTAAGTTTAACGCCTGTTTCAGTATCACAAGAGATACTGTCAAGACGTTCCGACTGTGAGACGAACCGATCGACTTCTGCCTACTAAGCAAATGTTTTATCCGTTCGGCCATCCGTCCCATACGGGTGCAGAATGTCGGTTAAAAGTTTGCGCTAATCTATTTTCTCAGCAAAACATCATTAACTTTTAAACTTGCCTTATTTCTTTCTTTGCCTTGCTTCGCCAGTTAACAAATTAATATATGAAATACTTTTGTATTTTTATCTCCCACTAAATGAAAACAGGTGCACAACTTACATTCTGATTAGTTACGCAATCCAAGCGTGTCCGGGCGCGTTCAGCCTGGGATAATTAAGTCCCGGAAGTTTAGACTTCCGGTCTTATACTAAACGATGTCAATGTTTTCAAATATTATAAAAGTAGATTTTTGCAGATAACGAGGAGTCCAGATTACATATTCCTACACATAGTCATCTATTTTGTTCACTAATAAGGAATCGATAAATTAAGATGAACCCATTAATGCCTACGATCCCATATATGGGACGCTAGCAAAACCTATGCGAAAAATAACCAATTCAATTGCTTTTGTCAAAACGAGTATACAGCAATGCTGTATGATATTATTAAAGACACTTAATCAATAAAAAGCGAAATAGTATATCTCCTCGCTTCAGATCTCGGACATAAATTCTCCATCCTGTTCTCATTTTGCAAACAATGACATTCGCACAGTAAAAAGACTAAGATTCATTATTTGGAAACCTAATCCTAAAATATTTTTTGCTGATAATTATACAACTAGATGCCCTTAAAAATGTGTGAATTGTGAAAATATCGCTGGTTTAAATTTTCCATAAAAATTTGTTACACTTTCTTGCGTCCCATATATGGGATTGTAGGCATGAATAAACACTGTTTGATGTATCAATATAAAACGCTAGAATTCTGTTGCTATCTTCTAGATTTACAAACTTTTCAGTATATGCTACTATATCACTCAGAAATAGTATTTTTTCATTTTTTTAAAATTATTGTCAAGCGATAATTTGTCTGTTCAACAAGGTATTATAATGTGCCGTGTTTGTGTATTACAGCACGGACACATACAGTATGAATGTGATAGCAGACATTTCACCACTGATCGTAGGTCCCTATACCTGCTCTACCATGACAACCTGCATACCTCTCTAAAGCTTAGAGTTGAACTCTCTACAACAGGTATTGATATTGTAGAGGAATTGATGCAACAGGAACCATCCGCGTCAACCACGTATCCAAATGTCCCCTGACCAACATCAATAATATGAAAGAACTGAGCGCGGGTGTTTTGAAAGTCTTTAGGATGAGAAGTCAAACATTTTATTTTTCGTTGGACTGGTAGTTCTGCTTTCACAAATTTTCACCTCGAATTTCAATGGCGTAGGCTACTAGCAAATCGACTTGGAAATATCAAGCTTTGATCTAGAGTGAAAGGGCGTATGTTTGAGGTGCAGCAAACATACTTGTGCTTAGCTTACTGGCGTGGAATGAGAGGTACGGACCAAATTGATCAAAATTTATCAGCCTATACACTGCATACCATGCAATAAATGATGATGGTCACTCTTCGCATAAATGTTGATCGGATGTTGCTATGCAGAATACACGACGAGAGTCGTGCATTCTGCAAAAATAGCAAGTCAGCAGAAATACTACGAGATAAACAATTGAAATTGTTGCAATTTTGGTGAAATGTGCATCAAGTGTATTTGATACAATACACATTTCGTTGAAGCTTGGGCAAACCACTGTGTATCAATTCTCTCTGTATCGCCATGTTCTTGCTGATGTACATTTTGATCATCAAGATCATCATACAGACCACAGCAAAACATAGCTGCAGAGTGAGAGCTGTAGAGGAATGTCTAAATACAAATGCTTGAAGTGCAACCTAGGCCTGCACAGTAAGTGTACTGCCAACTAATACACATTATACACTGTAAAATTTGATACTAGTAGAAAGTCACAACAAATCTGAGATACTTTGGACTGATAGCACTAAGCTAAAGTTAGTCTCAGAAGTAGTGCATGTGATTTTTTGTCGTGTTATCTTATCCATACAAATTATTTAAATATGTGTCAGATTCTTAATTCTTAGTTGCCTATAATGATTTCATGTCTCAGAGATAATCCTATGGTGTCTAATGAGCAATTAACACATCAGAAGCGATGCTTGAAAATATGCATGTATTCGTGCCTACGAGCCCATATATGGGACGCAAATATTTGTGAAGATATTTGTAAAAAAAAAAAAAAAAATCTTAAGAAATCACCTGATTCCATTATTGTGACCCTAAATACACGCTGTCAACTAAAATCACGATGAAAAAAGGTTGGGCATTAATGGGTTAAGAGGTTTATACAAGCTAAAGACACCCAAAACAAACGCGAAATTCTCCAATGTACTAACCTATTCAATTGATTTGTATCTGACCTCGTAAATTAAACTGACTAATCTACTGATCCCGACCTTTTACGTATGTATTTACTGACAGACTACTGTATTTAATATTTAATTAATTTAATTCAAAATAAAACGCGAATTAAATACAGAACAAGAAAATAAAGAAATATCCAAAAAGATAATATCAGCGAAAAAGTAAGTCAGCTTAAAGTGACTGTCCTTCTAATGTATCCGAAATATTCACTACTCGTTTAACGAGTAAAAACCACAAAAATACTTGTACGTACCTCTATCTAACTAAAGTATAAAAACACAAATTCCACTATAGGAACACTAACTGATTAATTCCTCAGTAACTACGTAAGTATACTTTATTTATACTTTGGAAACTTTTTTTTTTTTTTTACTGTTAATCAAGCTCAAATATGGATATCATCTAATGATTATCCACCACTGTTCTGTAACAGTCTACTATAATTCTTTCGTTCTTTCTAATTCTCTATCCAAACTATCACGTGACATTTAATCTACTCCTTCCTATCGTGACCTTCACCTCTCCTCCTATCTAAACAAACCTCCTTTAACTGCACCAACTCTAGTGAAGTGAGGCTACAATAAGTTAACTAACACCTAAACTCCTTTAAGATAATCAATAAGAATTTAACGTCCGGTTCATCGCCATAGGGCTATGTCAGGGACGTCAAAATACTAAAAATACTATATTCCGATAGAACACTACTACATAAAATTTAAAATATATAAATAATATAAATATCAAGGCGATTCAAAATATCAGTGCACCATCCCTGACAATACAATAAAAAGTCTAATTTTACTCAGTTTTATTGTTGACATTGCGTATATTTGCGTCAGTGGAACACAATAGGTTTGTCATAATTGAATGAGAGCTGTACGTCAGTTGTATGTCTATCTCATTGCAGAGTTTAATGTTTGACATCTCCATAGAGAGTTAAACTCATGTTAAAACCTTGACGTCAATCTACGTGGATATGATAACGAGGCTGAGTCGCTTAAATAAAAACTGACTATTTTATTTTTCATTAAATTTTAAGAAACAGAATCCATTATGTTATGTCATGTCATGTAATCATTGAGGGGCTGGTTTCAGCCAAAGATTTCTTGAATCCATTATAATAAAAGGTAAGTACGCATTATAGTGAAATGATCAAATGTGTTGATATATATCACTTTTAATACAAAATGTTTAAATGCTAGGCAGTATAGACAATTTTCCGTAAAATCAGTCCAGTGAATGTCTGAGCTTTTACTCTCAGATCAGCGCGGCTGAGATTCGAACTCACGAAGGTTCAATTCACCTCAGGATTTGCCAATCAAAACTAATCGTATATAATCGTGGTATAATAGACAAATCATGCACATGGCTACCACTGTTTTATGTCTACATGGTGATTGCTGATTCCATGGCAACTGGCAATGAACTTTTGAGGTCTCATGGAAGCACACAAACGCAGCTGTACCTCTCTTGAGTTCCAGGTGATCTGACACTTCTGACAGTACTAAATAATAAGTAAGTATCAAATTGCAGTAAATCACCCAATTTATGCTCTATTTATTTTTGAATTTAGAGGGTTTGTTTGTGAAAACAGAGAGAGAGAGAGAGAGAGAGAGACTCTTGGATAGCTACATCAAGTTTTGCATGTTCAATTTCTACAATTTCTAAGATTCGCTGCCTGACGAGTTGTCTGAGCAACAGAGTGGCGTGTCCCTGACATTGCCTTATGGCGAGGAACCGGACGTTAAATTCTGATTGATTGATTGGTTGTGTGCTGGAGTGCAGTACGACAGATCTACAAGTGTTTGCTGCTCTCTCTCTGATCAGGATATTCTTTATTCCAGTCGATCAATCTTTAAAGGTAGTTCGTACACAGGACAGACACTTGAGTTCTCTGATAGAACTTTATTTAAAACATTAAAGTAATTGTCGAAATTAGAAAAAAGTAATTTTCCAGTAAAGTAATTTTCTAACAAAGTAATTTTTAAAATAGAGAAATTCAAAATAGGCGTTTTTCAGTAGGGCAATGGTAATCCATTGTCTACATTTTTTCGAATTCTTATGACTTACTAATCGTTTCTTAAAGGTATGGATTAGCCTAATTCAGGCGTTGCGAGCCACACATCACAAATCACATATCTAATATAAGTAATGTATCAGAAAAATATAGTCGCAAGAAAAATATCAAGTGAGAATTAGCCTGAAAAAGAAATTGTCTAAATGGTAAGTTTAGGGATCAAATTCTTAAAAACATTTTTAGTTCCAACAAGTAAAGCTTGTATATACCTGCATGTATATTGAAATTATATGCAGGCCTACATTGAAATTTTGGTTTCTTTTCTTGATACACTATCACATAAAACTAATCAAAATAAGGGTTAGAGGTGATTTTCCATTTGATGCCTGCATGTCTGTGCTAGTTGTGTAATATATATTTTTTCTGCGAGCTTAATAACATTTATCTGAGTAACAATGTATTTTAAAATAATTTAAAAATATTTTTTAGAAATTAGGAATTTTAGTTTATTGAAAAATTAAAAAATACAAGTAAGTCTAATTGAAGTATGTTAATTTGATTTAGTTAATATATCAAATATATTAACCTTTTTATTATCATTACTATAATTAATTGTCTGAAATGATAGACTCTCTCTCTCTTAGTGCACTGCCTACTGGCAGGTCTATGGTACATAACGCCTCCACTCTTCTATGTGTTCCGCCTTCCTCTTCATTTCCACATATGAGTGGGTCTTTAAATCATCTAACATACCTAATCTCGGCCAGCCCCTGCCTCTTTTTCTTCCATTCTACCTTCTATGACCTCTTTTAATAAACCTCCCCCCTTCCCCCCTTTGAATGTGTCCCATCCATCTCTTCTTCCTATTTCTTAATACATTTATCAACTGTCTATCTGTGCCAACTCTCTCCAGGACTTCCTCATTTGTAACCTTTTGAGTCCAGCTAATCTTCTCCATTCTTCTCCAAATCCACATTTCCAATACCTCCTGTTTCCTAATATCTTCCTTCCTTAAGGTCCATGTTTCACATCCCTACAATAGGGTGGTCCAAACCAAAGTTTTCACTATCTTTATCTTTGTGTCTTTCTTTAGACTTTTTGTTAATAGTCCTTTTCTACAATCAATGGCCGCTTTTGCTTGTGCAATCCTACTGCATATTTCCGTCTCACATTTCCCGTCATCGGTTATAGTATGACCCAAATATTTGAAACTCCTTACCTGTTCCAACTTCGTACCATTTATTGTGATATTAACTTCACCTTTATTATTGGACACTCTCATAACCTTGGTCTTTTTATATTAATCTTCATGCCTTATCTTAGGGCTGTATCATTCAGCCTATCCATTATCTTCTGCAAACCAATCTCGCTGCCCGCTACCATTCCTTGGTCATCTGCAAATCGTACATCTTGTAACAAATTCCCTCCTACTTTTATTCCTTCTTCCAAGTCTTCCATGGCTTCCTCCATCATTGCCATGATAGACTATAAATTTAAATTTAAATACAGTCGCAGTTCAGCTAATGATTGAAGATAGAAATCTAAGTTTAAAGTATGCTTTTTGCTGACGGTTTAAAGAGGCTATCCGGCTTTTAACTTCGAACCCGTACCTGATTGTCAGATTACGGGTACTGCACAAATCCAGGCATAAAACCGATCTACATCGCCATTCCGGTTATACCACATTACACAATCATTTTGGGCGATATCGGGCATGTCCGGGCTATTTTTTCTAAAGTAAAAAAGCAGAATCAATCCACGCACAATGTTCTAGTTTAAATATTTGTTTATTGCTGGTCAATACTACAATTTCACAGAGTTCATCGTAGTCAATGACTGCCCAGCTATCACAACCGTCAGCATTCTGATCTAGATTTACAAGAGTTTAATTGGCAAATAAACTTTCTCTTTCCTCTCTCTCTTTGTCTCTCCCTCTTCCTCTCTGTCCCTCTATTTTATATCTCTTCTTTATTCCTCTTTCTATTCCTCTCCCTCCCTCTTCTTTCTCTTTTGTCTTTCTCTCCCTCTTTCTTCTCTCTCTCTCCCCCCCTCTCTCTCTCCCTCTCTCTCTCCGCGCTCTCTCTCTCTCTCTCTCTCTCTCTCTCTCTCTATATATATATATATATATATTTATCTCTATCTCTCTCTATCTCTCTCTATCCACTGCTATCTAAAGTTAAACGAATTGATTCATCGGGATCCTGGTAACTTTCAACGCTTCGATGATCTTAACATTGTTTGTAATATATCACGATTGCTGAGTTTATAAATGTCTTCTGTTAAAATCTGCACATAATTTATAAATAAATGTTAATAATTTTCGGCAGAAATGCTTGAGAAATAAGAATTGACGATTCCAATAGTTTATACAGATGCACACAAAAATATAATTGCTTTGAAACATTGAAGAGTGGTTTGACAACTATAAGTGAAGTGCTTCCTGTAGAGTCTGCTAAAGTAATTGATAAAAACTACTAAAGTAAATGATACAAAAATTCTAAAATAATTGATAAAAAATAGTAAAGTAATTGATAAAATCTAATAAAATTATTTATAAAATCTATTAAATTATTACTAAATTAGTTATTAATTGATAAAATATAATAATTAGACGTGATTGGCTGATGATATGGTGTGGGACAGAGAGGATTGGAGAAGTTCATGCGTATCCCGACCCTAGTTAAACTGGTATTCAATGGAAGATGAGGATGATAATGATGATAGACTATGATTGCAAATTATGAAAAGGATGTTAAACTTTGTATAACGCGTCATTGCTTTACAAATTAGTCAAATTAGTCTTGGCCATATCAAAGTTTAACTAATAGACGGATCGTTTTGTGATCTATCGGAAAAACGCTCGCCCATCATTACTGGCTCGGCTGGAGCCAGTGGTTATGTGGCTGGAGCCAGTGGCGATGTGACTGGAGCCAGTGGCGATGTATCTGGAGCCAGTGGCGATGTGACTGGAGCCAGTGGCGATGTGGCTGGAGCCAGTGGTGATGTGGCTGGAGCCAGTGGTGATGTAGCTGGAGCCAGTGGTGATGTGGCTGGAGCCAATGGCGATGTGGCTGGAGCCAGTGACGATGTGTCTGGAGCCAGTGGTGATGTGGCTGGAGCCAGTGGTGATGTGGTTGGACCCAGTGGCGTTGTCGGTAAGTTATTCCATCACGGATCAGTTTATGCGGGGTTCAAATCTTGGGATGGCCCGTCATTGACAACGCTTTCGAGAGCGGAAACTGACGTTAGCATTAGCTTTACTAGCGTTTTTACCATCTTATGAAAGGTCGCGCGTATGAGACTGTGTTTTATTGTGGCGATGTATGATGATAGAAATATTTTCAGGAGGCGGTCATGAAAATCCCGTTGTGTACACTTGATGGAGTCAGGGCGAACGATTGCCTTTAGGTTCCAGTTTCTATCCATAGACCTACCGCTCCGTGTCGACTACATAAAACTGGACATCCCGTGATGTTAAAGAAAGTTTTAAGTTTAATAAACAGACGGTAAGTGATGCAAATTGTGTGGATTAATCAAAAATTCATTTTAAGTATATCTTTGAAAGTTTCATTAAACACACTATTAAACTCATCATGCTGTGAATAAAGGTTGTAGTTAAGGAAACTTCCTGTAAAGTTGACATTTTTATAGGTTAATCGCACACTTGTCGTTGTTATAAATTTAAATCATTAGAGCCAAACACTGATAGCTGAAGTGAGCAGGTCCTGTTAGATTGATTATCTTTACAATTAACCTGTTAATTAATTGCTCAATCGATCAGTATTGAAATACAATTCAATTGTAATTACACGTACAGTATAATATATGGCAAATTTATAGGTACATCAAACTTTCACTTTTAATTTATATCGAATTAAGTAAATAAATATTTAATTTCTTTACGACAGCATGACTAAACTGGTAAGCTGTATGCGTGTATTACTTGCGGTGTGTGCGGCAAAAGATATTATAGTGTACGATGTTGTCATGGGCGACAGTAGCTAACTAATTGTTGTTATGATTGTCATTGTCATTGTCATTGTCATTGGCTGGAGCCAGTGGCGAAGTCGGTAAGATACTCGACCGCGGATCTGATGGTGCGGGTTCAAATCCTGGGCTGGCCCGTCACTGACATCGCTTTCGAGTGAGAAAACTGACGTTAACCTTAGCTTTTTTAGCTTTATGTTATAGTTGCGGACTAATTGAGGCCATATAATTAAAGTCTAAAATAATGCTAAGTATAGACATCCTAAGCATTAACGAGTTCTGAACTAAAATTGTAGTAAAACTAAATCTATTTGTATTCATTAATTTAACTAAAGCTGTTGCCAAACTACTTACATATAGGTTAGCGACAAGCGAAAGATTAAAAACAATACATAACTTAAAGTATGCTCGTAGCATGCTAGCAGCTATTAGCGTACTAGTAGCTAATTGTATGCCAGTAGCTAGTAGCATGCTGTTAACTAATAGGATGCTGCTAGCGCTACAAGCTACTAGTTACTAGCATACTGCTAGCTACTAATACGCTACTTTCTACTAGCTACTAGCATGCTACTAGATACTATCATGATACTAGATACTAGTATGCCAGTATCTAGTAGCATGCTAGTAGTTAGTAGCATGCTACTAGATACAAGTATGCTAGCATCTAGTAGCACGCTAGTAGCTACTAGCATGCTACTAGGTACTAGCATATATTAGCGTGCTAATAGATGCTAGTAGCATGCTAGTACCTAGTACCATATTAGTTGGTAATAGAATGATAGTATATCGTTGCATGTTAGTTACTAGTAGAAGAATAGTAGCGTTCTACTTTAGCTACTCTAGTAGTGGAATTTTTAAGCTCTTCTGCTGTAAATGGCAAAGTCTTAACTTAGATTTTGACTTTTTTGTATAGCTCAAAATATTTAAATTAATTATAGGTTAATTGGTATCTAAATAAAGCTATTAACAGTTGTCTGAGATTAAACTTGCAAAATGTTTATTAAATATGTTTAATTAAACTTTAGCCATCACAAAATCATGGCCCTGCAGCGCTCATAAAATTAAATGTTTATCTTCTGTCACCATAGTAGTAATAAAACCAACCGGCGAACTTAAATTTACCACCTAAATTGGCTCTTTGTAGATAATAAGTTGTAAATTTCGGTTAGGCATGTGGTTGCTAAGGAAATTGGTTGGCATGAGACTATATATAATTGCAGGATGTTGTCAGGCCAGTAGTGGATGAGAAGCTATTTGCAAGGAGTAAGAGATCATTGACGATATTATTGCAGCCCTTATCTTGAAATCTGAGGAGAAGATGAACATTCAAATAGACGTAAGTTCTTAGAATTACTAATATGTTCATTGACCAAAATTCTTGAAAATTTTATTTTCATCTTAGATTAATTCAGCTTTAGTCATTGAAGTAATATAGATATTTTCTAACTAAAGCTCATGTGGTAGAATATATGCAACGTCATTCAGCTGAATGGGGCAGCTTGCACAATGCCGTGAGACGATTAGGAGAAACTGATGTAAACTGTTTAAGAGGAACTGGTGTAACATGTTTAAGAGGAACTGGTGTAAAATGTTTAAGAGAAACTGATGTAAAATGTTTAAGAAGAACTGGTGTAAAATGTTTAAGAAGAACTGGTGTAAAATGTTTAAGAGGAACTGGTGTAAACTGTTTAAGAGGAATTGGTGTAAACTGTTTAAGAGGAACCGGTGTAAACTGTGTAAGAGGAACTGGTGTAAACTGTGTAAGAAGAACTGGTGAAAAATGGATATTCTGAATGATACGGCATTGAAATATGCAGTGAAGATCTACTGACAAAAGTGAGACGAGTGTCATATAATACAGGTGACGTCAATATTGAAATAAATGGTACGAAATTGGAACGGCTAAGAAGTTTCAAATATTTGGGTCATATTAAACAGATGAAATGTGAGATTGAAATTTGCAGAAGGATTGCATAATATGAAATAACAATTAACAAAAAGTCTAAAGAAAGACACAAAGATAAAGATTGTTAAAACTTTAGATTGGACCACGCTATTATAGGATGTGAACAGTGGCGGATCCAGGGGGGTGCCCCAGGGGGCCCGGGCCCCCCCTTAGATCCGGCGATAACAAATTTAAAACTATATTTTCATTGTTTCTAAGACAATTTCTATGTGTCAATATGTTTGTAAGGGTAGTAGTTGTGGGGGAGGGGAGGGGTGGGCACGATAGGGAACTCAGTTTCACAGGGTCAAATATGGGATTAGGGGCCAATATTTAGTATACTAGGAGCCCTGTATAATGAAAGGGGACCCGAAGAATGTTGATCGTTTCACTAGCTCTCAACTTTCACTTGAACTACTGTATAAGACGAAATTTAAAAAGTGTGCAAGTAAAAATGTGAACTCTGTCCCGGAACGGTGCAAACAGCCTTGGCTGGGAGTGTCTTAAGCCCCACCCCCACCCCCACCCCCCCTTCTACCGCCAAAATTATGTCACACTTGCATGTCGTCCTGATCAGCTAAGTTTCTTCTGAGGTGAAGAAATTAACCTACTTTTTTCCAAAACAAATGAAGGATTTTAGGCATTTTAGGTGTCCTCTCACTTTAGTACGGGTATGAGTAGGAGGGGGGGGGGTGGTAAGATACGGGGATACACTCACTCTATGAGCCGAGCGCAGTAGTGAAAAAAAATTTAACCTCCCCCCACAGCATTTTTTCTGGTAACGTTACGTAACATGTCTCGAAGAATGCGGAGTGTATGCAAAAAATGTATTCACTCTGAAAAAAATATTTCGGCCCCCCCCTGAAAAATTTCCTGGATCCGTCCCTGGATGTGACACACGGACCTTAAGGAAGGAAGATATTAGGATACTGGAGCCATTGGAAATGTGAATTTGGAGAAGAATGGAGAGGATTAGTTGGACTCAAAATGTTACAAATGAGGAAGTTCTGGAGAGAGTTGGCACAGATAGACAGTTGCTAAATGTATTAAAAAATAGGAAGAAGAGATGGATAGGACACATTCTAAGGGGGGAAGGTCTATTAAAAGAGGTCATAGAATGTAGAATGGAAGGAAAAAGAGGCAGGGGCAGGTCGAGATTAGGTATGTTGGATGATTTAAAGACCCACTCATATGTGGAAATGAAGAGCAAGGCGGAAGACAGAGAAGAGTGGAGGCGTTATATACCATGGACCTGCCAATAGACAGTGCACTAAGAGAGAGAGAGAGAGAGAGAGAGAGAGAGAGAGATCACCAGTTTCTCTACCAGTGAGATGTCCATACCACCAGCTTCATAACCACTGTGACCATCGTCAGGAAGCTGTATGGTATTAAATACATATACTTTGGGTTCATTTTTGGTGTAACAATTCAACCTTCCAGCGGATGCATCATAGTTCATTTGAAGAATCCATTTTAAGTTAACTTTAGGCATAGCCTAAATGTTGAACAATTCTATTTCAAATGAGCAATGGATCGAAGATCCATTGCTCATTTGGTTATTGGTCATTGCTCTCAATGGTTCAATCTAAATTACCACGAAGAATTTTTTCTATTTAAGATCATCATTTTTTAAATGTTTCAGATTTTACATCTCTCTCTCTCTCACTCACTCTCTCTCTCTCTCTCTCTTAGTAGAATGACTACTGGCAGGTTCATGGTATATAATGCGTCCACTATTCTCAATCTTCCGATTTCCTTTTCATGCCCACATATGAGTGGATCTTTAAATCATCTAACATTCATAATCTCGGCCTGCCTCTGCCTCTATTTTCTGCCTTTTATGACCTCTTTTAGTTGACTTTCCACCTTAGAATGTGTCCCATCCAACTCGTCTTCCTATTTCTTAATGCATTTATCAACTGCCTATCTATACCAACTATCTACATCTTCTATATCAAATATCTATATTCCTATCTATGCCTATCTACATGTATATCTTCCTTCCTTAAGGTCCATGTTTCACATCCATACAATAGCGTACCGATGATCATCGATGGAAAAGCAGTCGGATTGACTCTGCGGTAATCTCACGTGATAGGGACTCAACTTTAAACTTTGCTTGTAATAGCTTTACACAGTTTTCTGTCGAATAAATTATGTCAGTTTCTATAGACAAGATTGTTGAAACTTATTTTTATTGTCCATGCAGATGAAAGCAACGAGAAATCACCTGTTATGTCTGCTGTTGATTGTACTGACTTGGAGTGGCTCATCGGCCATCAGATGCTATGTTTGCCAGAGTACCATCGATGCCGATAACGTGGAAGTGACCGATCCTAACAACAGAACAGCCTCCTGCGCTCAGCTCACTGGAGGAATAAGCTCCATGGAAGTGGGAAACAACTCCTGCATCACTTCCGTCAGCTTAGCTGGAGGTATTTATTCCAGCTTAACTATTCAAGTCATATTAAAATAATTAGTCTTAGACACAGGGTTTTAGCTTTTTTGTGGTGACGTCCTTGACATCATTCTAGGATAACGAAACGGTCGTTAAACGTTTAATATTGTTAACAGTTAATAAAACATTTAACCTTTATTATTATTTACTACAAGATAGAATTTATAAGTTTTATTTAAGCAAATATATGAAGGTAATCTGCACATGTGTTCGGCGCAATATTCATTAGGCCTTCAATTAAATGCAACATCTGCACATGTGTAACATCTTAAAACAATCATCTTTGTTTCCTGACCCAGTGTGCCTTTATGCCGTTATTTGCTCAGCACAATGTGCAGTACAATTATATGTTACATCTGCACATGTTTCAGCGCAATGTATATTACAATTACATGTAACATCTGAACATGTGTTCAGCGCAATGTACATTATAATTACATGTAACAACTGAACATGTGTTCAGTGCATTGTACATTACAATTACATGTAATAACTGTACATGTGTTCAGTGCATTGTACATTACAATTACACGTAACAACTGTACATGTATTCAGGGCACACTGAGGTAAGCCGAGCGTTCACGTCTCTAATCAGGAAGAATTACTGCACCTCTGACACCACTTCAACCCGGTGCTTCTGCAGCACTGACCTGTGTAACTCGGTGCTGCTGCAGCATCCGTCAACACTCGAGTGCTACGAGTGTCAGAGCTCCCTTTTCTTCGACAATGGGTGTGGCGAGGTACTCGACCCTCTCTCCTCCTATGTCCGCGTGACCAAGGGGTGTAGTGCCTGCTCCAAGATAATCCAAGCTGGAATAGGTTAGTCATTTGTATAGTACATAGCTTATGCGATATCATTCTATCATTCATGGCTTGATCCAGTGGCGATGTCGGTAAGATACTCGACCTCGGTTAGGTATGCGCGGGGTTCAAATCCTGAGCTCGCCCGTCACTTACATCGCTTTTGAGTGAGAAAACTGACGTTAACATTAGCTTTACCAGCTTCATCGTACAAATTTCTTAAGTATATCGGGTTATGAGATCTAGCAGCATTTGCGCGCATCAAGGTATAATATTAAAGGGGAAGAGGGTACGGATGGGGGATTGAAATATCTGATTTCATCTCGTTGATCAGCTAGCAAATGAAGACTTCCCAAATCTGAAGATTAAAATTTATAGCATTAATTTCATGCAATAAAAGCTATCGGAAGTGGTCAGCTATTGTTAATTTGATGAAATAATGTAAATACGCATTATAGTGAAATGATCAACTATGTTAATATCTATCACTTTTAATACCACATGTATGTTGAAACCATTAGGCAATTTAGACCATTTTCTGTATAGCCAGTCGAGTGAATGTCCGAGATTTTACTCTGAAATCAGCGTGGCTGAGATTCGAACCCACGAGGGTTCAATTAAACCTAAGGATCTGCCATTTAAAACTTCATGACGTAACCTCTACGCTATTATGTCATTCTTCTTATGAAGCAGGGAGAATGTACTGGTTTACATGAAACGAGAAATAACTAATACATGTAAAATGCATACATAAAAATACATAAAATGTATTATTAAATACATACTTTAGTATGTAGTGTCAATGGCATTAACTAAGAGCAAACTAAATCTTATGAATCATCTATGACTGATCTCTAAGAAATTTACGAGACCGTATACCGAAACTATTCCCTCGTAGTATGTCTGTATCTCTCTATTAGTGCACTGCCTATAGGCAGGTCTATTACATACCACCCTTCAAAATATTTCTATCATGCGTGCATATAGTGAGCAAAATTATGTATCTTTGAGAAAAAGTCTTCCAGATGATTCGTTCAATGTTTTCTTAAAGTTAAAGTAGGCTTTTCGATATGCATTTTCATTAATTTGTTTGAGTTTATCGCTGGTTTTCTTTTCAATGAAAAATATTGACGGACGAGAAAGAGAATGAGAAATTTTTATTATTATTAAACATAACAAAATCCAATCCTACAGATATTGCAGCCATAAGCAGAATTTCATCAATCATTTAAGTCAATCAGTTATATCAATCATTTAAATCAATCATTTAAACAAATCTTTTACTGCAATCATTTAAATCATTATTATCTTTTTCATTTTATCATGCGATCTTCAGAGATTTCACCAAATACTCTATCTAGCTGATCACCAAATAAAATAATACTGATTCAAATGCAACTAAAAACGTCTCTTTTTATTTATTGCTGGAAATCTTTCTTTGCAAGGGGAGCAATGGATTCATCTTCAGCTTAAAGGCAAATCGGTAACCTCTTTCTCCTAGTGCATTGGTAGGTGCCTGGTATATAAAGCCTCCACTCTTCTCTGTCTTCCGCTTTCCACTTCATTTCCACATATGAGTGGATCTCTAAATCATCTAGCATACCTAATCTCTACCTGCCTGTGGCTCTTTTTTATTCCATTCTACCTTCTATGACCTCTTTTAATAGACTGCTCGGTAACCTATGATACTCTAAATGTTTCATTCTAACTCATTACTCGGTGGTACCGTTCCTGTTCCTGCTAGCTCATTGCTTGCAACTGTTGGTATTTTTTGGCTTTTTGAATGTAACTTACTACCACGTTTTGATGGTGTAATACATATTCATATAATTCACACAATGCTGGAGTCTCAACGTAAAATTTTATTTTAATCGTTGTCAGATCATTCGTTGACGTACAGTCGTGGGTGTGTCAGATCCCGGGATGTGGAAGAGAAGTGCGTCCATACGGATGTCCGACAGATCGGCAGGAGCTGCGCATGCGCGGAGTCGCTGTGTAACTCTGCGCTGACCCTCACTGCGCAATCTCTCGCAGTCTACACTGCAGTCGTTCTCTTGGCTGTCTGTCAACTCATCTGAGAAACTAAACGGACTGAGGTCGGATGTCTAAACGCTATATATATATATATATATATATATATATATATATATATATACTATTTATATATATATATATATATATATATATATATATATATACTATTTATATATATATATATATATATATATATATATATTGTACATGTATATATATATTGTACATATATAAATATATATATAAAGATGTATATATATATAATTATATATATTTATATATATATATAATATATATATACAGTATATATATAAATCCTTGTATAAAAGTAACATGAAACTATTGGCTAATTCCTGAGGTTTAATTAAGTTTATTAACTCATATTTCATATTTTATGAGCATATTCTTAACGCCTATGACGGAATAAATAGAAGATCATACTGAAGGTTTTACAGAAGCGTTTACAACTAGGATTTGCAGATTATGCAATATTCACTCATTTACGCGTATTGCACGGATACAGAACAATAAATACGACTTCAAAGTGTGTTGTTGAAATAACCTAGTACTGCTTATACATCTATGATATTATTTTGTAATTGAAGCAAGCCACTTCTTCAAGCTTATTCTGATTGTTTTTTGTTGTTTATTCGCCTGCGACTGATTATTGTTTTCCAGATTTTGACCCTGTGATTGATCATGACTTGATGTTATCTGATAGTGGCCGAATTGACGATTGAATTGAAATCAGTGTGTGCAATTTTTCGTATTATATTTTTCATATTTATATTTGAATAAATTTGCTCCAACTGCGCTAGGCACATTCTGATTGACGCTTTTTACTAAGTGAATATTACAGCTGGTTGTAGTGTGTATATACTAAGCGTTGACTATTTTTTCCGTAAAGCTGAAGGTTCAGGACATTGCTCAAAACTCTAGATATACATGCATGCAGGATATAGTGCACGCTTGATATATATATATATATATAAACATTGTATATATATATATACATGTATATATATATATAAACATTGTATATACGTACATATATATATATATATATATATATATATATATATATAAATGCGCGAGTAGCTGTTTCCAAATTCGAGAGAATACGTACATTTTTATTTATTTATTTATTTATTTATCTATCACATCAGACATTTAAAACAGGTAAAGCAGATATAAAAGCTAAATATTGAAACGTTTGTGTGAACGGAGGATACAGGCTATAGAAGAGCTTACATATTCCGGATTTAGTTCATTAAAAGTAGAAAATTAAAATTAAAGGATTAATTAATAGGATTAAAATGTACTACGTACAATTGTGAAGGTAATCACAAACATAGAACTAAAATAAATACGCTAAAATCAGTATACAAGCAATATAAATATACAAAAAGCAGTATACAAGCAAATGGAAATAAAAACAATTAAAAACAATACTTCAAAGATTTATGTAGGCCTATATCAGATTGACATAGGCCCTTTTTAAAGGACGGAAGAGAGCTTGCATTAATGACAATATGAGGAAGGTTATTCCATTTACTAACACATCTATTTTAAAAATGATAACGTTCTGCGTTATATCTAAAGGTATTTATGTATATTGCAGCACCATTGTTTCTGGTTTTACCAGATTTAAAAGTAAAAAATTCACTGCGCGACAAAATCAATGAAATTACTTATTATTTTATAATATGTATATAGGTCAGATTTTAATCTTCGTAGTTCAAGCGACTCAGCATTAAGTATCTCAAGCCTATCAGAATAGCAGAGGTCACTCAATCCAAAATGACGTTTGGTAAATTTCTTCGGAATTGATTCAATAAGATCAATATCAGATTTACGAAAAGGAGACCATACAGTGGAAAATATTCAATTATAGGGTGAACAAAGACAGTAAATGCTTTAAATAGTAATGTTTCATCTTTTGATTTAAAGCAATTCAAAATAATAGAAGATTTTTTCTTGGCTTTGTTACACATAATTTTGATGTGAGTGGAGAAAGAAAGGTCTTGCGTAAAAGTCACCCCCAAGTCAGTGATTTCATAGACCCTGATCAAGTTGATAGATTTGAGCTTGTAATTAAATTCTATACGCATATCCTTACTAAGGCAAAATGACAATACTTGGCACTTGTTCACTGCTAGGTTCAACTGCCATCTCGTTGACCATGCGTGAATGGAGTTAAGAGATTTTTGGAGAGCAACACAATCAGAATGCGACTTAATATCAACAAAGAATTTAGCATCATCAGCAAAAAGGAACAAGGTATCGAGTTCAGGACAGCAGAGGTGCAAATCATTGATGTACACCAGGAAAAGTATTGGATCCAAAACACTACCATGGGGTACCCCACTGAGACCAGTTAGAGTAGGAATTGTTTATTCTAACCGCTTGAAATCTGTCATTTAAAAAAGAGGAAACCAAGATAGAAGTTTGACGTTTATGCCATATTTATGCAATTTAAATAAAATCTTAGAATGTACAATACTGTAGAAAGCTTTTGAGTAATCAAGGTAAACAGAGTCAACTTGATGCCCGTATCTTTATTTTGTAGCCAAAGAGTTAAAATATCGTAATAATTGGGAGTTAGTAGATCTTTTGGGTAAGAAGCCGTATTGCTTGGAGTAAAGTAACTTATTTGTAGTAAGATAAGCAAGAAATTGGTCTTTAATGATCCTTTCCAAAAGCTTACAGATGATAGAGGTAAGTGATATAGGCCGGTAATTGTTAGAGTCATTTTTATTTTATTTTTTAAAAATAGGTATAACAATGGAGCGTTTCCAAGCCAAAGGAATTTCACCATAATTTAAGGATAAATTAAATAGCATGGAAAGAGGTTTAGAAATGACGTGCCTAAGCTTTTTTAGGGAGAACGAGGTAGACCATCAGCACCAAGGGAGCCCGTATTATTTAATTTACTAATGCTATTAAGTACAGAGAATTCAGAAATAATAATATGGTCAAGGGATAAATCTTCTTTAGGGGTACTCGGGAAATGGAATGTTGGCATGACGTCATTGTCTTTAGTAAAAACCGAGCAAAAGTAATTATTTAATATACAAGATTTATCGCTATCACTAAACGCAGTAGGGCAATTAGAGTTAGGTATAGTTAACGGAGGAATAGAGCAAGAGCTAGATGTTTTACGTTTGACATAATTGTAAAATGTCTTGAGAGATTTACTTGCAATTAGTTTATTTTCATAGAGCATTATCCGTTTATTGATTGCCTTTTTTAAATCGAGTGAAGATGTACGGAAATTCATCTTATTGATATAGGAGCGAGACGTTTTATATAAACGCCATGCTCTTAACTTTTTGCACATCATTCTCTTAATTTGGTTTGAAATTTTTAAACGGCGAGTTGGTTTGAAATGAGTGATGCTACTGCGTAAAGGACCTGAAGTTTTTTTGGTTTTTTAGGAATACACATAGAGAATAAATTGTCCAGAATGGAGCAGAAATTGTACCAACATTCGTCAATGGAGGAACATTCATACAAGTTGGCATACCACTCCACATTAGAGATTAAACTCTTAAGACTAACCCAGTCAGCTTTGTCATAGTTATAAACTGAAAAATTAAAGGGAGTCCACACGAGGGGGATGAGTGTCGAGTCAGTTAGTAGAGCAGTTCACCGGGTTGTGGACATGTAGAGAGGACATGTACATGATGCCTGGTATGCCTATTGTCGTTATGCCGTCACTGGTCAATTCACTACAAAGGTTTGTAAAGAGTAGCATAGAAAACGGTTACTGATCGGTTATCATGATACACTTTTGCGAACAAATACAAACATAACTATTAGCCAAGTCGACAAATACTCAATATGAAAATGGCTACCAGAAAGATCTTAAGCTTCCTGAGGTAGTACGAAGTTACTAATTAGTTATTGACATGAAAGGCCCTAATCACTAGCCTAGCAAGGTCTCGTGTTTTGACAATGTGATGTTATACGCTAAATAAATAAAAAACTTAGTTATAAAGCATGGATTAACAACAACAACAACAACAACAACAATAATAATAATAATAATAATAATAATAATAAGAAGAAGAAGAATAATAATCGAGACGGGCGCTGCTGGAGCCAAAAGTTGTGGATTCAGGACAATGTCACCCGCTGCTGCGACCAGCAACGTTTAATAAGAACTCAAAATATAAAAGCCTTTAATGTCCGAGTACAAATAAAATATATTTTGAAAACATTTTAGACAAATAATAAGAATAATAATAAAAATTAATCATAATAATAACAATAATAATAATGATGAAAGTGCAGTTTGCCAATGCAGTTTGTTTTCGTGGTACGTTTGGTGACACGGCATTTCGGAATGGAGAGGAAGATAAAAAAAGGAATCCCCATCTTAGGGGTTAACAAAAATAATAATAACAAAGGTTTAACGTCCGTTTTCTCATACAAGATGAAGTCAGGGACGTCTCCCATCATGTTTCACTGCAAATCGATTCACCACCAAACGATCTGAATAAAATGTGCTGAAGAGAACATTAGAAGATTAGAAACACTTCTAGATATGTGAACTCTCTTATGTCAAACGCAACCTGGGCTTTAAGCAAATTTGTTCTGTTGATATATATAGCACATATCAAGATAAAAAACACTAATATTTTGGAACTGTGTATTGACTAAGAGCCACTAATGTCTTCAAAGTATCACAATAGCAAATTAATCGAAATAAACTAAATTCTAGCAGCATGACATTTTTAATTAATATATAAAATTTCAAAGCAAAACGTCCCATTCCATGCTTACATTACTTCAAGCTAACTGCATGCCTCGAGTCACCGACAGTTTTGCCATTTGTTCATTGATTTAACTTTTTTACTCGTTTATTATTCTAACGAGTAATAGAGCAGTAAAATTATAAGCCTTGTAATCCAAATGCTACGATTATGACTCTTGCATAAAGTGTACATGTACAGTGCTGTCACCGCGTTCAGTAATATGACCCATAATCGTCAAGATGACATCGAAAATATAGTCAATAGCTTAAAAACTAAATCAGTAAATGATTTCTTGTCATTTTAGAAAAATAAATATGCCATATATATATAGAATCGCAAATAGGATCATAATGTTTATAGATGATAGATTAATGTGGTATAATTTGGCTGCTAAGGTTTATATTTAAAGACAGCCGATAGGATGACTGACAGACAGACTGCGATAGATTTTACTGTTGGGATTTGAGCAGAATTACAGAGCTCTGCTGTACAGGAGCAACTCTTCGTTATCCCATTGAAATACGTGTCGACGCAAGTGTCAGTCACATTAAAGTTCCTGAGACAGCCTCGATTGTAGACCTTTGTTAGACCTGCGAGCAACGAAAAAGCATATTAATCATCAATCAATAAGAATTTAACGTCTGGTTCCTCGCCATAAGGCAATGTCAGGAACGTTATTATAGAAATGAGACTCTTAAACCTAGAAAGTATTGCACCGGCTCCTTCCGCTGCTTAAAGATAATTTGAACTTCAGGTTCAGGGAGAGGGCTCATCCTTTCTCTTTACCATCTAAACGCTCACCTTTGATGGATAAAACTTAAACATAGAAGTTATTAGAATTTCTAGCTTTAAGGATTTCATTTCTGTAGTAGGATATTGTATTCACGAAATAGTAAAATTAGAAATAAATTTGAAGATAGAATTAAAGAGAGATTTTTCATATGAGTATAACATTTAAATTCAATAGCTTCACATAAGCCTGTAGCCAAAAATTGATGGGTCAGCTGCGCACATGTTGATCAGTACTGTAGTGTTGCTTCTTACTGCATAGGGGAAAAGCCATAGATATAAAAGAAGAAGATACACCACAGCCTATAAAATGATGGCGACACCTCCGGTTTGATGATAATTCACTGAAAGACTATTGAAAACAATTAAAAGACTTATTTATTAACAGAGTTTCATCAAAATTTAATGTAAACAAAAGAGTTTATTTGTTACCATGGGACTATAATGCAGTTCTTGTTACTGAGTCTTCTAGTTCTCTCTAATACTTCGTTGGATATTACTATAATTGCTGGTGATGGAGCTTGAAAAATTTGATAAGTCAGAAGCCAAGTTAATGAAGCCAGTGGTATACAAAATCAGAATATCCAGCTTGAAGTGTAAAGTTAGTTTAACAATATTAAAAATGTATGTGAACATAAATGTGTTCAGAAGAAATCATTACTGCTGTAACAGATCTGTACAGACAACGAATTCGAGTAACAGGTTCAGTTAACTTTCAACTACATTAAATATATATTCGCGCGATGCTGCATATGTTTTCTGGTAAACATAAGCCAAATCTCATTTACCATCATGACTGAGTGCATTGCGTGGCATATCTCTCTACAATGCACTGCCAAGTGGCAGGTTCAAGGTACATATTCATGCTCAAAGTCTGTTTTCTCGCTCCAATGGAGTACTCCTTAGATCAACAAGTTAATCCCTTCAGAAAGCCTATGCCTTATCGATACCTTATGAAGCCTATAGCTAGGGAAAAGTATGGCTTCTGAGACTTGAACTTACCATTGTTAAATTCCGTAGTTTTTACACAGGCGCTGCAGCTCTTTATTTTCTTAACGTGGTTTGAGTTAGGATTAAGTGTTGCCCCGCACCCATTGTCGAAGAACTCAGAGCTCTGACACTGATAGCACTCGTATTGGTTGGGTAGTGAGAACTTTTGGTTGTTGCAGTTGTCGGCAGTGTCACAATAGCAGATGGTTCGAGTATCAGAACTCTCACAGTAATTCGATAAATATATAGCATCACGAGCTGTAGTTCTGCGAGCACGGTCTATACTTATGAATCCTAAATCATATAAAGACAATTGATATTGAATGGTAATAAAAGTTTATGTTAACGTCAGTTTCCTCACTCGAAAGCTGTGCCAGGGGCGAGTCCAAGATTTAAACCCCGCATATACTGATCCGCGGTCGAATATCTTATCGACATCGCCACTGGTTCCAGCCTTGTGTAATGCTATGTTTTGTGTTGTGATGGTAAAGAAAGGAAGTACTTTTTTGTTTTAAGCCCTATCTGAAGAGCAGATAAGTTAATTTAAGGTAAAGCTGGAAGAGGGTTTGGAAATTGAAAGGCTATGATTTTTAAAATTCAAAAGAAAAGATTGATAAATATTTTTTTTGTTTCTTTATTGCATTTAAATTAAACAACATAAATGCTCCAAACTGCAGACGAAAGCATTCATGAAAACAGTGAAAAAGCACACACATAAGAAAATACAAAAGTATATATTAAAAGTGCTAATGTTGATCAGTGAAGATACACGGTAGTTCTCACATAATATCGTTGGATTTTATTGGATATTAATTTACCAAATGAAAGACTGTACTCAAGATCATTAGGCAATACCTTGTAATTAGTATAAGGAATTTTAGTATTACAGAATCTGTTATGGTATTGCAGAGTGCTAATAGATCTGTTATTAGATACATGAAGGGCATATCGCACTAGACCAAGCACCCCACAAACTTCCATGCCATATAATACTTTCAGTGCAGTTAAATTCTTATTGATTGATTGATTAGAGAAAAGAAAAGATCTTTACACCAGATTTCAGAAGTAAAATCACCTCACCGATATAACATATTATTAGCTACATTAATTTAAATGATCACATGAATAAAATGCTCTTTGAAAGTTAGCTTGTCAGTAACAAATTTAAAAGCGGAGAAGTTTAGTGTTTGATTTTCAACGAGAGTAAATTGTCTAGCGAAATAGATAAATTGTTAACTGCAATAAATTCATTATCCTTGCAAAAATGTAAAATAAATTGATTTAGAGCTGCAAAAATGGAACTGTTACATTTGCTTCATAGGCTAATAATTTTACACACATCATTGACCGAGTCAAAAAATTTCAATAAAATTGCCTGCTTCTTGGAAAGAAGCAGGCAATTTTATTGAAACTGGAAGGATCATTTTATTGAAACTGGAAAGATCATCTTGTGGTAGAGAAGGCTTTTTTAGCAAAGGAGACACAACTGCTTGTTTGAAGGAGGTTGGGAAGATACCTTCTGAGAGTGAGAGGTTAATTAAGTATGTTATAGAAGCAATTAAAGCATCAATACAGGATTTCAGTAATCGTGTAGGAATAACATAGAGGCAGCAAGATGAGTCAGTTGAGCGAAGAATAAAATTGCGTATTTCTTCCGGTTTAGCTGGTTCGAAACTAGAAAGTAGTGAAGAAAAAGAAAAAGAAAAAGAAAAGTAAACGAATATATATATATGTATTATATATATATATATATATATATATATATATATATATATATATATATATATACTTTCGTTTAACTAAGCCTACTTGCGGATTTTAGTAGATCAATACATACTATCTGAAGATTGGCTTGAAGGAAATAAAATGATTTCTATCTATTCTCTCTCTCTTAGTGCACTGCCTACTGGCAGGTTCATGGTAAACAACGCCACCACTCATCTCCAAACAAATTGAGTATCTCCTCTAATTCGTCCTATGCACAGACTGTATATTACGGGCAAGTATGTTAATTCGATAAGTTAAGTAACATCACCTGTATTGCCTGAATACGTGTATGTTGTATAACAATCAGTTTTATCTTCAGAGACCGGTGGTAGTGGAGGAAGCGGTGATATTCCGGAGAGCTGAGCGCAGGAAGTTCCAGTGATTGTGTTGGACTCCACGCCATCCCTATCAAAGCTACTGTAACAGCTGTAACATGTGAGAGCTGCTGAGTGCTGTAGAGTGAGACTTAGCAGCAAGAGAGTTGAGAGCAGCAGATTTCTCATCTTGTCTATCTGTGAGATTAGATAGATTTTATACAATAGATTAGGTAATCAATCAATGAATGTAAAAGAAAACAAAATTGAGTGTAGTTTTTTCAAAATGTGCAAAGCAAAATTTTGTCACACTTTTCAAAGATAATAGAGATACGGTAAAACAGTAGACGCTCGTTTCTGCAGGCAAATATTGATGAAATTAATTAAATAACTCACAATTTGATATTATTTTGCTTTACGATAGTGCAGGAATAATAATTGTTAGTGCAGTGATTAATATTGAGACGTCAGCATGTGAAATAGTGCACATACATGTATTTATGACGCACAGTTAGGCTATATTATAGCCCAGATTAGGTTCTAGGCGTCCAAAAACTATTTTTGGTAGACGGGAGACTTGAACCGGATTATATCGCCTTAAATTGCTTTAATCGCCTCAAACTTAATATAACCTAAATCCCAATGAAAAATTATTGTTGAGCTTGAATCTGAGATGTTTACATGTATATTTACAACCGTTATATAATTCGATCGAAATAAAATGTACATTCCGAACATTTATAAATGGATATATTACCGATGTCGGTAATATATCCAACCGCGAATCAGTATGTGTGGGTTCAAGTCATTGCCTTGCCCATCATTGATATCTCTAGCATTGGCTTTCCAGCTTTTTATCCAATCATTCTAATGCATGAAAACCAGTAATGAATGTGAAATTGCAAATAGTAATTTATAATATACACTGTATATTTAATACAAAAAATGTGTATAACACATAAAATGCCACGAAATATCTGATCGTTTCTCTTTCACTTAGTTCACTCTCTTGTGGCAGATGCATTGCATATACAATTCTTTTACATCATACACAAATTTCATATCTGCTTTCCATTTCACTTCTCTGTATAGTTTATACCTCACTCAAATTTGTCGTAGGTTTTCCAGCTACCTTTAGATAGCGATTCAACGCATGAGTCTAAAATATCTAATTTGTGCATAATGGCAGCATATAAATAAATAAAAGAACCTGCAGTTTTAATCGCTATGTTATAAATTAATGAGAGTGTTTAAATAATAACACATTATTCTTTTAAATATGTTGTATTGTAGTATTACATACTACATATTTCCTATCTAGTTTTCTAAAAATAACCAACATCAGGTACAATACATTCAGTTTAATTGATCAACATAAATAGTATCACAAATAATATAGTAATATAATAATAAGAAGACTCTTATAGAATAATATCATATAAAGCATTAACTTTCTACAAGTAGCAAGCATACTCACTGAAGAGCTGGTCTTTGTAATAGAACGTTGACTAGTTGGGTACTCATAAGACTTTTACTATGCTTGAAGTCAATGCAACTTTTATATACTCGACTTCTGTAGAAACTTCCCTGTTGTTAGGTTATACTTGGAACAACAATTAGCTTTGAATGATACTAAAGTATCTCTAAAAGACAGTTGGTCACCATGGTAACGAAATGGTAATGGTAATGCTCAATGTAGGAGTATCTGCGGTAAAGCATATTTTAATGGCCACACTGAGGAGGGTATTTAATAAATGCGTTAATTCAATCATACACACGTTTAAACTAGGTTGCATTCTAAAGTAATGATTAAAAGAAAATATATCACGCTTCACATAATAAAGTACATTTAATACCTATTATATGATTTTAAATAGTAATTTTTTTTCGGGAGGTTTTCTCAATTTCTAGTTATTTGTAATAGTACGTACTGTATAAAAGGTTTCTAGGGCTCAATGCGAAATGTCAAAGTGCTTCGGAAATTATAGCTTAGTGTTTCGTGTACGAGGTATAATTCATGAATAACTTTTCTGGAAAGTTATTGCAAAATTTCAAAATTTATTGGTTTATGTATATTTTTGACTTATTGCCAATTGAACCGTGCTGGGTTAAGACATAACATCTAGCATGTTCTTTTCTCAATCGAGTGCCATAAGTCCAAAGTTCTGTGTACAGTACCCTTCGACGCAGTGTTGCCAGCTTTCAATTGGCGATATTTACAGTAAAATTTCCAACGAAGAAATTCTGATTTGGCAACTCGTCGGTAACTTCCGAGTTACTGACTTCGCCACTGGCTAGAGCCAGTGGCGAAGTCGTCACTGACATCGCTTTCGAGTGAGGAAACTGACGTTAACCTTAGGCTTTCTTAGCTGTTAGTCAACAAATTGACTTTGAACGTTGCGAAATGTCGCTAAGCAGGAGCCTAATGTAAAATAAAGGAGAACTACATGTGTCTCTAAGGACACATTTATTGACATTTATTAACAGGTTTAAAAATTAATAGACCAACTGAGTTTCACAAAGCTCTAGATTGTGATCTCTTTGGTGGTATGAAATTAAAAGGAGTGTTTTATATTGTCAGTGAATGACTAGTACGAGTGTGCTTGGTATTTATAATTGATTTACAATATGATCAGGAAATGAATTTTTAAATAATCATGGTAAAATCCAAAGACGACGAGGAGGTTCAAATGTAGTAAGGATCATTTCTAAAATCATATTGTCGTTGTAATTGTTGCAATATATTAATTAAACTGATTGATCCGCGCTGTAATATTTAACAGATTATTACAGTTATAGATCTAACCATGTTATACCAGTGATATATCCAGGATTCTGCTGAAGAATAGACCAAGAGTAGACTGCATGTGTCGTAAAAGGAGACAAACAAATAAAATCCAATTTGACGTCAGAAAAGTAATTATAGGTTAGTAAGCGTCTAGGTTCCATAAATTACTAATCATTTCTAAAACGAATGGTAAAGTGATGGTCTATTGGCATCACGACCCTTGCTGAAGTTGGATTTCTCTCTCTTCAGTGCACTGCCAAGTGGCACGTCCAAGCTACATATTCATACTCAAAGTCCGTTTTCTCGCTCCACAATAGCACTCCTTAGATCAACAAGTTAATCCTTTCTAAAAGTTTATGCTTTATCCATACCTTATGTAGCCTATAGCTTGGGAAAAGTAAGGCTTCTGAGGTGGTTTCCCGTTGCCTTCCTCAGTTAGATGGATTAATTATCATTTAATCTTGGGGAAACTATTTCATGGTGAGGTGGATCCCCTCTTGCCATCCTCAGCTCCTACCTTTAGTCGCCTCTTAAGTACACTCAGCAGATTGTTTGCGTTGCCCTATTCTGCAGTGGTCCATCCACACCCGAGCAAAACACGGGGAAAGTTGGATTTTTGATAATAATAATAATAATAATAATATCATGGGACCGTCCTATAGTGGATCGGATTTATAACAG
This sequence comes from Enchytraeus crypticus, assembly GCA_905160935.1. Taxonomy (NCBI): domain Eukaryota; kingdom Metazoa; phylum Annelida; class Clitellata; order Enchytraeida; family Enchytraeidae; genus Enchytraeus; species Enchytraeus crypticus. The sequence goes on along the minus strand of CAJHZI010000806.1, from coordinate 1,336,743 downwards.
TCTGTTAGAATCCCAGTCCAGTGCAGTAGACAGAGCACGACTCCTAGCTGTATCAACCAAAAGAAGCAGCGACTGGCTTCAAGCTCTCCCTGTTGCTTCTTGTGGGCTATTTTTAGACAATGAGGCGATTCGAGTAGCTGTTAGTTTCCGTTTAGGGGCGAAAACTTGCGAGCCTCACATGTGCCCCTGCGGTCATGAAGTCGACGCTTTAGGTCTCCACGGCCTCTCCTGCAAACGAAGCTCAGGTAGAATGTCTCGCCATCACAATTTAAATGACTTAATATGGCGAGCACTTTCGAGAGCAGGCATCCCTTCCTCTAAGGAACCAAGTGGGTTGTCCAGACCAGACGGCAAGCGTCCGGACGGCATGACTTTAGTGCCCTGGTGCAACGGTAAATGTGCCGTTTGGGACGTCACGGTCATTGACACTAAGGCAAACTCCTACCTGAATACGACTTCAGTCACAGCCGGTGGTGCTGCTGTTCATGCCGCCTCTAGGAAGTTGGATAAATACCGTGATCTGTCCTTAGGATATGAAGTTGTTCCGGTGGCTAATGAAACCATGGGCCCGATGAATCCCGAAGGAGTTGACTTTATTAATGGCATAGGCAGACTTATTGCAGAGCAAACCGGCGATAAGCGAGAGACATCTTTTCTTTGCAAAGGCTTTCCATGACTTTGCAAAGATTTAATGCAGTCTGCTTCAACAATTCTTTTAAGCCGATTGATGACCTCGAGTAGCCGGGCTGCGATTCAGCACGTATTGCTAGAATCGTTTTTTATCAAACCCCAGGTTCTTTACACCGGGGTAAAATAAAATATAATAATAATAATAATAATAATAATAATAATAGTAACGTCCGTTTCCTTATCCATGGTTCGTCTTCTCTTCTATAAGAGAAGACGAAGATGATGAGTTCATGTTATGTAAATTATGAATTGATTGACCTCAATAAGTAAATACTTTTGTTGAAAACTTTCAGCGTTTTAGTACAACGGAGTATCAAGTGTATTAAGTGGATTAAGTGTATTAAGTGGATTAAGTGGATTAAGTATATTAAGTGTATTAAGTGTATTAAGTGGATTAAGTGGTTTTATTTCAAGTACTTGACTTCCACTTGGATTAATTTACTCAGCCAAGTTGATGCAGTAAATTTTTATAAAGGCTTTCGGAAGAGTAAATTGCAGAAATTAATGAATTACGCTGAAGTCATTGGAATGACGGCCTGTCATAAACTAGGCTTATTTAGTAAATATGCTAGAGTTTCGTTTTCTTTCCCTATAGTTTTCTTTTTTTTAGAATTCCCTTTACAATTTAACTGATTTTGTGAAATGTGAAATTTTAACCGGTTTAGTCCTTCTTTTTGCTCACTGGCTTGAATTTGTCTAATTTTTGCTCACAGGCTTGGATTTGTCTCAATAGTGCTCGATGTTGTTATTGATGACAATAGCACGCTAGTTTTTGTTATATTATGTAATGCTTCTCTATAGAGGTCATGCGATAATTAGCAAAAAATATAGATTCTGAACCAGAAGCAGATAACAATCAATTTAAATATAATTGCATAAATTAGGTTGAAGTAGTCAGGAATAAATGTTATTTTTAAATATAATGTAATGTAAATCACCATAATTCGCGATGTTAGGCGATTGCATGTGTCAGAATTGACAAATTGCAATAGGCGTTTTACAATTTTTCTGATCTTATTTCCAAGAGACTTTCTCTCACTTTATTGAAATTTAAACGAGGGATCCAAATCACAATTTTATTAGAATCATATTTGTTACTCACTGATGTCATACTGGCATTCCTATAAGGTAAATGTATTCCATTGTATCTAACACGATAAATATAAAGTAAACAATAATAAATATAAGACAGATTAAATATTATAATTTATGTTGTAATAAATATTTAATAATTACAAGTATTGTGTAAGAAGTCATTTCTCTATGAGAATAGAATCAAGATTACTCTTTATACTTTGCTTATTGGATTAATAGTATGCATTTTGTAGCTATAAATAAATTGTGACAATTGATTTTTTTCCAAGAACAACTGCTTACTCTTAGAAACTAAGGTAAAATATTTTCAAAATGCTTCGTAAAATCCAGACTTATGCTTCAAAACTAGACGAAAATTTACCTATCATTGGTTTAGATATTTCAATGTTGTAAAAAATTGTTGCCTTGAAGTGTTCATAAATGCTTCTTTAACTCTTTCATTGTATATTAAAATTGTATAACCCTGCAAGAGCTGCTACACTTTAGTAGACCGTTTATGGTGGTTTAAATGCAGTTTTTTTTGTTTGATCTAAGTTTTAATAACATCTCTTCTTCTCTTCTTCTTAGTGCCCTGCCTCCTGGTAGGCCCATTTTATGTAACGCCTCCATTCTTCTCTGCCTTCCGCTTTCCACTTCATTTCCACGCATGAGTGGGTCTTTAAATCATCTAACATACCTAATCTCGGCTTGCCTCTGCTTTTCCCCTTCTATTCTGCCTTCTGTGACCTCTTTTAATAAACATTCCCCCTTAGAATGTGTCCTATCCAACTCTTCTTCCTATTTCTTAATACATCTATCAACTGTCTATCTGTGCCAACTCTCCAGAACTTCCTCAGTTGTAACCTTCTGAGTCCAGCTAATCCTCCCCCTTCTTCTCCAAATCCACATTTCCAACGCCTCCAGTTTCCTAATATCTTCCTTCCTTAAGGTCCATGTTTCACATCCATACAATAGTGTTGTTCAAACCAAAGCTTTCACTATCTTTATCTTTTTGTCTTTCTTTAGACTTGTTGTTAAAAGTACTTTGCCATTATCGAAGGCCGCTTTTGCTTAGTAGCATAAAAATAATAAATAAATAAATAAAGGTTTAGCGTCCGTTTCCTCATCCAGGGATGATGTCAGGGACGTCCCCAACAGCATACATCATTACAGATCAATTCACCCAGACCAATCTGCGAAAGAAATGTGCTGAGGAGAAGTCAGGTCCTAAACGAAAGCCAGTCCGGTGTGATCAAAAAGTGGTCAAGGTAGATTGATTATGTCTATGGTGGGAAAAGGTAAGTTTTAAGCTTGCTAGAGAATGTTGGAAGAGAAGAACAAAAGCGAGGATGAGCAGGTAAAGAGTTCCAGATTGTGGGTGCTGCGTAAGAAAATGAACGTCTCCCCAATGACGTGAGAATATTTTGAACTGAGAGAAGATTGGCATCGGTGGAGCGAAGTGCACGTGAGGGACGATAGGTATGAAGAATTTCAGATAAGTAAGAAGGCTTGCCAAAGTATATACAATATGTAAAGTAATATACAATATCTATTTAAACACCTTTTGCTGACGTTAGCCTGTAGGGTAGCACAAAACAAATATGTCATATACAATCGTTTATGAACGATAGAGGATCAGGAATATACTTGAACATTTTTACAACGTATTTAATTTAAGGAATTTGAGAAAAATTACTTTTACCGAGGAGCCGCCAATATTAGTAATTAATCAGTTTACTACCAATTCCGGTGTATCAAGTGTCTTTTTAGTAAACTTGATCCCTAATTAGCCAAATAAAAACGTAAATGAGAAATGCAAGTTTCTACAGGAGCAGCTATCAAATTATCGTTTTCATGCTGGTACATGTAGATTTGGGATTACATGTTTAAGCAAATTGAAACGATACAAACGAATATATAGGCCTTTTGTATCTCTTTAGGAGCTTATTATGGCAGCAATTTGAAAACACTTCAATCAAACTGTCGTAAAAATATTCTGTTAATATATTTACACCCACCGCTATAAAGTTGTAAAATGGGTACTTCCCTATTTTCTCTTCTCCACGAGTATGAGAAAGTAAGAGGTATTTTCAGAGTGATTAAGGAATAATCGACCGATCGATTGATTGATTTTTTACAAGAGTGCTCCATAGATTAATTGATTGATTTCTTACGATTGATTAAATTTTATAGGGAGCGATTGATCGATTAATTGATTGATTTTGTATAAGTAGTGATCGATCGATTGATTGCTTTTTTATAATTTAGTGCTTGTTTAGTAGCCATTGAAAATATATTACTGTGCTTTTCCAACAATGAGTAATACGTTTTTATTGAATTGTCTGGAATACATACAAATTTTCTTATTTTACGATCTCAAGTTAATAATAATAATAATATTAAAGGTTTAGCGTCCGTTTCCTCATCCAGGGATGATGTCAGGGGCGTCCCCAACAGCACACATCACTAAGTTATATCTAGTAGGTGGCTTAAAGGAAGGTTTTGCGTCATTTCGTATTGTTAACAAGACCTAATCGCCCTAATTGTATTGTCTATTTTACAGTGGTTCATGCATCGTAGTAGATGTAGTAAAAAGGGCATAAAAGTGAAATGCTCAACGATGTTGATATCTGTTACTTAGAGATGGGAATTAAACCGAACCCGAACCGAACCCTAAAATCTAGAATTTTGACCGAACCGAACCGAACCCGAACCCAGACTCTGGCCGAACCCGAACCGAACCCTAAAATCTGGAATTTTGACCGAACCGAACCGAACCCGAACCCAGATTCTGGCCGAACCCTGACTCTGACTGAACCCGAACCGAACCCAGACTCTGACTGAACCCGAACCGAACCCGAACCCTGACTTCGTCCAAACCGAACCCACCCGAATCTTGAAGTTCCTTTCTCCTTCGCCAGCCTCAGGAGAAAAGAACACCTTTCTTTCATCTATTTTTCAAAGTCTTCATTAAACTAATATGGGTAATAATTGACATTATATAAAGATAGTAAGAACAATACAAATATATAATTGTTTTTGCATTTATATTTCTTACAGTATCTAACAGCACATATTCAGGTAAGGCTGGTTCCGACACAGATTTTAAAATAGCAGATAGCGATACAAAGTAATGGTAGTGTTACAAAGGAATGGTAGCGGGAAGCGAGACTGGTCTACAGAAGATAATGGATAGTCTGAATGATACGGCAATGAAATACGGAATGAAGATTAACATCAAAGAGACATAAGTGATGAGAGTATCCCATACAAATCCAAAAATGCTTGACTCAATCTAGATGGATCTGTTCTTATAAAATTCAAATTATGAAATTTGTCTAATTTTAGTGCGCCATCTTAATATTTTTCCGGTCGGATTTACAAATAGTTATATAAGACACTATATATGCATGTGTTAAGTCTATCTGGAGTAAATAATTTTGCACCATAGCATTGCATTAATTTCATTGCTATTTTTGTAACTTCATAATTGATCTGAGAGTTTTAAATTTGAAACTGTAAGATAAATTATGAAGTTTATTACCTTTTCGGTTGATAGCAAACAGTATAATATATCATCATTTTATGTACCATACTAGACAGTCACTAATATGATTTTGGGATTAGAAACTACTGTCAAATTCTGATTTTGATGTGACGAAACCCAAAGAACTGGCAGATGGGATTGAGACACAATTGCTCGGACTATGGTGATTAAGAAGTATCAGAAATAAATATGGCCAAAATATTCTTCAAAGCGGGCTTATGGTCAAAATGTCAACAGCATCTTATCTGCATCATTAGCTTCATCTATTGGCTGGAGCCAGTGGCGATGTCGGTAAGATATTGGACCGCGGATTAGCATGTGCGGGATTCAGTTCCTGGCTTTCCCGTAACTGACATCGCTTTCGAGTGAAGAAACTGACTTAAAGAATTGCTTTGGCTTTTTATTAGCATATAACCAGTACAGATAAATAGTCATTTTTTATATTCAATTGATATATTAATTTTAACAAAACAAAATTCATAGGCCAAGTTTCGCATTTCTCTTGCCACAAAGCTACCAATAGATAAAGTGGGATTAAGATTTTTAAATTTGTATTGCTGGTGTTCATTAATTATATTAAATATAGTTCCCTATCAAGAATATGTTATGACTAATAACTTGAACAGCCTACGCATCTCACTTTCTCTCACTTCACCTCACTTTTAACTTTCTTTCACTTTTTCTCAGCGTTGTTTAGCTGCTGGCATATTGTAACTCTTCCAACTCTCTTTCTCTGTCTCTCTCTGTATCTTTCTCTCTCTCTCTCTCTCTCTCTCTCTCTCTTTCTCTCTCTCTCATTCTAGCTTTGTGAACATTTCTGCATACGATCCCGTAATTTTATCGTTTATTTTCATTTGATCATCTTGGTCATTCAATAGACCTATATATCTAAATAGATTTGATTTTAAATGCCTAACTAGTTTGCAAGAAGTAACAACTAAGGAAGTGTAAGTAAAACAATTCTATTTAATTTTATACTCATTTTACAAGTTGTAATTTATTTTCATAAAATGGACATATCTTTCCCGTCATAACTTTGCTATTGTGGAACATTATTTAACCAGGCTGCTAAAGTTCATGTCTTCTATCTCTGCCTCTAGACCTAAGTGTATCTTATTTAGATAGATTGCATGAGAAGGACAATATATTTATTTCTAAAACTGTCCCTGCCAATTAGATATCTAAAGTAGATTGCGGCACTGAATGTGTTAATGATTCAAATACCAAAAGATTTGTTAAAATGTAACTTAATATTCCATTACAAATCAAAGTCTGAAAGTTAGCAATTTAATAAAGTAATGAGGCAGAAGAGTTATATACGGTAGTGTTGGTCTATATTCTACACGTAGTCAAGGCGGATCGGTTGATTAAAAGGTAAGTTTGTAAACGGCAGAGAGAAGGACTGCGGTACAGATGAAGATGAAGTTTCTTGCTGTAATCTCAGCGGAGTTGCAGAAGCTACCAGTGCAAGAACATGTTGTTGTGGTTGAGTCAGAATTGGTGACACACTCCTCGTTTATATTCATATCTCTCGTACAGCCTCGCTTATAAGTCAGTGTCAAGTCTACAATTAATAACCACAGTGTTTACAATAACTAGGTGAATAGCTGGCAGTTGTAGCTGAATTGTGTAAAACTTAATGATATATTTAAGTTGTTAATTGATTTAAATGCTATATATATATATATATATATATATATATATATATACATGTATATGCATGTATATATATATATATATATATATATATATGTGTGTGTGTGTAATCTCTGTCTTCCGCTTTCCTCTTTTTGTCCACAGATGAGTGTTAAACCATCTAAGGTTCCTAATCTCAGCCGCCTGCCTCTGCCTCTATTTCCTTCCATCCTGCCTTCTATGACCTCTTAATTTGATTTCCCCTCGTAGTATGTGTCCTATCCAAAATCTTCTTCCTTTTTCTTAATGCATTTATCAACTGTCTATCTGTGCCAACTCTCTTCAGAACTTCCTCATTTGTAACCTTTTGAGTCTAACTAATCCTGTCCATTCTTCTCCAAAACCACATTTCCAATGCCTCTAGTTTCCTGATGTCATCCGTCCTTAAGGTCTATTTTTCACATTCAGTAGTGGCCATAAAATTAGAGCACCCATGAAAACAGCTCTTTATTAGCTATATTTTTTCCTTTTGACTAATCTGTCATTATAAATCAGTCAGAAACATGCCAAAATTATCCTCCATATTTTTAACATGAGAATATAACAATAAATTATCAGTTCATTATATAAAAAATTAATAGCTTTTTTATCGGTATTTAGTAGGAGAGCCCTTGTTATCCAATACCGCTTTGATACGTGCTGGCATACTGAGAACAAGAGTTCTACAATAGTCAGATGCAATCTCCTTTTTCCATACTTCCTTCAGAATGGTTCTTAGGTGAGCTTCTGATGTAGGTTGGTGTATAGAAATCTTCTTCTTCATCAAGTTCCAACAATTTTCAATCACATTCGAATCAAGCGAATTTGAGGTCCAGGTTTTCAGTAATTCGATTCCGTGGTCTGCAATCCATTTTTTGACAATCTTTGCTGTATGACAAGGTTCAGGGTCCTGTTGCAGTAATGATGCATCTGTTGGTTGCATGTGCAGCTTCACCTTGTCGTTTAGAACTTTGATATATCTTGCGGCATTGACTCTAACACATTTATCAAAAATTTTCAACCGGCAGCGACCGTCGGCTGTTATTCCACCCCACACCATCAGTGATGGTGGGTATTTAACGCTCTTTAATGTGTATTTTGGGTTTAAACGCTCCCCTGTTGGCCGTCTCACGTAATTTGATCCTGTACCTCGTACCTATGCGAATGTAGTAATCATCAGTGGGCGTAACCCGGTCCCACCAATCTGCAGTCTTTTCATCAGGTCCTTTCAAAACTTTATCCGAGCCGGTCTCTGCTTCTCTGTCAGCAACGGCTTCTTTGCAGGACGGCGTGCAACCAGATTAAATTAGTTTGTTAACCGTCTTCTCACTCTCCTGGCACTGGCATCAATTTCTTGATTTATAGCCGATTGGGCTACTCGAGATGATGAAGCCTGAGAACTACGAACTACGGCAGCCTTTAGGAGGCGTTCCTGTCTTACGCTTCCTACCACAGTTTTTTCGTATATTCAGAGAACTGTTATTTATCGATGACCGTAGTGCATTCTAAACTGTATGCCTTGAGATGTCGAGACGCTTTGAGACCTCTACCTGAGAATATCCTTCATTTTTCAATGCAACATTTTGATCTTTAACAAAATCACTAATATCGGCCTTTTTAAATAATAGTCTAAAGATAGCAACAAGAACACTTAGAACAAATTAATACGGTAATTACATAACATTTACATTAGATTATACGTTACTCTTAAATCAAATTAGCAAATTGTAAATAAACAACTGACTTTTGAATTGATTAATTCTGCAAATTAAAAGTAGACAAGAGAACAGTTCTTTTTACTGTTCTTTATTTACAGTGTTGCCATTATGTTTAGGCTATTAGATAATCATGTCTTATTTATAGCTGTAGCTATGTGCCTGAATTCATCAAATTCTGTAGCTTAATGAGGTTTCAAATTCTAAAAAATGACTTTTCAAGAGGGTGCTCTAATTTTGTGGTCAATACACATGTAATAATGAGGTCCATACCAGTGTGTTTATTGTCTTTATATATTTTTCTTTCTTTAGACATTTTGTTAAAATTTATTTTGTATTACCGAAAGTCTCTTTTGCTTGTGCAATCTCACTGCATATTTCATACTCATATTTTCCATCATTAAGATATATAGATTACTTGATTCGATTATTATCATATTTGATCATTGAGTAGTTTAAGTATCTCATGTTTTGCTTACCTTCGTTTACAGTTACCTGCTTAAAGCAAGCGCTGCAGCCTTGAAACTGCTGTACGAACAGTGAGGTCGCAACCGTTGTAGCTCCGCAACCGTTGTCGAAATAGGCCGAGCTCTCACAGGCGTAGCACGAGTAGGACTTTGGAACAGAGACAGAAGCCGAGTTGCAGTTGCTGGTTGTGTTACAGTAGCAGATAGAAGAGTCTTGAGTGCTTTTGCAATAATTCATTTCTGTAACTGATCCAGCTGTTGTTCGAGTTATAGTAGTCGTTCCTAGCCCATAGAAATGTGAAAACCATATGAATTATTATATTTCAAATACTACTTAACGCAATATCGCATAAAATGTACATGTTTATCTTATTTTTTTCACTTATTTCTCATTTTTTAACCAACGTCTAAATGGCATGAATACAAAGGATGCCTCCACCAAAGAATTTTATGCTCTATTTTCAAGTTTTATATATATATATATATATATATACAGTATATATATATATATATATATATATATATACAAATTATTACAAATATTTTTTCAAGCATTTTACAAATTTTATATATAAATATACATGTATATATAAGGTACGTATATATGTATATATATATATATATATATGCATGTATTAATATATATATATATATATATATATATATATATAATATCTATGTATATGATATATGTTGGCCTTCATACAGTAAACATGTATATATGTACAGTATATATACATACATACATACACATTTATATATAGGCCTATATATATATAAATATATATATATATATATATATATATATATATATATATAGTATAGCTATATATATATATCTATATATATAGCTATATATATATATATATATATATATATATATATATATATATATATAGCTATATATATACACATATATATATATATATATATATATAATACAATATATTTAAAGTTCTCCGTCAAGTCTCATGTCCAGGGTAAATGTCAGTATTCAGTCATATGGTGGTTTGGATGTTGAACGAGCACCGCAGGTCGGGATTTATTTATTGCTGATTGACTAGGCTTTGAACCCAGGCCTAGCGATTATGAGCATCATTCTTTACCAAAGCGTCAAATTATCCCCGAACCAAAGAATATGCATGGAAAATATGCATCGTAGTTAATAATATGAATTAAATTAATCCCAGTAATAATCATCGTTTTGTCAATTGTGACCATTGAATCCTTATGCGGGAACTTTATGAAGTACTCTAAAATTCCCGATTGTTTGCTAATTAAATATATAAATGATTTTTTTATGTTGTCTATCTTTGAGTCTATATTCTAACAGGGGATCTAAATCTTGATTTTCATCGCTGTTATCCAATATATAATTTAAAACCTTCAATATCTATCGAAGCTAGTTTTTACAAATTAGCCACAGAAAAGTGCACAAAAATATACCAGTAGTGGGGTCGAAACTGTAAGAAGTTTGACATCCTTGAAATGAGCCAGAAATAACCGCGGGTATTGTACTGACTCCGGATGGCTGAGCGCAGGACGTGTCAGTCCCACTAGTTATTATCTCCACTCCGTTCTGGTTAATATTACTTCTGCAGGAAATACAGGTGAACTGAGCGTCAGACATAGAGACACAGATCAGGAGGAGAGTTGAGAGCATCAGATTCTTCATCTTGTCTATCTGCGTGATAGTATCGAAACACATCAACTTCTATTATATATATATATATATATATATATATATATATATATATATATATACAGTGTATATATATATCGGTACATGTGTATGTTTACAGTGTATGTTCACTTGTAAACTGTAAATGTCCAAATAGCGTAGGGGTAACGTCGTGAAGTTTTAATTGACAAATCCTGAGGTGAATTGAACCCTCGCGGGTTGCGGGCTCGAATTCCGGCCGCGCTGATCTGAGAGTAAAATCTGGGACAATCACTGAACTGGTTAAACGGAAAATGGTCTAAATTGCCTAACGGATTAAACATGTGGTTTTAAAAGTGATAGATATCAACGTAGCTGATTATTCACTATAATAATGCGTGTTTACTCTTTTTTACAGTGCGTATATACTGTATTTATATGAATAAATATAGTAGGCCTATACACGTATATACTTTATACATGCATATATATATATATTTATACATGCATATATATATATATATATATATATATATATATATATATATATATATATATATATACTGTATATAGAGGGAGAGGAAGAGAAAGAGGGAGAGAGATTTTGAATGTTTAAATACAAAGTCGTTTTTTCTACCTTCATGTGGAGTATATCTACATTCTGTTCTCTGAAACTATGTACGTTTTACTGTAAACTGTATTAGAAACCAAGTATGTCATATTTATGTTCTCCTACTTATATTGTCATAAAGGTAGAAAACAACATTTTAAACTTTGAAAGCTAAAACTACTTTATTAATTTATCTTTTACTGCTCTTATTTGAGATATATGATGTCTAAATTCATCATTTTTGGAACTTTAATGAAAAAAATTGATCATAAAATATGAAAAGGATAAAAATAATAGTGGGGGCCTATGGTGTCAGTACAGTTTTATTTTATGCCATTGAATATGCTATATTAATACAACATAGTAAATTTACTATAAAGCTTGTAAATAAGAATAGTTTAAAAGAAATAGATTTCGATCTTCCTGACTATTTGGAAGCGAAACGTTTTAAATAAAAAAATAATGTCTCATTAACAGAGTCTGCTGCAGAGGCTAAATTTAAGTTTTGGACCTTCCTTAACAGTCTGATTCAATGAATCAATCTATGGACTTATAATGCATAGTAATTAATATAGTAAAATGCTTGCGTGCTATGGATACAGTTGATGGGCTCTCTAGTTTCTCAGTAACTTAGAATAACTATTGCATTCTTCGTTTGCTTTCGTTCTTCAGTATGTCTGTATTGTAGTAAGGCGGATTGTTGTGTTATACCCTTTTGTGTTCCTACCATTTTGAGATGGAATAAAGATTATATTATGCTAAGCCTAAATTTGCTTAGAAGTTAATATAATTAAGTAACCTGTACTACGAGTAGGTATATTTGTTTAACTTAAACTAAGTTGTCGAATCTTTAATACCTTAAACTTTACAGTTCCAAGCTGCTATGGCCGAGGTTGTAATTGCTCTCATACCACGATTAACAGCATATCGCTGAAGTTACGTCTTATATAGTCTGATCAGAAATATCATCTTTATGCTTAATATATGCAACAATCAATTTCCTACTAGGAGACTCGAATTTTTGAGAGCCGAATAAGAGTCTAAAGCACTGCACACTTCATCGTCATGACAATGAAGATGACGAGGGGTAGAGGGTTGAGAGGGGGGAGAGGTAAGAGAGAGAGAGTGCGGAATCTAATAGGTCAAATGAAGAGAGACAACCATAGTCTAGAGGCGTAGTTATGAAATGTATTACCTTCAAACCGGACATAATTCTAATCGTAAATACTCGATATCTATTACTAATTTGGTTACCATGGTAAATACTAAACAAAGCATCTAGCGGGTAGGTTGTTCATGTTGTTGTTGTTGTTGTTCGATTTCGAAGAACTAAATCAACCCAGCTGACCTGTAATCCCTGAAGGTCAATGATATCTAATACTGATCGGTGTTGCATCTCCCTTTAGATACTAATAAACACATGAAATTGAATAGCTTCCTAATGTGTTGAATGTTCCTTAAAATAGAGGACCGGTTTATTTAAATTCCGTATAGTTACACACGTGACATCCCGCATGTGTTTACAAAGTTTCCTTTCTTAAGTTTCTGTTTCTGCAGTTTCCGTTATTTCCTCCATTCCTTTCCATGGTTATTAGTAATCGTTGCCATTATTTATGGATTAAATGACGGGTTGTTCTGCTACTAAACGAGGTGGATGTTAGAGAAACATTTATTATTGTTATTGGCTATTAGGTAATTGTCTAGTGAAGTTAACCAATTGAAAGTGGCAGAATTCATCCAAAAGTTGATTATTCCGCATCTGATGAATATTAAGATTTATTTAAATCCGATAGAATGGATTTGCAAATTGTTGAGGATGCTAAAATTTGGGAACTAGGCCTACTAATCTAGTTCCGCTACAAATTAGCACGAAGATGAATGTTTTCCAGGTCATGCATCAGATTAATACAGTTATTCATGTATATTTACTTGCCTATTAGCACTAAAATAGTTTTTGCAAATATATATATATATATATATATATATAATACTATATATAATATATATATATATATATATATATATATATATCAGTTTGTTTGTAACTTCATTAATTTGTTGCATAATTTGAAATAGCTTATAATCAATTCTTTGAATAGTAGCTTTGTTTTGTGTTATAATTTGGTCTTTCTGTTCGAAGTTATGGATATTATTTCACAGAGTCTTTCTTATAAGCTATTGATATCATTTGCTAATAGTAGTTTTGTATAGTGGAGTGGATATTGATGTAACACATAATGATGGCGTTAAAACGCTCAAATATACAAGTATTATCATATCTATATATATAAAATATATATATATATAAATATATATATATATATATATATATATATATATATATATATATATATATATATACAACATTCTCAATCTAGGAACGCTCCCTTTCAATGGCTATTTTTTGTCTTAATGAAGCAGAAAATTGATCGATGTTGTCATGTATCAGAGTAAAAATTTAAGCAACCTCATGATGATGTGATTAACTGACACAGTTACGAGGTGATAACTTACAAATGTTTACAAATATGTTTACGACTATTTATTTAGGGGCCTATATATGTTGCCTATTTGACCAATTTCTAATGGAAAACGTTTGGAATTAAAAGCGGATGCCTGTCTTGTGTTCCCCCGTGTTTTGTTCGGTTGTGGTTGGACCACTGAACAAAAAGGCAACAGCAAACAATCAGCTGTATGTACGTAAGAGGCGATTAAGGCAAGCGCTGAGCATGACAGGAGGGGATCCACATCATCATGACATTCCCGAGCTATAGGCTACAGTAGGTATGGATAAGGCATAGACTTTGTGAAGGGACTGACTTTTTGATCTAAGGAGTGCTCTTATGGAGCGAAAAACCAGACTTCGAATAAGAATATGTACCTTGAACCTGCCACTTGGCAGTGGACTAAAGAGAGATCTGTCTGGATATATCATACTACATGTATGGCAATATGTACGTATGCATTTAAGAACAATTTTTATTATTTAAATATCTAATTGCTAACTTTAATTTTTTTTAAAAATTGATATTTGTGATTAATTGTTTGTAGTACAGACATATTTGATAGATTAAAGAGCTAAAAAGCATAGTTCAATGCATAGGCCTATTATTAAATATACTATAACAAATGAAAAGTTTTTTTAAATTGATAAAATTATTTGTGATGACCGCGATAAATACAGCTAAACTCCGATTTTTGTTATTGAATTTGTTTACAGTTCTATATATTTAGGTCTTCACCAAATTTGGTCAGTTAAGAGTTCACAAAATTTACGATAAAGTGAAATTGATAAGACTAACTTTCAAAATGCTACATAAATGGAAGATGAATTGCTGTATTTAAATGACAATTATAGGCAATCTCCAACTTGAATTTTAAATAAAGGAATTCAGCGTGAGGCAGTCTCAGGCTGAATTACTTTAGTGATTTATCGAATATTGACAAGTGAGTTTTTAAATAACTCTGATATGATAATATTTGAAATATTGAAGAGGATACTTTCAGAAAGAGCGTAGCTCTCGAGCAGTACTTCAGCGTTGATTGCGCAAAGAATATCACACTTCCTCTTCTCGTGGAGAGAAATTTAAGTCGATTATTTTTATGTTGCATATTGTCAGGTAAGTAAAAATTCCAAAGTGTGATTGTTGAAGCAATTTATAGAATATATTTGACTCAATGTGAAGTCGCTGCAATTATATGAGAATGAAAAGCAGCGTAATTTGCAATTAATCTATAGATTAGTGATTTCTTGGACTCAAATATCTTCAATTATTCAATAATTTAATAGAGAGAGAGAGAGAGAGAGAGAGAGAGAGAGAGAGAGATAGAACAGTGCGAGATAGAAAGATAGAGAATGAGTGAGAGAGAGAATTAGGTGAAGAAGGAAAGAGAGAGAGAGAGATAGAGAGATAGAAAGAGCGGTTGAGAGAGAGAGAGAGAGAGAGAGATAGGAGGGACTGATTAATCTGTAGGTGTATGTATTGAGGAGACAAGAAGTCAACGATATGTCAGACAATGGTCAGACAACAAGAGCACTTGTGTAAAACGAGGAAAACATGTATTGACAGGAACTTACTTCAACTTTGTTATTCAATTGAGCGCTTCAAAATAGAAATATATTTGCAAGTAGGTTCATCGCTATATTCACTGCTCGATATAAAGATAGGCTGCATCAAGCAAAAAAACTAAAGCCGATATTAACTAAGATTCGCCTGTAGTAAGCGACGAAATATATTATAATAAAATACTAAATATCAATAATAAATATCATAAGAAATATTATAATACATATTAATATTAAATGTTATAGTAAATATTATAATAAATAAATAATAAGTATTATAATACATATAATATTTCTCAAACTTTGTCATCCAATTAACTCCCCACAGTATGTAGGGATTCCGTGAGTTAGAAAAATAATAAAACAGATTCACTAACTCTGCTCTTGAAAGGTCAAGGAATCCTACCTGCAGAAAATCCTCTGCAAACCTTCACACATTTCTAAAGAACAACTGTGACGTTATGCAGGGTCATGTTTTGTATGACGTAGGCCAACCCTACCTTTAAGCTTTTGAGAGCTAATTTTTCTAGCTTTGGTTCGTAATCCAGTGATTTTGCGGACGACCTAGAAGATGCTTTTTGGTATGAACGGAAACAAAGCCGGCTGTTGCCTGGTGAATTTGATGGTAATTTGGTTGCGATGTATTATTTTAAATTTATTTTCTATTCAAAAGTTTTAAAAAATAAGCCGTGATAAGGCATGTTAGAGGTACACATATTTTAGTTTCTCTGTATTAAACTTCATTTGAACACGTTATTTGTTGGTGACTGATTTATTTTGAAATTTTAGCCTACAGTCTTTAAAGTGTTATAATTCGCTTCAAACTTGCTAATAAACGGAACCATTAATATAGTACCCTTAGTTGATTATAATATTTTTAAAGAATCTTTTTCTAAAGTCAAGTCCTATCTGAATTGTAAAGGCCTACTCAGCGGCAATGCAATGTGGTCTTAAATTACAGTTGATGAAATAAACTAGGCTGTAACATTCGGCATGTTAACGGCTAATGTTCAGCAACAATTTAGAAGTACTTAAATCTATTAAATTGTAGAATTTTGTCTACAAATTTAATACATGAATATTAAGAACATTTTACCATAGAAAACTAATCATTGCTAATAACTTGGCCAGCACCTCCCCCTCTCTCGCCCTCTTTCCAAATCTCTCTCTCTTGTTTTAAGTTTAATTGCAGGCTCAAAGCTTGTAATTATTTCACGGTTCTTTCGCAATATCTTATTGATCTAGTTTTACGGTCATTTTTTATAGGATTATATCAATTCATTGTATAAAATTTCTATAATGATTTGAAATGAAACCCAATAAATGTTAACTATTATTTAATATGTGACTTAACAAATGTTTAAAATGATTTTAAATGTAACTTAATAATTGTTAAAGTGATTTGAAATATAAGGTAAAAAACGGAAAAAAAAATTGAAATGTAACTTAATAATTGGCATAAAGGGGGAATCTAAATTGTTTCTCAGCAAATTTTAAATTAACTAATCAATAGAGTTCTACTCGACAGTAGTGGTCCACACTTAGACGTATGTAATACGCATCTGTCGATTAAAAGATGAGCTTCGAGACGACCGAGAGACTGATAACGATGCAGAGGAAGATTGGTTTTGAGGTCGGTATCCCAGAGGAGCTGCAGAGATTACCAGTGCAGGAGCACTGCATGCTGACCTGTGTGGCATCAGAGTGCACACACCCCTCGTCTATGTTCACATCTCTCGTGCAGCCTCGAACGTAAGTCAGCGTCATGTCTACAAGTAACAAACACAACAATTTATTATGACTAATTATCTGCAGCAGTAGAATTCAGTAAGTTTAATTCAATAACTAAGTTATCTTTAATATAATTAGACTTTAATATAAAATAATTTTATTTGGAATAAAAATATGTGCGTCTGATTTTCATCATGGGGCCTACATTCTTATAAATGTTTTATATAGAAGTCTAGTTAGTTTTATAATGAAATTCCCTCATGTCAAACATAACTAGGTCGAGCTAATAATAATAAATTAAATTTAGTAACTTAAATTGACTATTGTAATGGAAATTGAATTGACTTTGGTTTAAAAATTGTTTAACAAATTGAATTAACAAATTCGGTGTTTACAAAGTCATCTTCCTTTGAATCTCAGTTTTACAACGGTGATGGTTTGAAAATTTTTCATCAATCTCTGAGGCCCAGGTTTTCTGGTGTTGGTTTGGATCGTAGTGCTTTGTAGCCTTTTACGGCATGTACAGTGCACGATTAGTCCATTCTTCAGCAACCCGGAAACGACTCGGGTTGTAAGCTAAAAGTTTAAATTAGTTCTGTAATTATCAGCTGTAGAATAGTTGAGTAAAACATAATTATATATATTTGACTTTAATATAAAATAGTTTCATTTGATTTCGAAAACATATTCAATTGCCCTTCATCGTATAGTACCTTATAATTTTGTTTAACAGATAAACATAGTAAACTACAGTATTGTATCCGGGAAAAGAGACAAACGGAAACTGCACATGTCGTAAGAGACGACTAAGCAAGAACTGAGGAAGGCCACGGTAAACCAGTTCATAAACCATACTATTCCTACAGCTACGTTATACATTAAGATATGAATATGGTTAAATCTTTTTCGAAATGGTTAACTCGTTGATAGATGATATGCTATTTATGGATTCGAGAAAAGCAGCATGCAATTAGGAATATGTACCTTAGACAAGCTACTTGGCAGAATACTACAAGGGAGAGGGATATATATATATATATATAAAGAAGATATATATATATATATATATATATAAATATATATATATAGATATATATAATAGATATATATATATATATATATATATAATAGATATATAAAATATATATATATATATAATAGATATATAAAATAGATATATATATATATATATATATATATATATATATATATATATATATATCATGTTTTTATATATTTCGATTATTGTACAATAGGGACCTGCACAGACTTGCAATTTTAACCTAACCTGCACCGCGGGATGACACGTAATTCCATCCCCACCTAATCCAGATATAACTGTTTCCGTGTTTAACTTACATTAACTCACATTCTCGATCCGCTCACCTTAAACTTACGATTAAACGTCCTGATATCTATTTCAAAATGTTATACTTTAATACTTCTTGTTATTCTTTCCGATGGTTTAATCGAAGCAGTAACTGAATGAAGTATGGAAGAAAAAAGTACTAGAGGAAAACCGAGACGTTGAATGCTAAATGATAATTTATTCACTTGTTAATATAAAGAGAAGAGCAGAGGATAGAAATATTTATAGAGGAATTATATATTATGGAACTGCAACTAGTAAGTGTACTGAGCGAAAAAAGTATAGCATACAAGCAAACACCTTCATGCAAACCATGATTGCATTTATTGCACCTGCAAGCTATTAATTCATCATAAGACATCTACAGGATCAGATGAGAATTGTCAAAGTATGTCTTCTACTTACAGTACTAAACAAATAGTAACTTACTGTTTACCTAGTCAAACCTGCGGGGTCCGTAAATCCGGTTTCGACCCCGCTCGCGAAGTACTATTTATTTATTTATTTCAAACCAATGCACTTTACATTTGTGTGTGTTTGGAATCTTTCAGACTGGAGGGGCCCCCGCGACTCCGTAAGGCCCAGCTTGTTGTGCCTTAACCTTAGTGAAGGTCGATACTGTACAATGATAGTTCGTTTAGGAGAATGAAATAACGAAGCAACTTTATAGCTGATTGGGAAATATTATTTTTACTTCGAAGAAACATTATATCACATAACTTTCTTTGCTGTTAACTCATTTAGTTCACCTATCTAAATACTCTAAGATAACGAAGTAGTGACAGAAATTATATCAACAATAGAACTCAGAATGTTTTAAATAATTTGCTATTTTCTATCTACAAATTAGTTAATGACGTCTGTACAAAATCACAGAAAGCAAATAAATCTGAAAAAATAGAAACTGTAATCGATATATGGATATTGTCAAGCTGAATATGTTATTTATTACATTGGTGGAATTTTAGAACCCTGAAATTTTACAAAGTTTCATATAGAACGTTATGTTTCTCCGTAATTCTATAGCAATCGTAATACAGAAGCTCCCGTTCAACTTACTTCTATTACTTAATCCGGTTCTTGGTATTTAAGCTGTTATGTTTAAGCTAATACAGTAAAAAAATATAGTTCAAAATTAACGCCTAAACCTGTTTATGGAATTGATTATAATGGCCAGATCTTTGATAGTGCATTACATAATTACTGCTCATACATACTGATGTCGAACACTTTTTTATCAGGTCTAAACTGCTATTCAATTCTTATTTAAATACCAATTATACCAGTCCGATGAATGTAAGAGATTTTACTCTCTGATCAGATCGAATTGATCACACCACTACAGGAACAACCGTTAAAGATTTCATAACGTTAGTTAACAGCTACAGAATCTACAGACAGAGCTATTTAATCGTTCATTGAGTCATTTAAGCATATAGTGTTATGTTTACCTGAGTTTACAGTCACTTGTTTAGAGCAAGCGCTGCAGCCCTGGAACTGCTGAACGAAACTTGAAGTATTGTTCACCGTGGCTCCGCAACCATTGTCGAAATAGGCAAGGCTCTCACAGGAGTAGCACTTGTAGGACATTGGCAAAGCGACAGGAGCTGAGTTGCAGTTGTCTTTGAAGTTACAAATGCATGAAGTGACACGGGCACTGCTTTTGCAAGAATTCGGTTCTATAGGCCTGTTATCTGGAGTTTGATAGGGGTTGCGATTTATAATAGTCACTCCTTGAAATTACACATGAAAAACATTTAATATTGACTATATTTTAAACATAGCTTAACGCAGTCTCTCTTTAGAGGTACGAGTCTAAAATTTAAGAGGTTTTGTCTTACTTATTCTATTTGTTGTTCATCTCGTACCAAACAATTCAATGACAAGTAGGCAAAACGAGGACTAATCTATATGTAATGATAAAAGCAGATATATCAACATATATTAATATAAAAATTGATTCATGCTTTTTTTTTTTTTTTTCCAAAGGTCCAAACATTCTTCTCAACGAATTTCAAGTGTTATTCGCCGTCAAGGAGGAAAGATTCATGAAGCCCTCAAACCAATATTTTACTCACTTAAATCATTTGACAATTCTCCTGCTCACATCTCCGCTGTTGCAAAGGCTAATATTGGTAAGTGAAAGAATAGAGAATGAGAGTAAAGAAAGAAAGAAAGAAAGACATATCAAGATAGAGTGCTAATAGAACAGCGAATGGGTAATGGAAAAGCAGGACAGACATTCAAATCCTCAATAGATGTTACAATATGTTTATATTAAAAGACAAATCGATGATAATCGAATTAGAAGAACTATTCAGAGCAAAGTAAAACTACAGAATAAATAACCTCTCCACTATCACACTAGTCTTCACCCTGTAGTACATATCTCTGATTAACTCAACATACCCCCTGTTCTCACAATTACTCGCAAGCTCTATGAATGCTTTAAAACAGCAACCAGTATCAAGATAATAAGCTGCCATTTAAGGACAGGAGTCGGCCTATCTATGAATGTGTATTATACATTTGGTTAGCTCTGGATTTATCAGTGAATTTATTCACTTATCAGTTAGATTATTTTGGAATCGATGAGAATCGGTTGAAATCGATTTAAATTAGTTAAAATCGGTTGGAATAGGTTAGAATCGGGTTTAATCGGCTGGAATCGGTTGAAATCGGTTAGAAGCGGTTCAAATCAGTTAGAATCGGTTGGAATCGGTTAGAATCGATTGGAATCGAACGGGTGCTCACATCATCTCAAGCTAGGTTAAAGATTCATTATTTTATGTGATATTATCTCATATTATATTATCTAATAATAACTCAGATATCTGATACTATATTTTTTGGATTTCGAAATAACTTTTTTAAAATGCAGGCACATTAGGCTTTACTGACCACTGATCAGGTGTTAAGGAATAGGAAGTAGAGGCTACTTGTAATGTTATTGATGCATGATATCAGACTTTTCTTACTTTCAAATACTCATTTCTCAAGTTTATGTGCCATTCACATTCCCATTTAGTTAAATTGAAATTAAGAGAAGCAGTCACTTAAATACTAGTATCATAATGAAGATTGAGGAGGGGACAAGTGCAAAATCGAAAAAGTCAAATGAAAAAAGTAGTGGTCCAATTAAGACTCACGTGATTACCATGGTAATTCAATTAGTAACCATGATAAATATTCAACGTCGCATCAATCGGTCAGAATTGTTCGTGTTGTTGTTGTTGTTCTATTCCACAGATCTAGTTTAAGTATGCTGATATTTATTATAGATTTGTAGTTTCACATTTACAGCCATTCGTTGAGTTCCACGCTTCTGGCATACAAAATGACCTCTAAACTGATGTCGTGAAATTCAGACCGCATATTTCGGTCTGAATTATACTTGATTGAGGGGTTATTCATACGGTACGTCATCATAAGAGAGGGAGGTTATCAAACTTCCGATGACGTGGGATGACAGGATGGAGGTGGTATCAAGGGATCTGATGATGTCAGCAGCTTCCGATATTCTTATCTCTGGAGTCATTTTGTGGCGGGAATATCAGTATCTAAAAGTTATTAGATAAATGCTAACTACTCTGTTTTGCTAACAAATTAAATCGTCTTTTTGAAAAAGTTAACAGCCAGTAATTTATTATTTTTTGGATACCATTTAAAATGCTTCTACTTTTTAAAAGTTGCGACTTTTTATAACTTATACAATCCAAAACTTGGACATTAGTTCACCATTATTTATTTATAGTACTACAAGTTGTCGTGCAAAATGTAAAATATTACTAAACGCTGCCATTGATCTTCTGCTGAAATGCTAATCAGTAATCGATTATAAATTTTGGTCAAATTTTAAATAAATTATCAATCCCTAAATCTGTGTTAAAACATTAATTTATCTGCATATAAAGAATACGCATCTTTAAAATAGTAAATAAGTATAAACTTAAGTAACTGTCTGTATACACTATTTTGTATTTTGTTCTTTAAAGCAACAACTATTTTATCCTCGACCTAATTAATATTAAAATATAATGTTAAAATTATGATTACTATGATTACGATGATGATAATAATAATTATTATTCTTGTTATTATTTTCAGTATTGTTACTATTATTTTAGTATTATAATTATTATTATTAGTATTGTTAGAATTATTATTATTACTATTATCTAATTGTTACTACTACTACTGTAATTTTAAGTAATAATACTATTATTGCTGTCAATAATTCAAATTTATTCAACCAGTCTTCTGCATCTTCTGTGCATAATTAATTGTAAGTAACTATTGTAAGTAACGTACAATAATTCAAATTGAACATCTTCATGCCCAGGTATGCACATGTACATGGATATACAATATGGGCTCCGTTAGTACTTGGATGGACATTCACATTGATAGACCGAGTGCTCACAGAAAGGAATAAGACTCCAGGATGTCGAACGCATACGTCCCACTTAAAATGTAATCTGCAGCATCAAAAGACACTGAGTAATATGCATAGAAGAAGCAAATTTAGAAAACTACGAAATAAGAAAAAAATTAAAGTTTTGCAAAGTGTGAGGTTAGTCACCATTTAGAATTGAATGAAAGTGAAAGTACTTTAAAAATTACTTTATCGACCTAAGCTGAATATAAATCTAGAGGTGTATCGTAGCAGAACAGTGTAGATATCACACTAAATGCTCTCCTAACAGCCATAAGTTTGTATTCGCTTTCACTTTACAATCGTATATGTTTTTGTAGTTAGTGATAGGATCTTGGACACATCCAATTTTCAATTGGATAATTGTCTACTCATACAAAAAATTTAATCATTTGAAATAATGCATTGATATTGGTTTCTTTGAGGTTCCGAGAAAGGTCTTCTAATCCCCCACAGTCTCTCCCTATATTTCTTTCTCTCTTTCTTTCTTTTCTCTCTCTCTCTCTATCTCTCTCTCTAGTGTTCTGCCAAGTGGCGTGCACAAGGTAATACATACATGCATGCTAAGAAGTTGTTTTATGGTACACAAAGAAAGTACTCCATAATCCATTTCAACAAATTAATCCTTTCAAAATAGCTATCCCTTATTAATACTAAATGTAGCCTATAGTTTGCAAAATAGCTTCATTTAGGCGGTTTTCCATTTGCCTTACTGATTTTTTTGTTTTATAGCCTCTTACTACACTTGCAGTTAACGACTGCATTGTCTATTTTTCAGTATCCCGTACACAGCACGAGAAAGCGATACAGACCTGGCTTTCTATTATCTATCTTTTATATTATCATTAAGTATTTAATTTTTTAGTGTAAAAAATATCTTAAAGTTTTCTGAATATCATCGCTTGTGATGAAAGAAACTAGCAATTGATATAATGTTAATTAATTAAATTCTGTCCATGTGAAAATAAAGTTGCTTTTCTGGCTAAATAATTTAACGAAAATTGAAATGTTTTACACCTGTTTTTACTCTCTCTCTCTCTCTCTATCTATTTATCTATCTTTCTTTGCTCTTTCGATGCTACAACTTTTTATAGCTAATGACGTCAGGTTTTTATATAGGCCTACAGAAAGCTGGTAAAGCTAAGGTTAACGTCAGTTTTCTCACTCGAAAGCGTTGTCAGTGACAGGTGAGCCCATGATTTGAACCCCGCACATATTGATCCGCTGTCGAACATCTTAACGACGTCGCCACTGGCTTCAATCGGTTGAGCAGAGTTGACACACTGGCCAAGCTTGCTACATTCTCGGAAACTATTTGACTTAAAACAGTCTGCATTAAATGATCATCTTTATCGAATGCATAACTGTCTGACACTTCCCCTCAAACAATTAAAATCTTCCGTTCAATTTCTTTAAGTGGCGCAAGATCCGCTAGCTAATATCCAGATTGGACGCCACTGATTTTGCGTGCTGTTTCATTTTCTTTATGTATTGTATGCGTTTACAGACTGACTTTAATGAAATAAGCACGATCCAATTCAATTCAAAGTAAAACAATATAATTCTTAACAATTCAATTTAATTCAATTTCACTCTATTCTATTCTATCTTATCCTATCCTAACCAACCCTATCCTATCCGCTCCTATCCTATCCTGTTCATATCCTATCCAATCATATCCTATCCTATCCTATCTTATCCTATCATACCCTATCCTATCCTGTTCATATCCAATCCAATCATATCATATCCTATCTTATCCTATCATACCCTATCCTATCTTATCTTATCCTATCTTATCATTCCCTTTCATATCCTACCCTATCCTATCCTATCTTATCTTATTCTATTCTATGCTATTCTATGCTATTCTATTCTATTCTACAATATTCTATTTTACTCTACTCTACTCTAATCATGTTCAATATAAATGTAATCGTCGATTTTAGTAAAGTATTCTTATTAGACAATTTATCCCGTATTTTACTCGGATTTGGTTGGACCACAACAGAATAGGGCAACTGCAAACAATCTGCCGCGTGTACGTAAGAGGCGACTAAGACAGGAGCTGAAGATGGCAAGAGGGGACCCACCTCACCATGAATATTTTCCCCCAGGATTAAATGGTAATTAATCCATCTAACTGAGGAAGGTAACGGGAAAGCCATACTTTTCCCAAGCTATAGGCTACTTAAGGTATGGGTAAGTCATAGACTTTGTGAAAGGATTAACTTGTTGATCTAAGGAGTGCTCTTGTGGAGCGAGAAAACAGACTTTGAGTATGAATATGTAGCTTGCACCTGCCACTTGGCAGTGCACTGAAGAGTGAAGAGACCATTGTAATACATGTGCAATTATTAAAATGGTTGGTCTTGTCAGACCAGTTTTATTTCTCAATTTCAAAATCTATTTTCTATATTGTACAGTGATTACTTAATTTAATGTAGACCAATGTATGTTTTTTATATCTATGCACATATTTGGTGTGGTTTTGAACTTAAACAAACACCTGACGTACTCTCAAAATTTGAGTCTGAATGTCTTGGAGAATGATAATTCAACTGGGTTTTCCTCGCGGAACCGTTACTGATGCAGTTATTAACAATGGCTAAATATCGGCACAGACTGGGTAAAAATAATCCCCTAGCGAAATCTCAATAACCTCGACAAACTTAAACTATTTTTACAAAATTTTAAAGCGTGTAGAGGAGGAGAATCTGCATCAAACGTGCAAACTTCAACCTGCAGCATTCAGTCACAAGCATCATTGGTGAAAATATATTTAGTAGTAACATTTTTGCAGCGTTTCTACTAAATAAAAACTGCGAGCGTATTCTCCTACTGGATAGCCGTGGTCTTCGATTAACTGTTTAACTGGCTAACTTCCTTTTCGTTAATGAAATTATATAAATAAATTGCATAGAGATTTCGATGCTAGGGGGAGGCATGGCCCCCATGGATTCGCCACTGATGTCCAGTAAATGCTAGCAAATATTAGGAAGGCATAGGAAGTCCGTCTTTTCACAAGCAGCATTCCATAGGAAGAA
Organism: Enchytraeus crypticus; assembly: GCA_905160935.1. Classification (NCBI taxonomy): domain Eukaryota; kingdom Metazoa; phylum Annelida; class Clitellata; order Enchytraeida; family Enchytraeidae; genus Enchytraeus; species Enchytraeus crypticus. The sequence continues at coordinate 1,310,658 of CAJHZI010000806.1, read as the reverse complement.
TGGTTTCAAATGCTACAAAATATCATTTGAAATTAAACTTACTAGCGGGTTTTGAAGTAAAATCTAAAAAGGTTCTTTTAAAATAAAAAGCTAATGTTAACGTTAGTTTCCTCACTCGAAAGCGATGTCAGTGACGGGAGAGCGCAGGATTTGAACCCCGCACATACTGATCCGCGTTCGAGTATCATACCGACATTGACACTTGGCTCCAGCCAGTAAGATACTCGACCGCGGATATATCTTAGCAAATATAATAAACCAATGAGACGGTAAAGTGACTCGGTAGATGAGGATTAACAGTCTGCAGTATGTTACGCGTGTTCGTGGATTAGAGCATGAGTTTGAAGATGGTAGAGAGAACGACTGCTGTGCAGATGAAGGTAGACTTTAAAGTTGGAATCGCTGCGAAGTTGCAGAGATCACCAGTGCAGGAACATTTCACGCCCATCAGACTGACATCAGTATAGACACACCCACCGCCTATGTTCATATCTCTCGTGCAGCCTCTAACGTAAGTCAGCGTCATGTCTACAAGTAACAAACACGGTGTTTATAGTAACCAAGTGATTAGCAGTTGAAGAAGAATTCGGCAAAACTTAATTCTAAATTTAAGTTGTGTTTTGCCGTAGATGTAAAGTACGTTTATTCACTGTCCAAAGCATATGCATCTGGTTGTTATCAATATGTTAATTTGCAACATTTGTATTTAAAACTCAAACTAGTTTTATATGCAATTTCTCTAGTGTCAAACACAAATAAGTACAGCTTATATAACTACTTTTAAATGAGCAATTACACGTAATTTTAGCTACTGTTTGCTTCAATGATGTAGATTACATAATACGAGGTAAACTAAACTGATTTTAAAAGAATGAAAGAGATTTACTACGAAGAGAATATCAAGTGAATTAGTCTATAGCATACCAGCTGGATAATATGCTAACATAAGAGTGTTCAATAAAAAGGTGAAGTTAATTTCACAATAAATAGTATGAAATTGGAACAAGTAAGGAGTTCAAATAGTTGGGTTATACTATAATCGATGACGGGAAATGTGAGACTGAAATTTAAAGTAGGATTGCACAAGCACAAGCGGCCTTTGGTGACAGGAAAACATTTAATAAAAAGTCTAAAGAAAGACACAAAGATAAAGATAGAGAAAACTTTGGTTTGGATCACGCTATTGTATAGATGTGAATAATGAACCGTAAGGAAGGAAGATATTATGAAACGGAAGGCATTGGAAATGTGGAATTGGAGAAGAATGGAGAGGATTTACAGGACTTAAAAGGTTACAAATGAGGAAGTTCTGGAAAGAATTGGTACAGATAGACTGTTGATAAATATATTAAGAAATAGGAAGCAGAGTTGCATAGGACACATCCTAAGGGTGAAAGGTCTATTAATACAGGTCTTAGAAGATAGAATGGAAGCGAAAGAGGCAGGGGCAGGCCGAGATTAGGTATGTTAGATGATTTAAAGAACCACTCATATGTGGAAATACAGAAGACAGAGAACGAGAAGAGTGGAGGCTTCATATACCATGGACATGCCAGTAGGCAGCGCACTATGAGAGAGAGTTTATTCATTTCATAGATATTATTCATTTCATAGATATATTTCACATATATTAATTTATATAGACATTCAACGTTTTACTTGCCTGCGTTGTCAATCACCTCCTTATAACAGGCGCTGCAGCCCTTGACCTGTTTAACGTAACTTGCTGATGGGTTCAGTTTAGGACCGCAACCGTTTCCGAAATACGTTGAGCTCTGACAGACGTAGCACTTGTAGGGCGTTGGAACAACAACAGGCTCTGAGTTGCAGTTGCTGTTGTTGAAGTTACAGTAGCAGGTGGTGGAGTCCATCTTGCTTATGCAAGTATTCATCTCATTAACTCTACTAAATCTATCCTTTACCGGTCCTCGATTTATATTCGTCAATCCTAAGCCAAAGACATATACTCACCTTGAATATTATTATATTTTAAATATTACCTCATTAAATCTGGCACAAAAAATAAGCCATAAAGTATTGGAAGTGAATATAAAGCGAAGATTTAGTTTATACTGATTATTTCGTTTATTTTTCGTTTTGAACCAAACCGTGCGATGATAGATAGTGTTTATTACTATCTAACATTTCATATCATCAGCTATATAATGGCGATTATATTTGGACCGTTCTTCTTGTTCTTACCATGTACTGGTTACTGTGGATTTTTTTCGTTTATTAAGTATAAATTGTTAAGTATTTAACTTTGTAGACATGATCGTCATCATCACCACCTTCCCTTTAATTCCAGTTTAACTGGGGTCGGGATACGAATAGGCTTTCTGCAATCCTCGCTGACCTATGTCATAACGTCAGTCAATTACTGCATTAGTCGCCTTTTACTGCTCATGTAGTCACCGGTTGGTCTATTCTTCAAACAACCCGGACACAACACGAGGAATTTAACTATTATTTAATGAATCGGGTCATTTTTAACTATTGAATAGACTACATCACATTTAGTTCACCTTATTTGAAATTGAATCAATGAAAGTACCTAGGACTAAAATACCTGAGTCTTAATTTGAGAGGCGATTAAACAAGAATTTAAAAATCAATAATCATTCAAAATGTTAATTTGCCACAATTAAATCAGTACTAATCTCTCTCTCTCTCTCTCTCTCTCTCTCTCTTTATCACTCTCTAATGCTCTGCCAAATCTCAGGTCAATGGTGATGAAATTAATTGTCCTTGATAGAAGACTATTTAATCCGTCTTAACTAAGTGGAGTAAAATTTGAAGCCATGAAGGAGTTTGAAGTAGGATCTTCTTCTCAACGCATCTGCTTAGTGATTCGCATTTTCACGAATATATGATGAATTTCATAGAAAAGTAATTCTAAACCTATGCATAAATCAAGGAACGGTAATCAGGACGCAAAAGGAGTACACCGAAGGAAGTGAAATAGACGTGGAGTAAGAAAATATTTACGTCGAGGATACGATGGAGTAAGCCATGTAAGAGTTTGAAGAAGGAATAAACTAGTAGGTAAATTGTTGCTAGATGTGAGCTTTGTAGATGATCAATGAATGGTAGCGGGAAAAGAGACTGTACTGCAGAAGATAATGGATATTCTTAAAGATACGGCATAGAAATATGGATTGAAGATTAACATCAAAAGACCAATTATGCTAGTGTCCCAGGAAATAGATAGCGTAAATAATACAATAAATGGTAAAAGATTAGAACAGATAGGGGATTTTAAATATTTACGTCTTACTAAATAGAAAATTGGAAATATGAGACTGGAATACAAAGAAGGATGTAACTAGCTGTAGAGGCCTTCTATAATAGGAAAGAACTTTGAACAAAAAGTACAAAGAAAGCCATAATATTAAGATAATAAAGGATTGGTATAGACGATGCTATTCTACTGCTAGATAATATGGACATTAAGGATTGAAGATATCAGGAATCTACAAGCGTTGGAAATATGGAGAAGAATGGAAAAGCCTAGCTGGACCCAAAAGTTAAAAATGAGGAGTTCTGGAAAAGTTGGCACTGAAAGACAGTTGATAAATGAATTAGGAAATAGGAAGAAGATCTGCAGAGGATCCATTATAAAGGGGGAAAGTGTACTAAAGTAGGTCATCCCAAATTATGTAATTTTGGCTTATTAAGTTGAGCATTTTAAAAATGTATTAAAGGCTTTTAATCTCCACAACATTTTATAAATAATTATTATATGTAAACTGGACCTCTATTGCCGTATTCAAAACTTTTTCCTAGTCCTTGGCGTAAATATTTGTTTTCTTCTCAATTCATCGTTAGTTGATAGAAATCAAATTAGCATAGTTTATTTCATCTAATTTACCAATAAATATAACTTTTAACTTTTTACAGAAATGTTTCTACAGTTATAACAACTGAATATATAGGCTAAGTGCTATGTTAATAATCTATATTTGTCGTTTCACCTACATATTTGTGAATGTTTCTTATACTTTATGCAGGTTTTAAGTGCTTATATGATATTATGTGTGGTGACAAATGTAAATAAAAAAATAAAAAAGAGAAATAAAAAAATAAAAAAATAAAAACTAAATAAAGTTAAGTATTATGAACAAGACATCTTGTTCAAGCAACTTGTGTCAATAAACATATTTATTATAAAACTGATAATATGGTCGTATACACATATTGCAGACAATAATAACATACCTCCACTGACGCTGTAGGAGGTTTGACATCCATTATCAGAGGGTGTTGGAGTGAGCCCTATAACGTAAGCGCAGGAGTAGGTGTCGCTGCTGTCAGATTCCTGACCACTCTGATCTATTGTACTACTGCACACGTAGCAGGTTGGAGAGGTTGATTGCGCATGCGCGAGACCGGCCAGTAACAGAGTTGTGATTAGAAGATTTATCATATTGTCTATCTGCGAGAGTAAAAAGTAAGTAAACACGCATTATAGTGAAATAATCAACTATGTTGATATCTATCACTTTTAATACCACATGTTTAAACCGTTAGGCAATTTAGATAAATTCTCAGTATAACCAGTCCAGTGAATGTCCGAGATTTTAATCCCAGATCAACGCGGCTGGGATTCGAACTGGCGAGGGTTCAATTCATCTCAGGATCTGTCATTTAAAACTTCATGCTGTTACCCCTACGCTATTAAGACATTGCTAGTACAATTGTACTGAACAATTAATTCCTTACTTTCTATTATAATGAAATTATTAGAATATTTGTATTGTAGATTTCTCATCGAATCAAATGGCTCGTGTATAAAGCGTCTAAATAAGTTAGAATCTGCGAGAATGTCAGAGAAATACTCATCTTTCTTAACCCATTAGTGCCCCAAAGTTAAATTTTGTTCATAAGCATTAAACTTTTTACAATTTTTTCATCCTTTGGTGCTCAGAAATGATGTCCAATTTGAAAATATTGAACTCTCATTTCTCCATTTTGGAAAAAAATTATGTCCCTTATAAGGGACGCTGGGCACTAGCCTCACGAAAAACGTTCAACATTTAAAACGGAGGAACTCACAATAGACATCGTGAAAATGATTTATAATTCTTACAATAAGGGTAAAAATACCAATAATACTCTAAATTTATGAAAAAATTATTAATTTAAAATTATTTGTAAGAGAATTTTTACAAATCATATGGTTCAATAACAACGCCAATAGTCCTTTTGTTCAAAATCTTGGCAACTACTGAAGTTTTCAGGCTGAATAAGCATATCACATACGCATATCCTAGTACAGTTAGGAGTCTTGAGTCGGCACATATTCGCCCTGTTGCCATGTTAGCCTATAAATGTAGGTTCATGACAGTGCATGGTAATTCTCGAATCGTTCCATATGAAACGCTACGTCACATTTGTTGCACTTATAGTACGACCATAGGCCGCAGGCTTTGAAGCGACGTTGGGGAAATTCTTCCCAATCCAGTGGTATAGCCCATCGTAGCGCATCCCGTTACTCGAGATCGCTGAACGATTGTAAGGACGATGTTCCATAGCATCTGAGAAGATCAATCGCCAGATTCGTCGGAATGCGAGTAGACTATCAGTGTATCCACAGGCACTCAAGTTTCTTAGAAAGCTATATGATGCATATGTCGCTCTATACTCGTCTGTTATACCATGAGCATCCGCTAGAGGTTGTTTGCAGATGTCAACTGGTAATTCATCGTTTGATCATTCAGCCAGAAGTTGAGGAATTTGTGCCACTGTAGTGCAAAAACACAACTTAGACGTCAAGAGCACTACGAATTTAAATGGTCAGAGTCGATATTGTGAGACAATATAACCTTGGTTAAGGTTTAAAGTTCATATAACAGCAGAGTTATGGCTAAAAGTTGCGCTACAACTATAGTGAAATTATGAAATTTTTAGTACGGCTAGTGCCTAGCGTCCCGTATAAGGGACACAAATATTCAAACAACTTTTTCCATGAAGCAATATCCAAGAATTGCAACTATATTCAATTAGAAATAAAGATATACATGTAATAAACGAGTTTATGCAGAAACAATTATATATACAATATAAATTAAATAAAATTGGGATGGTTACTTACAGGTCTTTGAATCTTGCAGCCATTTCTTAAGTACAGCTGATTTCAAGTCACGCTACCACAACCCTATTTTTATATCAAATTGTTCTTTTATGTTTCTATGTTACCTTTATCATTTTTACAACATATAAGTCATTAATTACATAGCTCCAAGTACAACTTTTTAATTTAGTGACTTATAACCAAGCGTCCCTTAAAAGGGACGCTGGGCTGTAATGGGTTAAAGAGTGAAAATATATTTTAGATTTAGATAAATGGGAAAGGTGTAATATGGCACCCGGTGTCTTTCGTTTGGATTGAAACAACATTCAGCGTTGTGAAAATTAGTAGAAATTATTGAAGCTACTTTAGATGCTAAGTATTTTTAAAAAGAGATGCTGCTTAGCAAAGCCTTGATAACATTGTGTGACAAATGTAAAAATGTAATCTGCATTGAATATAATATTTTCAAGTAACCTATTTAGGTAGGAATAGTTTGTTTACTACACTAAGGTTTCGAATCTTCAAAGCATTGACTTTTCAACTACATACTGCTATCGTCGATTCTGTAATTTCTATATCATACCATAATTAACAGTCAGTGCTTTCACTTTTATCGCCTGCTCTGAAGTATCATACTCCTGTTTACTGTATGCATAAATTGATCATCTTACTATCAGTCGAATCAATTTAGTTTTTATAAGTCGAAAGAGAAAGCAAAGCTGCACTCACTTTATCGTCATGGCAATGCATAAGGTAGGGGGGCTGGTTAGGTGAAGGCTAATAATAATGCTAGTAATAGGCCAAATGAAGAGAGACATACTGAACTAAAACTGCGCATGCTGATGTAGGTCTGTTGTAAAGGTTTTCTAAACCGGGGACACTCGATGTCTAATTAAGCATATCTACATGTAGTTCAACTCTGAAATTATGTAGTAGCTACAGCTTACATATAGGTCAGATGTTATGGTTGTATACAGCACGGGGCAGGGTCCATCGTCTCATTCGACGGTATAGAAGGAACGATAAAGCCTAAGGTTAACGTCGGTTTCCTCACCCGAAAGCGATGTCAGTGACGGGCGAGCCCAGTGAAATAAGTGAAATTGGATAACTTCGAAAGAGCGGTGGCGGCTTCTGAAAAAAATACAAGATGATATTAGCTTAAAGTTATTGGTAGACTTTTAAAGTCATGGTCAGCTTATTATTGTCATAGGCTTGTTAAGTGAAGTGAAGTAACTTGTGTTAAAATATGGCTACACACATGACATTGCAGATTATAACTTTTTCCTTGGTTATGGTTTCCATTTTATGTAGTTCATGTTATTTCTCCCTTCATTCCGTGACTATTAGCGTGTATTCTTTTCCTTTTGCTAGAGCACTGATTGAAGCCGACGCCGATATAGCCTTCACTCACCATGGACATTTTTTTTCATTCAAAGCTTTCAACAGTTGTTCTATTAAGGTTCATGATCACCCATCAAAGTACAAACCGAACCCGACGTAGCTTAACTTCTTTCGTATGGAGTGCAGCTAAATCAACTGAAGGAAGTCTCCCAACTTAATACCGTAAGAGTTAATTTAAAAGGTCATTGCTTCTGCGTCAAAATATGTAATTTAAAAAATCAAATTTGAATGAAAATATTGAAAATAGCTGCGGTGGTTAAACGAAATTAGAGAACCTCTAATCTAACCAATGAAAATTAAATTACAACGAATTTGAAAGTTTAACGAGTCTGATGCCTAAGTAAACCACTACATATTTTACTGGGTATATGTAGCATGTTATTTATTTTGCTATTAGTACTGCAATATATTATTTTTCCGGAATTTCATTCAGAATTTTTGTTACTACATTAATTAATTCGGATAATTTAAAATAGCTTATAATCAAGTCCTTGCTAATTCTCATTTTTTAAACTATGAACTATTTTATTTAATAATCAAAATCTTAATTATGGTTTATTAAAATGTTGCAAAATGTTAAACTTAGGCTTATGCTACTCGTTGTTATCGGTATCATTTTATAAAGTCTTCATAAGACGGCCGGATTTAGCGTACTTGGTTTAGTTGCGCGTCCATAATCGAAGTTAAGCTAGATCAGCCGCGGTTAGTAGTTGCTTGGATGGCCAGTTTGGCAGACCGAGTTTTGTCAGCTTTTAATGAAAAAATCCCAGGGTGTTGGAAGAAGGTTATTTTTAAATCGGCGCCGGCTGCTACGAATGCGCCATCAAAAGGCAACGATTACTAGTAACCATGGAGAGGAAGGAGGAAATGGGCCTTACAATCATATGCGCTTCCTGACCCAGTGTACCGTTGTTCCTAACGGTACACTGGGTCAGTGTCATTGAAGTATGCCTATAGTAGTGTTAGTGAATGTCATGGAAAAGGAGGTAATATATAACTATGATATCATATCTTCTATATACGCATTGAAATATTAGCTCTTAATTCAGTTTCTTAATTTCGGAATTTATTCACTTAATGGATCATTTCGTTTTAGCTCAAAGTCAAGTCCTGAGTTTTTAACGCAATTTAAAGTCAACAGCTCGATATTGTCAGCCGTGATTGTAGTAATTTGGTTGCATGTTATTATGATGTGACTAACTGACATGATTGACAGGGGTGAAAATGTCGATGGTTGCATGAAAATGCATGCGATTATTTCTTTTTCCATGTAGATAGCTAATTTCTACAGTTCACCTATTTCTATTTTAAGCATAACTGCTCCGACGATAAGTTAAACTATTTTACATTTAAAAGTTTCAGTTACGTTTTTGAGAGCATATAATGGAAGAATATAAACACATTGTGAACTTGTTTCGTTTTATTAATATTGGGTATTTAAAAGGTTGACTACTAGTTCTGCATATTATGACTTGTGCATGTGAAGACAATCCTATTTTGATGACGGAATTGCTGACAACTTTTTTCATCATTGGCCTGATGTGATTTGCTTTAATTTTTTGATCAAGTGCAGTCTCTTTGTATATCACTTACATTAGCTTACAAACATAAACTAATTGTTTGACAGACGTTAAAACTATCTAGAAAGCTATCTCCATGTTGTCGAATCAAATAGACAGAAATGACAAAATGACATATAGGGCACTTTTTAAAACTCCGTTCGGATATCTGACGAAATAAAATACCTGTTATCTAATCAAAACGTTCGCTGCAAAATTATTCATTATTTTTTAAACATTCAGTAACATGATTATTAATTTTAATGCATTGAATCATGACTTTTGCTGTCATGGATTGGGTGAGTGTGGGTTAAAAATTATGACCAATGGCCATCATTGTCCGGGCCAGTGATTCCTCAAATAGACCTATGTGATAAGATTGATATATTGTATTAAAACTTACCTTTAAAACTAAATTTAGGTTTTTACTTTGTAATGCTATAGTTTAAGGCTAGGGCTAGTGTAGATTTAAAATAAAATAGAAATATAAACTAAAGAGAGCACATGGTTCTAACCATTAAATGGCGCCTGTAGTACTTAATCTGAGGTAGGCAACGGGAAACTACCTAACAAGCCATATAGTTCCCAAGCTATAGCGTACATTAAGGTGTAGCTAAGGTATTCTGTGAAGGGATTAACTCGTTAATCGATGGTGAGCCCTTTATGAAGCGTGAAAAAAATGAGTTAGAATATGTACCTTGGACCTGCCCCCTAGGCAGAACACTAGAGAGAGTACCCAATAGGCTACAGGCGTCCCTAGCTTCTATGTTAATAACACCGAAGAAGGACGCATGATTTTTATGATGAGTATGTTGAAATGCGGAAGTAGGACTACTCGTGGCATTAGAGCTCTAAAGTGTTCTGCTCTCAGATACGCATTTCTCGAGAACAGTTGTACCAGTCTCATTTCTGTGTTATTCAATTGAATTCTAAAGTAGAATACTTAGCACTTTATAGAGGATTCACTGCGTACTACACACTAAGAGCCTTGGATGATCTAATGAATTTAGGAAAAGTGTAGTAGCAGATGAGGAATGGAATTCTTCTTGTTTAGCAACATTCCTCTAAAAAATTAAAAGGGCTCAACTGAAATCTATCAATCATTAGAATAATTTATTTGCCGATCATCAGTAGATTATTCATCTTTTTTCATAATATGGGCAAGCAATTAACAGCCAGTTAATACCCTATAGGTTACCTAATATAAAACTTAATACCAACAACAATTGTTGAAAATTAGATTTATTGCCAAATATATCGTGTTACATATGCGAAACGAAATGAATTGTAATCTTATACCCATTAAAATTTACTGTTTATATCTAGGAATATTTTGCCTTTGTTTTGGGAGAGCCCGTAAATTTATTCCAACGTCTAAATAGAAAAGTTGTGTAGGCTTTCTGAACTAAATTAACACTAAAGAATGTCTTTATAGCGTATTGGTAACGTCATGAAGTTTTAAGTAACAGATCCTGAGGTGAATTGAAACGTCTTGGGTTCTAATCCCAGCCGCGCTGATCTGAGAGTAAAATCTCGGACATTCACTGGACTGGTTATACGGAAAATGGTCTAAATTGCCTAACGGATTTAAGATGTGGTATTAAAAGTGATAGATATCAACGTAGTTGATCATTTCACTATATTGTGTGTATTTTAAGAAAATTAAATATACTGATTCGAAAAAAATTAATTCGTTATTTTCAATAACGCAAAATATTAGTCATACAAATGCAACATGGTGATGATGTTGTGAAGTACAAAAAAATAAAAATAAATATTGACCGTAAACAACTAACTTAAATGAATCTCTAACTTAAATGAATTTTTAACTTAAATTATTTATTTAGTTTATTTTATTCAGTTTTTGCTCCTTAAATGAACTTAGTTTACTTGTTAAATTTTTTAATAATTTAGAGATGTTTTTTACAATTCATTTTGAGTCTTCACTTGCCAGTGTCTGGCCATTTCCTAATTTGAAAATATTCAACTGTATGGCTACCAATGATTTTACTGCAATTGGTAATGTAATAGAATTAGTTTGTATTTCAGACTCAGATGGATTCTGCTACTGCTATAGCTACTAATTATGGTATTACCGAACAGAGCTATGGCTCTTTTATTGTAGCCTCTTTCGTATTGTTACTTGTTTGTCTACATGTAACTACATGCACGCTCCTATTGTTCTTATTATCTGTGCTGTGATGAACAAATAAACTATACTAAACCATAAATTAATTTCTAACTTAAATGAAAATCTAACTTAAATGAAAATCTAACTTAAATAAATCTCTTACTTAAATGAATCTCTTACTTAAATAAATCTCTAACTTAAATGAATCTCTAACTTAAATGAAAATCTAACTTAAATGAAAATCTAACTTAAATGAAAATCTAACTTAAATGAAAATCTAACTTAAATGAAAATCTAACTTAAACGAAAATCTAACTTAAATAAATCTCTAACTTAAATGAATCTCTAACTTAAATGAATCTCTAAATTAAATAAATCTCTAACTTAAATGAATCTCTAACTACAATTGTTTTGAACTAATATAATTTTTCGACAAGGATTCTTTCGCCTTCTGTAAGTGCTATAAACTTGAGATATCTTACGATGGTGATTGACAACTCTATCTCTCTCTATCTCTCTCTTAGTGCACTACCTACTGACAGGTCCATGGCAAATAGAGCTTCCACTCTTCTCCGCTTCCGTTTTCCTTTTCATGTCCACATGTGATTAACCCAGATGAGTTATTTCTCAATTTTTAGCGATACTAAATTGTTTTGACAAAAAAAGTTCTAGACCTACCCACCTAAAGTATGGACTTAACATGGCCTCAGTTTCATCCAGGGATAACATTCTAATCACAGTATTTGCCAAATTATAGGTTGAAAATATAACTACATTTAATAAATACTGCCTCGGTATAAGTTATGAATAATTCCTTATTCCTCTGATATCCTCCTTGGCCAAAATAAGGCAGGGTAGGCCGAGATTAGGTATGATGGATGATTTAAAGACCCACTCATATGTGGACATGAAGAGGAAAGTGGAAGACAGAGAAGAGTGGAGGCGTTATTTACCATGGACCTGCCAGTAGGCAGTGCACCAAGAGAGAGAGAGAGAGAGAAATTTATCCGTGTGGACTAAATGTAAGAGTCTCAAATATGTGTCGGCGGCTTCAGGAAAAGTTGGAACAGGACGCTTAGTTAAGTTAAGGGTGGACGGGGGACATTGCATGGACTCATGTATGAGCGTAAATGGAACAAATCTGTTATAGTCTATGCACATGTAGGCCTATACTTATATGACAATGGGTCTATGCGAAAGCTAAAAATTTTGCTAAATATACGCCTCAAATAAATCATTTCAGTTTAGGGGGATTAATCTTCAGTCATCTGAGAAATATTTGAATTTAGATATTAAATATTTGAATTTAGACCACCATCTCTAGTTCTTTCATAAAACATTTGGAAGCGGTAGTAGACCAAAATTGTAAAAGAGAGTGGAGTAGGTAATTGAGTTTGGAAAATCAATTATATGACCACAAAAATTTTGTTCGGAAATAGTTTGTCCCAAATCCAAAATTCTTTACAACGCCAGGGCTTGAATAAAAAATGTAATATCCAACTCCGAAGTATGTATACACAATATACAATAAAAGTTACGCAGTGGTGGGTTTAATAGTATTTTTATAAGATACTCTACCGCGGATCAGTATGTGCGGGGTTCAAATCCTGGGCTTGACCGTCACTGACATCGTTTTCGAGTGAGGAAACTGACGCTATTCTTAGCCTTTTTAGCTTTTTTAATAGATACGCATTGGTCAAAGGCCTTCCCTACGAAGGCCTACTCTCGGCCTTCCTCTCAGTGTGTTGCAACTCTTCCAACTCTCTTTCTCTCTCTCTCTCTCTCTCTCTCTCTTTCTCCCTCTCTCTCTTTCTTTCTCTCCCTCTCCCATTTCAGTTTTACAGTATATTTCAATATTGGATTATATCTTTTTTCGTTCAATTTCCTTAGTCATCTTAGTCGTTTAGTATATTTCAAAATTTATTTGATTTTAAATTGATTAACTAATATGAAAGAAGTCTTCAAATCAAAGTATGCCTAATATTCAGTTTTTACGCCGCGCAAGATGTGTGCAGCATGTTGTTTTGCTTATTTGACCTCCTAAGAAAGAGTAGACTATTGCGTGTAAGTATGATATTGAGCAATGCTGAATAGAATGGAATTGGGCAAACGCAGAATGGAATGGTGTGTTCAAGAATGAGACGAAAACAAGAAAGAATCGATATCGGTGCAGATACCGATGCAGACATCACTATCATTCTATCCACATTTTTAAAACTAGGCATCCCACTTGACATTTATATATGTAAGTGATGACTTTGCCTGAGAATATAAAAAAATTAGTCAATGAATCACTGAGCGTTTATCATCCGGTTCCTCGCCATAAAGAAATTAAATCAAACACTATAGTCCCACGCAATTGCAAAGAATCTCTGTTCATATATGCATTACTACGTGGTGAATATACATGTATGTTGATTAAAAGATGAGTTTGTAGACGGCGGAGAGAACGAGTGAAGTGCAGATGAAGACGAAGTTTATTTCTGATATCTCAGCGGAGTTGCAGTAATTACCGATACAGGTGCACTGCATTCCCAACTGACTAACGTCAGTATAGACACACTTCTCGTCTACACAGTCAAATAGATTAACATTCACTAAAAGTAGTTATCTTTAGTCGCAAGTAAGCATTGGCTGAAAGCTTAGCTAGTAAACATATGTTAAACGTTTAGCCAGTAAACATGAGCTAAACACTTAGCCAGTAAACATATGTTAAACATTTGGCCTCTAAACATTAGCTAAACGTCTAGTTGGTAAACATGAGCTAAATGTTTATCCAGTAAACACGAGCTAAAGGTTTATCCACTAAATACGAGCTAACGGTTTATCCAGTAAACATATGTTAAACATTTAGCATCTAAACATTAGCTAAACGTATATCCAGTAAACGTGAGCTAAACGTTTAGCCAGTGTTCAATAGCATAAGCCCTATGAAGTTATACAGTCAGTAGCAAAAACCGAGAATAATAAATTCATTTACCAATTGTCTACCATGTTGTAGAATCATACATAATTACACTTGGCCAAGAACATAATGTTTTTTACTACGGTCCTAAGGGGGAGGGGGCATGGCTATCTGAACCTTCCTATGGATGTGCTCCAGTGAATAATGAAATTAGGTTTAAATTAAACGAGGTTATAGACCTACCTCTAGGTCTGTCTCTTTTCTTGTCTCTGTGTACGTTGATGCCCTTTGTGCAGCCTCGAATGTAAGTCAGTGTCATATCTGCAATTAATAGGCGTTGTTTAAATTAATCAGTTAATGAATTAAACAATTTAATTAATTGTTTACAGTAATTATGCAGTTAGAAGTTTCAGAATTCAGCAAAACATCATTCTTGGTTAAGAACATAATGTTTTTTACGACGGTCCAATTAGCTATAAACCGAGCCAATGGCGATGGTGGTTAGGTACTCGACCGCGGATCAGTAGGTGCGGGGTTCAAATCTTGGGCTCGCCCGTCACTTACATCGCTTTCGAGTGAGGAAACTGACGTTAACATTAGCTTTACCAGTTTTACCAAAACGTTATTCAATATAAAAGTTATGTTTTGACTTAAATATAAAGTATCTGTATTCCCTGCAGGGGACTAAGGGAAATATCCTGTAAATTAAGCGCTCAGATTCCAACTTTCAACCACGTTTTGATTGAAATATATAGGGCTAATTATATATTATATAATGTAATAATCAAAGATTAATAATATATTGAAATAAATAGTAAAAATACTACTAATAATAAATAAATAAATTATAATAATTATACAAATAATAATATACTTTTTTGATATATTTAAAATATTTTCTTTGTTTTACGGTAGATTGTAATGATTATTACGATCTATTCAAATTCATTTAAAGTTATTAATCATATATCACTACATCTATCACTTTAAATCACGTTTAAACCAGTCACCGGTTTATCCAGTAAACATATGTTAAACATTTAGCATCTAAACATTAGCTAAACGTATATCCAGTAAACGTGAGCTAAACGTTTAGCCAGTGTTCAATAGCATAAGCCCTATGAAGTTATACAGTCAGTAGCAAAAACCGAGAATAATAAATTCGTTTACCAATTGTCTACCATGTTGTAGAATCATACATAATTACACTTGGCCAAGAACATAATGTTTTTTACTACGGTCCTAAGGGGGAGGGGGCATGGCTATCTGAACCTTCCTATGGATGTGGAAGGCGTTGTTTAAATTAATCAGTTAATGAATTAAACAATTTAATTAATTGTTTACAGTAATTATGCAGTTAGAAGTTTCAGAATTCAGCAAAACATCATTCTTGGTTAAGAACATAATGTTTTTTACGACGGTCCAATTAGCTATAAACCGAGCCAATGGCGATGGTGGTTAGGTACTCGACCGCGGATCAGTAGGTGCGGGGTTCAAATCTTGGGCTCGCCCGTCACTTACATCGCTTTCGAGTGAGGAAACTGACGTTAACATTAGCTTTACCAGTTTTACCAAAACGTTATTCAATATAAAAGTTATGTTTTGACTTAAATATAAAGTATCTGTATTCCCTGCAGGGGACTAAGGGAAATATCCTGTAAATTAAGCGCTCAGATTCCAACTTTCAACCACGTTTTGATTGAAATATATAGGGCTAATTATATATTATATAATGTAATAATCAAAGATTAATAATATATTGAAATAAATAGTAAAAATACTACTAATAATAAATAAATAAATTATAATAATTATACAAATAATAATATACTTTTTTGATATATTTAAAATATTTTCTTTGTTTTACGGTAGATTGTAATGATTATTACGATCTATTCAAATTCATTTAAAGTTATTAATCATATATCACTACATCTATCACTTTAAATCACGTTTAAACCATTAAGCAGCTTTTGTCAATTTTCTCTACTATAACTCTGAATGTTCGAGATTTATCTCCATGACCAGCACTATTAGAAAATCATCCCACCGTCTTAGGTACAGTCGCTGACGATTCACGACGTTACCTGACTCCCTACAGGCTGAGCTATTTAGCCATTTCTAGAGTTAATTAAGCTGACGAAGGCTTAGGAGACCACCTCGTCAAAACCGGAATTCCGCAAGAATATTGGAATTTGAAAAGGAAAGTTTTAGATATTTTCAAGATCCACTCATGCGTGGATATGAAAAGGAAAACGGAAGATAGAGATGAGTGGAGGCGTTGTATACCATAGACCTGCTAGTGGGCTGTGCCATAAGAGAAAGATAGAGAGTGGACAGAGAGAGAGCGATAGTTAAACATCCCTAGATTTGGTTTTGCTTACCTGCATTGTCAATCACCTCCTTATAACAAGCACTGCAGTATTTGGTCGACTGAACGTAAGGTGACGTAGTGTCCAGTGTTGATCCGCAGCCGTTATCGAAATACGTAGCGCTCTGACAGGTATAGCATATGTAAGATATTGAGATACCGATAGACTCAAAGTTGCACTTGTTTCTAGAGTTACAGTAGCATTTGGTGGAGTCTTGATTGTTCGTGCAGGAATTCACTTCTGGGTCTGGTTCAGGTGCTGGTCCGCGCTCTATTCCGATCACTCCTAGCTCAAAGAAATATACAAATTTAAATGTTAGTATTGTTATTACTTCTTGCAATCTCTCACAATCTTCTTCAGTGCACTGCCAAGTGGCAGATTAAAGGTACATATTTATACTAAAAGTCTGCTTTCTCGCTCGATAAGAGCACTCCTTAGATCAACTAGTTAATCCCTTCACAAAGTCTATGCCATATCCATACCTTAAGTAGCCAGTAGTTTGGGAAAAATATGGCTTCTGAGGTGGTTTCACGTTGTCTTACTCAGTTAGATCTAATAATTACCATTTAATCCTGTGGAAAATATTTCATGGTAAGGTGGGTCTCCTCTTGCCATCCACAGCTCCTGCCTTAGTCGCCTCTTACGTTCACGCAGCAGATTGTTTGCGATTGCCCTATTATGAAGTGGTCAAACTAAACCCGAGCACAACACGGGAGATATAAATATATATCAAGTAAAATAGTCTACCTCCGTCGATACTGTATGAAATCATACACACTGTGAGCGAGTCAGAAGTCACTGCAGCTGTACTGAGCCCAATGCCCCTTGCACAGGAATGTGTGGCGTTGCTGTATGACTCCACGCCGTTCTGATCAAATGTACTACTGCACTGATAGCAGGTGAGGCCCATCGACTGCTTTAGAGCGAAGCAGGCTAGTAAGAGAGCTGTGATGAGATGATTTATCATCTTCTCTATCTGCGAAACAATTAAATAATTATATTTTTACTAATGACAATGATAATGACAATATGTCAATTTTGAATTCAGCATCGAAGTAAAAACATAAACTTGTCCATGTTGTTTTTCATTTGATGTGCAGCAATACTTTATGTTCTGGAAATATTTAGTGATTACTGAAAATTACATTTGAGGCTAATTTACATGTTTAATGTCTTGTATATTAGCATTTATCTGCCATATTATATTTTAAAGAATAGTCCAAAATTTCAACTATATTTTCAGTTAATTTAATATTAAAAATAGCCACATAGTACGTGAATGTCTTATACAGCTATTACTTGTATGGCTGCCTATTCAACCAGCACTGGCTTGAACATTTTCATCTACACACCATTGAGATACAGATGCCTATTGAGTAAAGGTATAGGCGAAAGGTGATAGCTCTCTTTCTCCGTCTTTATGTGCACCGCCAACTGACAAGTTCGTGGCAAATAGCGCTTCCACTCTTCTCCATCTTCGGTCTTTTTCTTAATTTCCCCATAGGAGTGGATCTTTAAATGATCTCACATTCCTAAACTCGGCCTACCTCTGCCTCTATTTCCTTCCATTCTGGCATCTATAGCATCAATTATTAAACTCAAAATGTGAAAATTAAAATCCAACTTTACCCTTAAAAATATGTTATACTGCAAACGGATTAGAGAATTTGTTTAATTCAATATTATTTGGAGTTTTAATGAACTAAATTGATCATAAATAAAGTAGCAAAAAATCCAAAATAAAGCCAAAATTTGCTAAGATTTTTTAGAGTATAATAACTCGTATTAACATGTAAAAATTACTAGCTAAACTAAGATGTCGAATCTTCAATACCTAAAAAAGTCTAACCAAATCTGTTATAGTCGAGGTTGTATAAGCCATACCTTACAGTGATTATAAGCCAATCCTCGATATTTAGAGATACATACATGTACCTGTAGACTGATCTTACCTAGCAACTCTTCGATTAGTATATGCGCAAAATGACAGTATTGCGCTAATAAGAGGATTCTCAATTATGTGAGAATCGAAGTAGACTCTAATGCATCACACACTTCATCGTCTTCGCAATGAAGCCTGGGGAGGGCGGCGAGTGAACAGTTTATTAAGCCAAATAAAAAAGACGTAGTCCAATAAAGTTTTAGTTCAATAAATATATATTTTCTAACTGGATACATATACTGACTAACTTTGCTGGTTAACACGTTAACTCAATTAGTTGCTATGGCAAAATAATAAACGACGCATCAGTCTCTTGGGCACTTCATGTTGTTGTTGTTCTAATTCCCAGATCAACATGTAGTTCAAGTATGCTGACATATTCTGTAGTTTCGTTACTTCACATTTACTGCATTACTGCAATTCGTTGGTTTTCACAAGTCGGGCATACAAAAGGCCATCGAAACTGGTTCCGCGAAATTCAAACCGCATATTTCGGAATGAATTATACTTGATTGAGGAGTTATTCAAACAGTAAAAGTTGGTAAATCTAATGTTAACGTCAGTTTTCTGACTCGAAAGCGATGTTAGTAACGGGCGAGCCCAGCATTTAAACCCCGCAGATACTGATCTGCGGTCGAATAAATTACCGACATCGTCACTGGCTGTCACTGATGTCGTCATCACCATCACCAGTACGTTATCACGAGGGAGGGAGGTTGTCAGGCGTCTGAACTTGTGATAACTTGTCTGATAACTTGCAACAGAATGGAGGTTGCATCAAAGGAACTGAAGATGGCATCATCTTCCGGTATCCTAATCTCTGTAGGTCTACATGTATATGAGGCCGGCAGATTACTAACAAAAAGTTATTTTAAAAAGTTTAACTGGTCTGTTTTGTTCTAAAATTAAGTATTCCCTTGTAAATATTAAAAGCCAATAATATATCTACTATTTTAGCTATCATCTGAAGCTTCCAATTATTTTTTTTCTGCAATGCAACAACAATTTCAGCCTAAACTTAATTAACAATAACAATGTTATTATTAGAATTATTATGATTATTTTTATTTTTATTATTTTGATTCTTATTCTGATTGTGATTCATAATAATAATAATAATAATAATAATAATAATATGACAAGAAAATAGAAGTTGACTCGAGATATTACAGTAATTATATAAACTTTATTGTTGACACTTTAGCGCCTAGCACCTTTTGAAGAACTAGGCTCCAGAAGTGCTAGAAGGTATTCTAGAACGAATATAAAAAATATTTACCAGAGTGGAATGGAGAAGGTCTGTTCATATGCATGTCCTAGTTAAACTGGGATTCAAGGGAAGATGATGATGATGATGAGGTTAACAATTATTATTATTATTATTATATAATTATTATATATTTATTATAATTTTTTATTACTACTATAACTATTAGTAACATACTACTATAATTAATGGCTAATAACTGTTCATAAGTTCTAAGTGCATCACTGCATATTCATGTATATAATAATAATAATAATAATAATAAAGGTTAAACGTCCGTTTCCTCATCCAGGGATGATGTCAGGGACGTCCCCAACAGCACACACCACTACAGATCAATTCATCCAGACCAATCTGCGAAATAAATATGCTGAGGAGAAGTAAGGTCCTAAACAAAAGCCAGTCCAGTGATCAAAAAATGGTCAAGGTAGATTTATTACGACTATGGTGGGAAAAGGTAAGTTTTAAGCTTGCTAGAGAATGTTGAAAGAGAAAAACAAGAGCGAAGATTAGCAGGTAAAGAGTTCCAGTATATCAAGATGTACAAGGAAATACGTGTACTGTATATGCTCAGCATTTGCATCAGCTTGAAAAATATAGTATAAGTTACTTTGTAAGAGTTAAACATGATCGTTACAGTCAAAATTGAAAGTGAGAGATCTAGCTACATAAGTGGCTGTTTCATTATTCGATTTCAGGTTATAGGAACTGACACACACAGGATCGAGAAAAATGTACTTAAGTGTAATAAAAGTTAATGCTCAAGCATCGTATCGAAATTACATGTACTTCCTGTTCAAAATATCTTGAAGTAATGATGAAATTTAAAAAGTTATATCAGCAACAGATAATAAAATATATAGTATCAGAGCTAATATCAAATAATTCATGGACTAATATCAGTCCAATAAATAAATAATTAAATATATATATATTATATATATATATATATATATATATATATACAAATCGTTCTCTCTCTCTCTTTTCTCTCTCTCTCTGCTAATGCCATGTACAAGGCACTAACACATTTCTATGCTTATGGTCTTCTTTATGCTGCACAATGACCACTCGATAATCCATGTGACAACAAGGTAATCCCTTCACAAAATTATACTCCATATCATTACCATACGTAGCCTATTGTTTAAAAATATATTCTTAGGCGGTTTCCCTTTTGCCTTCCGCTATTGCTTTTAATCGCCTCTTACGATACTTGCAGTTGCTAACGAGTGCACTGTTTTTTTCAGCATCCTGTACGCGAAGCGGGAAATCTATACATACAAAGTTTTCTAGAATTTATTTTATTATATTAACATTATATGATCTATATTTTATCCAAAAAAATCTCGTACTTTTTTTTGAATCTCCTCGCTTTTATTGAAATAATCCAGCAACTGATGTAATATTAATTAATTAAATATTTTACACGTGCAAATAACGTTTTCAGTTCATTAATACTTTCATAGGATCAATCATTTAGTGAAAATCGAACTTTATTACGCAATATTGATGCTCTATCAATTAGGTATAGGCCTACCGACAACTATATTGTCAAAAATGTGACACTAATTGTAAAGATCTAGATCTTGTCAGAAAACGTGTAGTAAATGCTTTATTTAATAGTCCATTCGATAAAAATCTGTATTAATTGAAACCCTTTTTCATAGCGGATTACGAACTGACACTCGGAACAAAATATCAATACTATACTAATGGAAAATTATATATACACATAATATTATTTCTTTTGCATCTATGTCCTTGTAACTGTACACTTTATCACGAATATTTAAGTATTCCATTACCGGAGGCCTAAGGCCAAGAAAACTACAGCAGCTAACAACATCAGCTACTTCTCTCTATGGTGACATAAGCTATGGGCAAGCTGAGCATTTGAACCAGCATATACTGATTCGAAGTCAGATATAGTAAATATCCTAAAGGACCTTGACACCAATTTCTACGCATTTTTTGCATCAGTATTTGTATTTTTGAAAAATGGAATGTAGAAGCTTATAGGCAGTGTGGAGTCTTAAACGACTCTTTGAAGACGTTTATTTAACAACCGATGTTCCTTGAGCCATATTTTAGTAATTAATTATAGTCAAATAAGCCGTACGATGTGAGATTAAAAGTTATGCTATGACCTAACACCTCAGCATTTACAGTCAGATTTGGCTGGAGCCAGTGGCGATGTCGATAAAATATTCGATCGTGAATCAGTATGTGCGGGGTTCAAATCCTGAGCTTTCCCGTCACTGATATCGCTTTCGAGTGAGTAAACTGATGTTAACATTAGTTTTACCAGCTTTTTTAAAAACCCGCTCAATACCATCAAGACGAGAGATATATTTTATCTTCCTATTTGTCTTGGGTGATTGGAAGAAAAATTTCTTTTTGTTTTATTAAGATTTGTTCTAAAATTATTAGAGCTAGAAAAATGTTCGAAATGGACTAATCCATCTTCTGTTAAGTGAAGACTAGAGGCAGGTACAATAAAATATGTGCTATAGGCGTTTTCAATAAAGAATTCATAGGATAAAAGGATAAAATGACTTTAGTAATGACTTTAAACTCAAACACACTAGTTAGTTTTATTGAAAAAAACCGATTTTTCTTTGTGATTTAAAGATATGAGTCATAATTTGAGTTATTTTGCTTAAAATGTTTAAGACAGCAGCTATAAAATGTACAGAAATAATTAAAGAGAGGTTTGAAAGCGACTAAATCAAGTTGGTACAATTGACATTAAAGAAATCATATTGTTTTTCATGGCTACTCGTAAAGTCTAGATAGAGCTATCTAGTATGAGCTTTTCATTTATTAGATGAGTTTGAAGAGGTCAGAGAGAATGATTGCGATGCAGATGAAGAATGTGTTTATTGCTGGAACCACAGCCGAGTTGCAGAGATTACCAATGCAGTAACACTCAGTTGTACTCTTACTGTTATCTGGGTTGGTACACCCCAAACCAGCATTCGGGCTTTTGGAGCATCCTCTTACATAAAGAGTGCTGCCACCTACAAACAACCGTTGGTAGTTATATTAGATATTGTTTTACAGTAATTTTCATTCGATTATTTTAAGCTTAAATGCTTGCATACCACACGCATATAAAATTGCTGCGAAAGTAAACACTAGAGGAAATGTACCGGATCAACAGAGAAATAAGCTGAAACCTACTGTAGCTACTAGTCATATACTGCGCAATTGA
Source organism: Enchytraeus crypticus (assembly GCA_905160935.1). Classification (NCBI taxonomy): domain Eukaryota; kingdom Metazoa; phylum Annelida; class Clitellata; order Enchytraeida; family Enchytraeidae; genus Enchytraeus; species Enchytraeus crypticus. The sequence goes on along the minus strand of CAJHZI010000806.1, from coordinate 1,287,791 downwards.
AATTGATCTCTCTCTCTCTATCTCGAGGCCAAGTTGAGAGATCTGAAGTTCGATTCCCTGTGGTTCACGAATTTTACTACACTTCTTAATTCTCTGTGTCATATGAGCATTAGGAAAATGGAGGTAAATTAATATTGGTGAAGTCTCTGCATAGTTTCTCCGACCCAATTTACTCCGTGACTCAGGCCTTATTCGGCTCCAGCGGCCAACCCCCTCTAATCTACTCTAATCTAGATAAATAATTATTTACATATTGTTTAACAGAGATCTTTATCTAATCAAGAGGATGAGTAGAACAGTATAACCTTAAGGAAATACATAGAAACTCAACATTTATTAACAGTTTATAAACATATATTTACTGAGCTTACCTGTATTGTCAAACACTTGCTTGTAGCAAGCGTTGCAGTCTTGGCTCGTTTGAACGTAGCTCGACGTTAAGTTCATAGATGACCCACACCCGTTGTCGAAACCCGCCGCACTCTGGCAGGAGTAGCAGGTGAACGTGTGAGGCGTTGGGACTGGTATCATTTGAGAGTTGCAGTTGCTGCTGGTGTTGCAGTAGCAATAGTTGATGCCATGTGTTGTTTCGCAGATGTATGTTTCTAGAACTGTTGCATTTAACTGATAAACGTTGCGCTGTATTAAAGTTGATCCTTGTACAATAGATACGCAAAATATTATTATTATTGTTATTATTATTATTATTATTATTGTTGTTGTTATTATTATTATTATTGTTGTTGTTGTTGTTATTATTATTATTATTATTATTGTTGTTGTTGTTATTATTACTATTGTTATTACTCTTATCATTATTACTAATTTTTTATTGCCCTGGGCTGTCTAGGGCTCGGGAGTAAAAAATAAGATAAAAGAAACTTTAATTAAAAGTTAAAAAAAACTAGGCGATTAAAATAATTCCTCTACACTCTGGGAAGCCGCATTTGCCAAAGTGCCACTGAAATAGACTGCATTGAATCGCAGGAGAGCAATAGACAGTCGCTGCAAAAGCTTTTTTCGCGTTGATCACCAGTAATGGCGCTGGTCCAACTGGCTATTTATTTAATAAAGTCTAATGCGACAGAGTTGATGGGGCCCAGTGTTTTGACTCCTATGCAAATCTGATAAGTATGTGAAATGTATTTATGACAAAGGATACAATTGCAGGAAAAATGCAATGGAAACTTAGAAGACCGAGAAATGGGATGGGTATTGGGTGATCTGATAAGAAATTCATATATATATATATGAAAAGGAAAACTGAGGATAGAATTGATTGGAAGAGTTATATGCCATGGATCTGCCTTTAACCAGTGCACATGAGTAAAAGTATGCATAGTCAATGAATACTAACGTGATTGTTATCTACATGATCGAACATTAATTTTCTTAGTGAATGGTAGGTAGTATAATAAAGTGCACCATTTTGCTAAGTCTTTTCATTTAATGGTTATGAGTATTATTTATCAATTTTATTTAGTAACCCGTCCATAAGCTAAGACACGAAGCAAGGAAACTCTAGCACATGCGGTTGGGATGTATGTAACCTTACGAACAAATGAACATATGACATGGATTTCTGGTTGAGTTAATTTTGCATCGCTTGTGTTATTTTTCTTTTCTTGATGACTTTAGTTTATTTCGCTACCATTTTGCGAAATTTTAAGTGAGGTCGGATTTAATAATAAACAACTACGCCAGCAGCTTACATTTCCAATACTCGGAGATTAAGATTTTGCTGAGTGACTTGAATTGTCCTCTTGAATTGTGCTGAGTGACTTGTCCTTGAATTCAGGTCTCACGATTCTGAACGACTAGTAACTGGTGCTTTATCAATGCCACAAACACTGACGTTAATATGTGTACATCATTTTTTACTGTATGTAATCGAACCCCCCTCCCCATTGATCCTTGCACAGTGAATTGTGGCCATGAAACATCTATTAGGATCAATTTGGGGTATCATTTACAAATATTCCAGATCTTTTACGACAGAAACGTTTAAAAGAAAAATTGCGTCTATCTTTGTGGTATATTACAGATTCTAACATGGCATCCTGATCTTTATTTTCTTCTATGTTGTTATAGTTCGAATTTATAGCTTTTATATTTATTAGACCAAAAAGCCCTAAAGACGATGTTAACGTCAGTTTCATGTCTCGAAAGCTATATCAGTTAGGCTACCGTAGCTAACTTTATCGCTTTTAATTTTTATCTAGGCAATCTAATAAAACTGACCCGTGTTGAATGGAATGCATGTCTTTGCAGAGAAATGGTAACAATTTACCGGCGATGTACTCGTAAGTAGTTGTACATCCTGCAACAGTTCCAGATAGTGTTTCGGAGACATTTGTACCGATGCCAGTAGCATTAGCGCAGGAGGAGGTAGAAGAGGTGTTCCCGAAAGTGACTGTCTCCACACCGTGATAGCTGATGTGACTGGTGCACACGTAGCACGTGAACTCTTCTCCGACCACCACCGACAGACTCATGAGAGTTAGGAGCAGTTGATATCTCATCCTTTTCATCTGTGAAATTACATAAATGTCCACAGTAGTTGGAACCCGCACGTACTGATGCGCGGTCGAATATCTGATCGACATCGCCACTGGCTCCAGCCATAGAGGAGTGTATGTACATTGTATTTTCCAGGATTAAGAGAAAGTAAAGATCAGCAGACGTAGAGATCAGCAGTCGGATACTTTACCGACATTGTCAATGGCTCCCGAAAAACACACATAAATTTCTATAGCCTATAAGTCCCACTTAATTATTATAAAACAGAATATACAAAACATAATAAGAGATAAATGAACACCGTAAAGTATACTCATAAATACATGCATATATAAACTAGTTCTAATACTCGTTTCAAATATTAACCTTTGCCTGCGACTTCCTTTAATTAATTAGAATTAGTTGTGTCTCTTGTAGGTCTATCTATTAATCTTGTAAGCTTGGATACTAGTAATTGTGTGCGTTTGTAGGACATTATGTAAATAGCTTACATATTAGTATAGTGCTCTTAGTACTTGCTTTCTTCCTACTATTCTAACGTCTATTTTGTACTTAACTCTATCCTGTCACCTCTCTTCTAACTTAGTCGTCTATTTAAGAAACGTAAGTACAACTGAGGTAAGGTAACTTTAAGTATGTGCGTAACTTGGTAATTTAAGAAGAGCGGAGTACGGAAACTGTAAGTAGAAGTTATCTCGGATAACAGTAACCACATTTGACATTTGTTATTTATTATTTTGTATGACTGCATATATGTATGCTTATTGTTGAATATATAACTTTAATTAAGGAATAGTCTTGTGTGAACAGAGTAGACTTAACACATACATGTTAGTTAACTTCCACATATGAATTAGTTCCCATTATAGGAAGCTTACTATCCTTCCATATATCATGTAATACTATTATATTACAGTCAGGAAGGGGTTCTGAGGTGGTTTTCCATAGGAATATACCAGAAATAGACTCCTTACTTGTTACTATCAGAACATAATTAAATAACTGTTTCGGAATACACAAAGATTTAGATACCTTGTTGGCTTCATCAGCTATACAACTGACTTAGTCTATCCTCAGGTATATAATAAACTTACTCTTGTAGTAACTTAAAATCTTAACTTGTCAACTTTTTCAATAACTATTTGATATACTAAGCCTACATGTAAGTATAGATGGACTGCTAAAACGAATTGTCTGATAAGTTATGAGGTTTCAAAACACTCCCTGTTTTATTTGAGTAGGCTATAGCCACTCTACGTGTAGTAGTAAGTAGATGTAGGCAGAGCTTCAACGCAATAACATTGAGATGTCTTATAGCCCGTTTCATGAAGGATGATTATCTCTTAATCAGAGTTGATCTACCTATTTGATCAGAAAAAAGAAAAAAATAATTTCATGAAAGTTTAATCGTGATTGTTGAAAGAGCCAGACGCAAAATACCGCAAAATCACAGTCAAATTAAGCACCTATTGTAATAATAGTTTAAATCCACCACTGTATAAGGTTTAATTTTTATGTTTAATGGAGTATATCATACTAAGGCATCTCTATACTTTACAACAATTAAAGTTAACAAGAAATATACAATAAAATGTACATAGTAAAAATCACTACTATATCGAATAACTATCATACGTAACATAGCTTAAATATCGTAATCTGAGAGATTTATCAGTGAACAGAACTCACAAGAAATGATCTAGCAAAAGGATGTGTCTGAAGACTCTATTTAAAGCCATCAGGTTTATCAGGAAGTCTTATAAAGTGTGGAAGTTCATTACACAATGTGGAACCTACTACAGGAACGACTTGTCACCATAAGAAACTGTTCGGCATTTGGAACAGCGAGTTGTTGTGGTCCTGTTGCATGACATTCTCTAGAGAGTCAATTAAACTACTTAGATAGAGTGAACTTTAAAAAAAATCCTTACTTCTTGAGATTTGGTTAGAATTGTTAAATATGTCTCGTTATATTTGAAGATTTCATATAATTAACGTTTGCTCTGATATCGAATAAGATATCAGATAATTTTAGATGTTGAAAATATCTGACGCATACAGTAAGTATATTTTCTTTTGAAAATATATCTATATCTATTGCTATTAGTTGTAGTTGCCATTTGATAGTGCTGATTGCATCTGAAGTAGATTTAATAATTAACTTTCAATGCCATGATGTTTGCATTCAATTCTGTCAGCACTCGGTCTTTAAAAAGTAAATCCCCATCAAGTACTGAATGAGCTCGATGATACATAACAATAATAAGAACAATTAGAGTACTACAGTCATCAATGACAACATCGAGCACTATTGAGACAAAATCAAGCCGGCGAGCAAAAAGAAACTCCAAAAACGGTGCAAATTCCAAAATTCATAAATTCAGTCCAAAGTAAAGGGATTTAATTACATAACCTCGTTCTGACGTGAGCGCTCTATCATTTCTCTAAACAATACCCAAATATCAATATTATAAATATTAATACAATAAAAAGGGTGTAAACATTAAATAGTCCAATCTCATTTACAAATCCTTTCAATTATAAGTGAAATTACACTCCTACCTTCTCAACCGGGAATTGCATCTACGAGAGTTCAATTAACATCGAGCTAGGTGACTTAAAATTGTATAAATATACCTGTTATTATACATGCACAATCTTATATTGCATCATATACATGATATCATAAAATCTGCTCGATATAACGTAATATATTTCTTAATTTCTGTTCACTTATGACAGTTCTAAGGAGGGAAGTACTCGTAATTATACAGTGACGCTTGAGCACTAATTGCTAATTGCATCCAAAATCTATTTTCAAGGATCTGTCCGTGAGTATGACATTTAATGGAATAACGAAAGTGCCTCTTTACTACATGTGCACCTAAGCACTCTCACTTTCGCATTTGACTGTAATGATTTCTATTTATTTCTCACTCAGTTAATTAGAGTATATCATAACATTCCAATGGATCTAAGATACAAAATGGATGACTTCGCAGAAGAACTTAAATTTATATTTACATGTATATATGCATATGCATAAGTATATATATATATATATATTTATATATATATATATAACACTTGCTATACGTAATTTTTTTAGCACAACAATTTCAGACTCTGTGCTTCTATACCACCCAGTACTTAGAATACTGCACCTCCGCCTATGCCAAATCCACCTTTGTTTTTCCAATTTTAAACCAGCTTCTTAAAAAGTATCTTCAAGAGCAGCCACCAAGGTTTATATCAATCTCTCTCTTTCTATCTCTCTCACTCTTAGTACATTGGTTACTGGCATATATATACATATATATATATATGCCAGTATGTATATATATATATATATATATATGTATATATATATATATATATATATTACATGTAAATCCTACACTATTCGCTCTCTCCCGCTTTCCTCTTCATGTACATATATGAGTGGATCTTGAAATCATCTAACATTTCTAATCTCGGCCTGCCTATTCCTCTATTTCTTTCCATTCTACCTTCAATGTCTATATTCTCTTTTAGTAGTCTTCTCCCTACCCTTAATGTGTCCTATCCAACTTTTTTCATATTTCTTATTGCATTTATCAACATAATATTTCTATGAATTTAAATGATTAAATAACAGAAATTTTCCTAAATAACCTGAGTGTAATATCTCATCAATTGCATATCACATTTTACATATTGCATTAGGTAATTGTCCATGTGCACAATAAATAATATTTCTACATTATAATATACTTTGACAGATAATGTTATTGCAATTAAATTGACTTATTTTAAAATACATAATATTTATTTTAATATATTGATACTTATTCGAAACCTTTAGCCTAATTCTCAATTTAATATTCATAAAGTTATTGTCTTTTGCTGTGAACAACTATTAATACTCATATTGGAATTTTTTTCGTTGAAAAGCTACTTCTAATGTTTTTCCGATACCTCTGGTGCGAATTTTTTTGTCATTTCTTTCATTATAAATGTATTTATAAGTAATAATTAGGCACTTAAAATGTGAATTAACAGGAATTTGGTTCTAATTCCTGACTTCTGTAGTTAAAGATTTGAAGCTAACTACCCTAGGCCCATAGATCTTAGCATCCAAACCATACAAAGCGAAACATTATTAACAGGAAATTAAGCTTTAGTACACCTTTCTAGCAGTTTAAATATCACCTTAATGTTGCTTAGATAGTAAGCAAATAATAATTTTAAATTATCATCCTTGATTATTCGTGTCATAACGCAATACCGTACTAGTCAGAAATTAGCTAATTTTAGTGCAATATTATTTTCAAAACAAAATAATAAATAATGGAAAAAAATACTAAAATAATACTACATAGAATATTATTGAATAAGTATAATTTTTAATTCATCCGTTTTGCATATCATAGATGTATTTATAAGCTCACTTGTTAGAGAATTAAACCAGTGAGAGTTTATCTTACCATCGTAAGGTGCATTTGAATAATTTTGTTGACTTTACTTACTGCCTACTAAAGTGCATTTTCTACATTAAGCAATTCGAAGTCATTGGCTGAGCTTAACGGTAACATTGGCCTCTTCATGAACACTAGATATTCAAAATGTTCACTTCTTTTGTGAATGAGTTAGTAATAGGTAACTAATCGTGCATTTAAACTAATAAAACATTTTGAAGACAGCAGAGATTATGACTGCGGCTAAAGTTGAAACGGACTTCGCTGTGGTTATCTCGACAGAATTGCAGAGACTTGTGGCACAGGAACATTTCTTAGCCACCTGACCGGCGTCTGTGTTCACACATGACTCGTCGATTGCGATGTTTCTCGTGCAGCCCCTTGTGTAAGTCAGGATCCGATCTGTCAGATATAAACAATATTAGCTAAATACTAGTAATTCGTTAAGAATATAATATGAATTGTTTTCATAACTGAATAATATACTAGATTTATTATAATTAATATTGCAACATCTCTTTATTAATATTAATTATATGCTAATAATATATATATTTATGAAACTAATATATATATATATACATGTATATATATATATATATATATGTATATATATATATATATATATATATATATGATTATGTTTATTTAATTATCAGCCACTGTACGTGATTTAGAAGTGGGCAGTTTTAGTGTGAAAGTTAGAAGTGAAATTTTGGCACATAATGTTGATAACGTTATATCAATAGTTTCTACTGCAAAGCGATGTAGCCGTGAACATCTTAGGTGTCTTTTTAGGTTGACACTTCCTGAAGGAAAGACAATATGTGGAGATGTGGAATATTCATAGGTTCGACAACTACCGAAGCGTAAACCTTTTCCTGAATCTAGCCATAAAGAGGTTCACCGGCTCTTCAACAAAAAGGAGTATGAGGCTAAAACGGCAATAAATGATAAAGTTGCAGACCCAAAGAAAGAATATTATCCAAAGGGTACTGCAGAGAATTATTCTGTTGAACCATATATGTCATATTTTTATAACTAAGTGACATAGGACAAATTGCTTAGAATTGCGTTAACATCAATATTTATTAATATCTCAAAAATTTACGGGAGAGCGTTTTCAATTATCGAAAACTTACTTGCTTTTGTACATTCCGATTCCTCACATATGATTTCTATAGCAAGTTATGATAAGACCTCAATCAGGCTCTCTGTACAGTAGTAGTGCATGAAGAAGATTTTGTTTTTCTTAAATTTGATATATTATTTTAATTTCTTTAAATCTGACTGTCAAGAAGTTCGTAAATCTCACAGCCTACCTTGAGAATCAGCCACTGTCTTGTAGCAAGCGCTGCAGCCTCTGACGGTCTTTACGTACACGGATTCAGGATTCACTGTTGACCCGCACCCATTGTCGAAGTAGGCAGAGCTTTGACACTCGTAGCAGTCGAGTGAAGTTGGTACGGCCACCGGCTGGCTGTTACAGTTGTCGGTGTTGTTGCAGTAGCAGGTGGTTGTTAGGGAATTAGCGGAGGTTGTTGTGCAGTAGTTCGTGTCAGTAACTGAAACCCCGGAACGGGATATGGTAGTGTATCCTAGTTATTTCATATACAAAACCAATTTAAAATGTTAGAGTGAGATAAAAATAAATATTTTTATTTAAATGTTCTAACAAGCATAACATTATAAATCAGATTTCGGCGAAGACTGCTTTAGTATATTTCATTAGTGTTTATTTCAAAGCAATTGATTGATTGACTGATTTTTTTTCTCTTAAACTGTAGAGGACCATAAATTTGGTCATCCAAGATGAGACCTAAACTTGGTCATATTTAATTGACCTAAACTAGTTCATTTTTAACTAACCTAAACTTGGTCGTTTTTAACTGACCTAAACTTAGTCAGTTATGATGACCTAAGATTAGTCTTCCAATATTCCATAAGGGATATTGCGCATTGAGTAGTATAGTATTTGTTGCTATATTTCGCTTATTTATGAAATTACAATTACCTTCACTACTTTGAAATCTTGACATGCATCCTGCTGGCGCATCGACAGGTTTTAAACCTGTGACCTTCGCGCAGGAGGAGCCAGTTGGATAGCTGCTTTCCAAACCATTGCTATCAATGGTACTACTGCATTCATAGCATGTGCGGGCAGCTGAGTACTGAAGCGTGATAGCAATCAGAAAGAGAGTTGAGAGCTGCATGTTCCTCATCTTGTCTATCTGTGAGATATTACAGAAATACATTAAGTTAAAGCAGCTATAGAAATACATTAAGTTATAGCAATTATAGAAATACATTAAGTTAAAGCCAATACGATTACGATAGAAAGTAAAACTATAATCATATGTGTTATTCGATTTGTCTTCTTGAATTTGTTACATGAGAATTGGCTTTTAAACGTTGGATCAGTGAAATCTAAGACTTGCCTATAAGTTTTAATCGAAAGTAGCACATGAAATTTTGAAGCAAAATTAATACATAGTTTTTTTTCAATTTGAATTTAAAGTATTAACTGTTTTTAATTATGTAGAGTATAAACATATATAAATAGTGAAAGTGGGCCTTTCACTATATATATGTGATGGGGGGCGTCCCTGACATCATCCTTGTATGAGGAAACGGACGTTAAACATTTATTATTATTATTATTATTATTATTATATCATCATCATCATAATATTACCTTAAATCCCAGTTTAAATTTTGCTATATATATATATATATATATATATATATATATATATCTTAGTGCACTGCCTACTGGCAGGTCCATGGTATATAACGCCTCCACTCTTCTCGTTCTCTGTCTTCTGTATTAAATATATATATATATATATATATATAAAGTATATTTGGGATCTGTAGTAGAGGATAATGACAAGTCGGAGAAGGAGGTTACTAGTAGGATTCAGGCCGGATTGACTAAGAGGAGGGCAGCTAGTGGTGTGTTGTGAGATAGGATAATCCCACTAAGACTGAAAGGCACATTTTTTAGTTCTGTGAATACAGAAATGATAAACAGAATAATAATAATGGTAATAATAATATACAAATATTATTATTATATTATTATATTATTAAGTGATATTATATTATAATGATATATTATAATTATTATATTATTAAATGATATTATATTATAATGATATACAGTAATGATGTATGGCTCGGAATGTTGGGCACTAGAAAGGGAACATTTGCAGCGTTTGCAAGACGCAGAAATGAGAATGTTGCGTCTCATGTGTGGAAGAACTAGGAAGGATAGAATGGAAAATGAATATGTCAGAATGAATTTGAATGTTGAGGGGATCGGGGATAGGTTGGCTAAGTCGAGATTGAGATGGTATGGGCATATTGATGAGAAAGGAAGATGATGATGTAGTAAAGAGAGTTTTGATGGAAGAACTGGATGTGACGCTAGAGAGAGGTAAATCACAATTGACGTATGATGCGGTATTTAAGAAGGACATGAAAAATAAGGGATTGACTGATGATATGGTGTGGGACAGGGAGGACTGCAGAAATTCTATTCGTATCCCGAGACTGGTTAAACTGGGATTTAAGGGAATATTATGATGATGACGATATAATAATAATAACAAAGTTTAACATCCGTTTCCTCATACAAGGATGATGTCAGGGACGTTCCCCCATCATATATATATATATATATATATATATATATATATATATATATATATTAGTGAAATGCCTACTGGCAGGTCCATGGTAAATAACGCCTCTACTCTTCTCTGTCTTCCGCTTTCCACTTAATTTCCACTTATGCGTAGGTCTAAAAATCATTTAACTTACCTAATCTCGGCCTTTCCCTTGCCTCTTTTTACTTCCATTCTACCTTCTATGACCTCTTTTAATGGACTTACCTCTATGAATGTGTTCTATCAAAAGCTTCTTCCTATTTCTTCATATATTTATCAGCTGCCTATCTGTGCCAACTCTCTCCAGAACTTACTCTTTTGCATCCTTTTGTGTCCAGCTAATCTACTCCATTCTTCTCCAAATCCACATTTCCAATGCCTCCCGTTTCCTAATATCTTCCTTCCTTAAGGTCCATATTTCACATCTATACAATAGCGTGATCCAAACCAAAGTTTTCACTATCTTTATCTTTGTGTCTTTCTTTAGACTTTTTCTTAAAGGTACTTTCCTATAACCAAAGGCCGTTTTTGCTTGTGCAATCTTTCTGCATATTTCAGTCTCACATTTCCCGTCATCGGTTATAGTATGACCGAAATATTTGAAACTCATTACCTGTTCCCATTTCGTACCACTTTTTGTTATATTAAATTCACATCTATTATTGAACACTCTCATAACCTTGGTCTTTTTAATATGTATCACATTTTTGATAACTATCAATTTACAGTTGCGTGCAGATATATTGCAGATATATTTAATTCTTTTAATTTTTAATAATAGTTATTTTCAATGCTTAATATATTAATACAATATTCTAAATCATTAAAGTTATCATTAAAGAAAACACTTGTTTAATAAAAAATAATTCTTTATAAGGAATATTTTTTCGCAAAATAAATGAGAATTTAAAATAAGTTTGACTGAATACTTGCCACAGGGTCTTTCAATTGTCTGCAGGTCAAGAGAGATAACTTTATTGCTGGTGATAGTTATTTAGCAACAGTTACAGAGTTGATCGTCGAAAGTGATATGAAGGCGCTAGAGCAATATGACAGTAAATGACTTGATTATATAGGCACTTCTCGCTATTGAAATCTCCTCCTTATCAGTTTTTGAACAATGTGCCCTTCGCAAATCAGCAACAAAAAGCCGGATGTGTAATCTCCATGGTTACATTTTGAAGTAGTTACAGTATTAAACCTACGCAAAATTAATTTAGCAATTGAAAATAAAGCTACACAAATGGCCCATATGTTAGTTGTTAGAGTAATTACATATTGTAATTTCAATATGTTCACAATATTTGTTTTTACTCTTTTGCTAATTTTGTTTACCACACGACAATTTCTTGGAATTGTACAATTTTGAGAAATGCACTTAGCAGCTAAATAAACTTTTTATAATTCCATATGCGCATACTAACTTTTATACAAATTGAATCAGGATCAGACAATACTGAACCGGCTCTCAATTTTAAATTTGCATGATGACAATGCGTGGCAAGATGTAGGCCACTCTTCCGTAACTAGAGTAATTGAATGAAGCCGGCGGCGAAGTCGGTAAGATACTCGACCGCGGATAAGTATTAGTAAGTATTAGAGTGCATCAGTCATCAATGACAACATCGAGTACTATTGAGACAAAATCAAGTCGGCATGCAAAAAGAAGGTCTAAAAAGGGTGCAAATTCCAAAGTATGAAAATCAGTCAAAAGTAAACTACTTAAGTAACTGAACCAAGGAGCTGAATCACCAATAGAAACTAAATAAATAAAGGTTTAACGTCCGTTTACTCATCCAGGGATGATGTCAGGGACGTCCCCAACAGCACACATCACTACAGATCAATTCACCCAGACAAATCTGCGAACGAAATGTGCTGAGGAGAAGTAAGGTCCTAAACAAAAGCCAGTCCGGTGATCAAAAAATGGTCAAGGTAGATTGATTATGTCTATGGTGGGAAAAGGTAAGTATTAAGCTTGCTAGAGAATGTTGAAAGAGAAGAACAGGAGCGAAGATTAGCAGGTAAAGAGTTCCAGATTGTGGGTGCTGCGTAAGAAAATGAACGTCTGCCCAATGACGTGAGAATATTTGGAACTGAGAGAAGATTGGCATCGGTGAACGAAGTGCATGTGAGGGACGATAGGGAAGAAGAATTTCAGATAAGTAAGAAGGCTTGCCAAATCGCAGAGTTTTGAAAGTTAATAGAGCTATTTTATATTTTATGCGTTGATTAGCACGGAGCCAATGAAGATTGCGAGGTAGAGAAAGAGAGCGAAATTGAAGTCGAGACGACTTACAAACAACACGTGCAAGAGAATTTTGGACGTGCTGGAATTCTGCGTAGAATTAAAATAGAAAATGGAACCACAATATACTGTAGAGGTACATAACCTCAGAAGTGAATAACTGAGCTGAAACAATAACTGAATTGCTTAAGTACAATTCAGAACCGAAAATCAAAACTGGACCATTAAACTGAACCTCATAACTTAACCAGAGAACTGAACCACAGAATTGCGCCACCTAACCTAACCACAGAACTGAAATACAGAATTGAACCATAAAACCTGACCATAGAACTAAACCACAGAATTGAACCACATTCTCTAACCGTACAACTGAACCACTGAATTAAACCATATAACATAGCCAAACCGATCAAAGAATATGAACCATATAACCACAAAGCTGAACAAAATAATGAAACCAATGAGTTATACCCAAAGCTGAGCCGCTAAACCGCTCAGAGATCTGAATCAATGATTATATTACAGAGTTAGCAGCATAGTTGAACCATAAATTTGAGATTTTCATGCGTAAAAATAGCAGAATATTAATTTCACAAGTGTCTCAAATACATCGACCATCACCATTATCATCGTCTTTCATTGAATGTCAGTTTAACTAGGGTCGGTACTTAGAATTTTGTTTGCAATTTCTTGAGCCAGGACCCTCACCAACCGAATGCCCTTTATAACGTTGCTTTGGATCTTCGCGCTTTGTCGTCTTTAACGACACATGCTGACCACGTTCGGTCTATTCTTCAGCTACTCAGATACAACACGGGTTTCATAAACATATCTAACAATTAGAATGAATGGCCTCATTAGGAATTTCGAGTGGAATATTGTTTTTGTCTAGCATTATTAGTTCAAGATAAGGAAAAACAGGTTCAAACACGAGTATATGTATATTAGATAACTCATGTGAATATTGCGAGGCAGATTAATCAACTTTTAAAATAACGTTTATAACAAATTATAAATGCAATATTGCTAGATTTGTGTTGCACACATATTCTCTACTGATGCCATCTAAGATTTGAAAGTCCAGTAGTAGGATACGAAAATTTATCTTTGAAGTTTTAAATTGTGTAATTTTGATTTATGTAGTTTTAATGTAATTTAATAATAATTAGGTATCATTAGGTATCTATTTGTTGTAATTTATTGACGCCATTTTCTGTACATGATAGACTGTGATTTAAAAATAATAATAATAATTCATCGCAAAGTTTGGAGTTGCATACTGTGATTACCAATACTGAATTTAATAAAATATAAAAAAGTAGAATATTGTAGTTATATATGGTATTTGTAAAGTTAGATAAAGAGAAATGCGAAATATTTGGTAAGAAAATATAACAAGACTATATAGCAGTATAATGTATGTTAGCGTAGAGTAAATGAGGTAGATATCTCACCAAATGAAAAGACGAAAAACAATCCTAAGTCGCCCTGTTATTCCAGCATAGTGAGTCAAAGAATTCCACAATTCAAGAAGAACTCTACCACCAATTCCTCTTATTCTGAAGCTATTAGCAATAAATTAGTTGGAAATGGAAAATCCGGAGTCTTAAAAGCTGCAATTCGCACCGACACTAATGCAGAGAAAGTTTTTGGAATTTATAACGTTGATAACAGCTTCAGTACTGAGAACATACGAGCTCACTGTAAGAATCATAACGTCAAAGTCTTGTTCTGTTTCGACGTGAGTAAATCAAACCACAAATCTCGTACTTTCAAACTTGCAACAAGTAAAATCAATGAGCAGACAATTCTACAAAAATCAACATGGCCTACCGGAATCGTTGTGAAACCGTGGATTTATAAGCCTTTTGATATTAGTGAAACTCAAACGACAAATTCTCGTTCTCAAACAGTAAGTTCTGATCTTCCTGCAAAGAATGTTGTAATCTTAGCAAAAGCTGTAAGAATATCTGATGACTCTGTCAATCTAATCGAATTGGATACCACAGATGATAACATCTTTGCCGAGGCTGTGATGCCTGCTAACGATGACTCAACTACTAGTAAGGAAATGCAGAATTCCAATACTTAAAGATGGCGGTAAATAAATTTTATAATTTAAGAGAAAAGTTAAGCTTAACGACATTTAATATGCATGGATTCAATCAGGGAATAACCATGCTAAATTCGTTATGTTGTAAATATATGGAAAGTGTTATTTTTATTCAAGAGCATTGGTTGACTCCGGATCAACTAAGCTATTTCAATCCATTCAATGATAGGTACATGATCTATACTCACTCGTCAATGAAGAACTGTTTAAATAACGGGATTTTACGTGGCAGACCCTTTCAAGGTCTAGCGATTCTCATTAATAAAGAATTTTATAAATTATTTAAATCTGTTTCTGTGATAGCATGTGAAAATCGATACATGATAGTTGCACTGGACAATCTGTTGTTAATTAACGTGTATCTCCCTAGTTTTAAAACATCCTTGGAACGTAATGAGCTTGAATTCACTTTTAACAAATTGGAAGCAGAATTAACTGGTGTGTACTATAGTCATGTAATTGTAGGTGGTGACGTGAATTGTGATGTACGAAAGGGCTCCTCACACTCTAAATTCATCAATAGCACTTTTAGAAAATTGGGTTTAACACTTTGTAACGAATATTTAAAATGTCCGAGTGAAGTTGAATTTACATTTGCTGTTGAACATCGTAATTTATACTCGTGCATTGATCATTTTTATATTATTAGTGTATTTTAAATCATGCAGTTTCTTTGCATACAATTAATGACTTTGATAATCGGTCGGATCACTTGCCATTAACTCTAACGTTGAATGGAGAGTTCGTTAAATCTTGTGCTGCAAACAATGTTAAATGTAAAATTTTAAAAAATGATTGTAAGTCAAATCAAATTGAAAATTTTCTAAATTGGAAATCCACGGGCAAAAGAGAATATCATGAATTAACTGGTCAAAATCTTCAGTCTTTATATAATCTTCTCGGTGTAAGTGACATTAGAACGCTGCTAAAGGAAAAACAATACTTGTTAAATCAACGGATTATTAATGATATTTATGAAGAAATAGTCGCAATTTTGGTTAATGCAGCTATTGATACCGTTAAAACTAAATGCAAAGAAGGTGTACAAAAATTTTGGTGGAATAGTGAACTGACTAATATAAAGAATTCTTCTATCTTGCATTTTACCAATTGGAAGCTGGCTGGACGTCCTATGGCTGGTCCATTATATGAAGCCAAAAATGAAGCGCATAAGAAATATAGAAAGGCTGTTAATCAAGCCAAAACTGATTCTAACATGTCAGTTTTTAAAAAACTGGAGAATAGAAATAACAATAGAAATAACTCTTTTAGAAATAACAATAATAAATTTTGGAGATGTTGGCAGGGTTTTTTCAGCAAAAGAGACCCTGCCAAAATAATGAAAATAGATGGTTTAGAAGACCCCGACCAAATCGCTAATCATTTAGCCTCGAGTTTTGAAAAAGCATGTTTGCCTAATTCTGTCTCAAAACATAATAATTTCAAAAATGAATATTTAAAGAATAAGGCTAGTAATTCAACAATAGATAATGATTGCCTCATTGATGACTTGTTGGTGCATAAAGCTATTAACAACTCAGGGCTAAACAAATCGCCTGGTATTGATGGTTTATCTACTATTTGCGCACGGTTCAATTTTCTCAATTCTTCGATCTTTATTTAACATTGTGATGCACACAGGAATAGTCCCCGATGCTTCTGGTGTGGGAAAAACTATACCAATTCCGAAATTTAAAGGATACAATAAGAATGTCAGAGCTGATGATTTCAGAGGTATAACTATATGTCCAATTATTTCTAAAATTTTTGAGAAATGTCTACAAAAATTTATTGCCGTTGAAACTTCGACTAGGCAGTTTGGATTCAAAAAGAATGTTGGTTGCATAAATGCTATTCATACTGTAAAGAAAGTTGTTAATTATTTCAATAATAGAAATAGTACTGTCAATATTGGAGTAATAGACTTATGTAAGGCGTTCGATAAATGTAATGTGTATGGTATACTTCATTTACTTCAACGAAGAAAGGTTAATAAAAATGTAATAAATATACTCGAAAATTGGTTTACGAAAAGTGGAACTTCTGTTAATTGGACTGGATATGTTTCTCGATATATTCCTCTTTTGTCTGGGGTTAAGCAAGGTGGAACACTGTCGCCCATTCTATTTGCACTTTTTGTAGACAACGTCTTGGATATACTGGACCAGTCAAGCTATGGTTGTCGAATAAATTTCCGTTGCTGTAATAGTTACATGTACGCAGACGATTTAATTTTACTTAGCATCTCTGTAAGTGACTTACAGAAATTATTTGATATCTGTGACAGGGAATTTGATAAGTTAGATCTCCCCATTAACATTTCTAAATGTCATTGTATGCGAATTGGACCACGATATAAGGCTGCTTGTAAGCTTTTGAACATAAGAATAGAGCCTATTAGCCGGATTGATAAAATAAAATACCTTGGACTAACGATTGTATGTGCAAAATATTTCAAATGTGAATGGCACGAAACCAGAGGAAAATTTTACACCTCGGCTAACATTATATTGGGCAGACTGGGAACGAAAGCTTCAATCGATGTTCTCTTAAAGCTAATTCGTATGCAGGCAGTGCCAGTTCTACTTTATGGTATTCCAGCTGTACAACTGAATTAATCAGAAATCGAAAGCTTTTCTAAGGCGTACAACAGTGTCTTCTCAAAGATTTTCCGTACATTTGATAAAAATAAAATTTTATATTGTCAGTGGTGTTGAGGTTTTTTGCCATTTGATTTATTATGTGAATATCATAGGTTTACATTCCTGCATAATTTAATAATTAATGATAAGTTAAGTGCCAAGCAACATTTGGACTCTCCCGATTACAATGATTATTTAAAAATTAAAAGTAAATTTGCCATATATAGCAATGACTCTTTGTCGACTATTCGTTATAAATTCTGGCGCTATTTTAAAAATGCTCTGTTTTAACTACTCTGCAGTTTGTGAAGAATTGAAATTGTTTAACTTTTATGTGCACTTTTTTATATGTATTCTGTTGTGGCACGTTGTGCAATGTAATTGTATCTGTGCGTGTTTTCTGCCAAGAATTGGTGAATAAAAGATTATATTACACTGGATGTATTTGTTGACTCGGAAGACATTATTTTAAACGCGAAACATAATTTTACTATAGCAATATTATGAAGACATTATTTGATTTTGAATATATGAAATTTTGTTTGACTCAGGAGAAATTATTTTTGGATTCCTTAAAGGTAGTAAATAACTTATATTTTTATAGCTCTATGTCTATTTTTAAATTTATTATCTACAAGTCGTTAATTTCTGAGGCTAGGTTTCGGAAATAGTCGCTGTATGTAGGCTTAAACGGACCGGCACCGTTTATGATCTTTTCTCATCTCTACAGCACATGTTTTTTCAGATCGTTTTGAGTTAATCGATTTGTTGTGACATGTGATAGGGGAATGTCCCTGTCATCATCCTTGCATAAGGAAAAGGACGTTAAACCTTTAATATTAGTAGTATTTTAAGTCTGAGTGAAAATATGATAAGATAGGCTACCTTTCTCTACCTCATTCTGTCAAACTGCGCTTCGCTTCTGATATAGTCTCTGAACGATAGGCCTGCAAACATAACTAAAGTATTTAATGTGTGGAACTGTTTAAAATAAATTCTGGAGAATTCAGCGTGAAATTGGGTGCATATTAATTATTTCAAATATAGTATTATACAGTCTATACAAATTGAGTACCATTTCATTTTGGCACAATATATAAATAGGCCTATAAACCTTCAATCATACCAAGCTTGAACGTGGCTATATGGGTACAAGGTTATACTATTCAAGTAGTTGGCTCAGAGTTAATATTAAAAATTATGTAATTCGACTTGTTGGTATTATCATACACAATCAAATTATATTGTTAAATTTGATCCAGCTTGTCCTTATCAATTTAATATCAAAATCAGAAAATGATGCATATAAATATAGGTATTGGTATAAAGTAAATAGAGGCCTATGCAGTTATTTTGAGGCTGTTTGTAAACTGGCGTTCTTATTTTATGTTCGAGCAAATAATTATCAATCTATTTCTTATCTAATGGAATTTGCTCAAATATGATATACAATTACTCTTATGTGCGAATATATTGATTATCAGGAAGTCGGCTCCGATATAAGTAGCTAATTTAGTTATTAGTACTGATTTGATAATAACTGAATGAACTTTGAAATGAATAAACACCGCTGATAAGTTTCGATAGTAAAGACTTTATAAATGAACTGCTCATCGATATCAACGCATTCAACCTTTGCAGTAGTTGTCTCTATCTAAGCAGGATGTAAGTCTCATTAAGGAGGGCCAATTCGAATGTATTGTTGAGGAGATTACAAGAAATACGGATGTTTAGGTTTTTCTGAAGAGGCACTATTTACACACATTTTATTATTCAGCTGTTGAAGAGATAGGAGTGTAATTTACATGAACACTTGGAATTATTCACTTTAAAGTCACAAATGTAGACCTCAAAATAGACATAGTTGCATTTATTCCAACATATGAAACACTTTTTGAGTAAAATCGTTTGAAACAACGATATTATTATGAAATGTTTTATCTTTGTGACAGTCGTGAACCACCAATTTGACACAAAACTCCCCGCAGTGGAATAAAATACAATAGACATCAAAGTTTCTGTCGCTTTATTTACATACATTTATTTACATTTTTATATCAACCATTTCTGTAGCAGTTGATCTGCCGGTGAATGATGGTCTTCGAGACTGCTTTTGCCAGTAACCGATACAGTTTTCATCATCCTCATGTCACTGATTAAGCTGTACATGCTTCTCTTTGCTCTCTGGTACAAGTAATTTTCCAGTAGACAGATGGTACGTCTATTTACTGTTTCCCCTAGGATTGGAACCCGTATCATTTGCTTCTTAGGCAAACACTCTCATCATTGACCCGTATCCCTCTACTGAGCCGAAGACGTTGCTATTTGCACCAAACAGTGCATTTACATGTACATACTTGTGCAATTCAAATGCTAACGGAACATGTAAATACATGTATATGTATTCTCGATAACTCAAGAATAAGATATCGACTAGTTGCGAATCTTTATTGTTAATAAAAAATAATGTAAAAATTGACATATGCGCTTATTTTAATATACAAGTGATTTTCTTGTCTGGTGTCTATAGTGTTGAAGATATTGTAAGAATATAATAATTATTAGAAATGTATCATTTCATGAGCACTACAACGTTCGTTTTGTGTAAATAGGCCTATGCACTAGTTATTCACACGGATGTGATTGGAACACAACACTCTGAATTAAAAGGTATAGTAATATTGCAATATTCGTACAACAATATACTATCTAGCATTGTTGAGTATTTGAATAAAAAGAAACTAATTAAGGTGTAACAAACAGAGGACCTAACTGTATAAGTATTTCACAGAGAAGGATTTGTAAAGGAAATTTTACGGTAGAACATAAATAGAAAGAGTGTATACAATTTTTAAAAGAAATAATCATAGTGAATCCGTATTATGAAAAGAATAAATAACAATAATTAAAATGTCAGTATCTTAATAGGGGATTGATTGATGATATAGGGGATTGACTTATGATATTGTTTGGGACAGAGATGACTGGAGAAAGTCTATTCGTATCCCGACCCTGGTTAAATTGGAATTTAAGGGAAGATGATGATAATGATGATGATGACTAAAATATAAGTATCTCCCATTCGCCATCTACACATTATCATTAAAAGTACTTTTGGATTTAAGAAAATACTTATCATTCATATTATTTATTATAAACAACAAAATTGAAGTATATGTTTTACTTTTTATCAATAATAAATAAAATTGGAATAGTATTTTGAAATATGCGTGCAAATTTAGGAAATCTAAGTGGAATAAGCAATCAACTAACAAATAGTTTTCGCTTACTACCTTGTCATTTACATGTATATGTACACATATAGTTAATATTATGAATATTATTCTAAAACTAACTATTATATATTAATATTATTTTAAAATACCAAAATTTGATTTACATAAAAATATTTTGAATGATTTTTTGACTTCTTGTTGTTAAAATATATTTTAAACATATTTATGAAAAGTATTTTGATAATAGCGGCTTATGTTTACAAAAATGGAATTAAAAGTCTACTAATAGTTTAATCTCTATTTGGAATAACTTTCTGAGAGAGCTTATCTAGCATAATCTCAACTGCCTGTTATCGTATCAGCGAGGACTTTTGGACCTTCGATATGAAGTTCTCTATAAGCTTTAATACAATACGATTTTAACGTCCGATTTCTTTCCTTACGCTTATGGTGATGTCTTAGACGTCAAAAGAATCCCCGTTTTAATTAGATATTACGAGACAATCTTCTTGTTATGAAAATGCACTGATTACCATTCATATTAGTTTAAATTAGGCGATTAGAAATGCTCAGTAGTGAACTGCTCAGTAGTGAGCTGGTAAGTAGTGAACTGCTCAGTAGTGAGCTGGTAAGTAGTGAACTGCTCAGTAGTGAGCTGGTAAGTAGTGAACTGCTCAGTAGTGAGCTAGTAAGTAAGCGTTATTTGGCCAAATAACGGCGAGTAGGACAGCTACAATGGCGATGAAGACACTGGGGTAGCTCAAGCTCAAGTTAACCGCACGACTATTATTATTGTTGTTGTTGTTATTGTTATCGTTCATGGTGTTGTTGTTACAGTAGTCAGTGTTGCAGGTGGTGGTGCACACCCTGACGCCCAGAGCTCCTATGCACCCTGTGTTCACCGTCCCGCAGGATCTCATCAAGTCGCCTTCAGCTGTATATAATGAAAAATAGAATGCGTTAAATAATCATTCGATCAATCTATATATAAATGTTCAATTATTCAATAGTTCTATCGTTCGAACTATCAAGCGTTCTATCAATTAGTCTGTCAGTCAATCAGTATATTGATAAATGTTCAATTTTTCAATCGAAGAATCGACCAAACTATCAAGCGTTCTATCATTTAAGCTGTCAGTCAATCGGCGTACTAGTGATCAATCCAATCAGTCAGCGAGTCAATCAGTCTGTCAGGCAGTTTATCGATTAATAAATCAATAACATATAAACAACTCATTATAAAGGTATATATCATTCACAATTGTATAACAATTTCTCTGCCGGGATTTGCTAATGATGAAAAAAGATGTAGTGATATTAAAGATCAGATCTTACAGTGAGATTAAAGATCAGATCTTACAGTGAGATTAGAGATCAGATCTTACAGTGAGATTAAAGATCAGATCTTACAGTGAGATTAGAGATCAGATCTTACAGTGAGATTAAAGATCAGATCTTACAGTGAGATTAGAGATCAGATCTTACAGTGAGATTAAAGATCAGATCTTACAGTGAGATTAGAGATCAGATCTTACAGTGAGATTAAAGATCAGATCTTACAGTGAGATTAAAGATAAAATCTTACCATAAATGTCATAAATAACCGATTCAAATATCAAAATACAGCTAAAATTGTAGAATAGGCTGCTTACATTACCAGCTATTCTTCAAGTTTACTATGCACTAATTATCATCCTTCTTGATGTTGTGGTTGGCACGCAGTTAAAGATTAATTAAAATTAGCTATTAATGCGAATAACATTTTTTCAGTTGAATTCTTATAACGGAGCTTCGGATGCCAGATGATTTAAAGATCCACTCATATGGACACGAAGAGGAAAGCGGACGACAGAGAAGAGTGGATGCGTTATATACCATGGACCTGCAAGTAGAAATGTAATTTCTAATTTTTAAGATCTTAAAAGTTAAAAGTTAAAGTCTCTTTCTCTCCCTCAGTGTCTCTATATAGTTATATTTATGTTTGTTAATGTTCTTTAATAAGAAAAATCAGTTTTCGGTCTTAGAATATAACTTACTCTTAGATAACTTCTTAATCCTCAATATAGTAATTAAGTTCCTTACAATTTATTTCTATTTATTTATAAATATGATAATCCCCGTGTTGTGTCCGATTTGCTTGAAGAATAGACCAACCGGTGACTTCATATGTCGTAGAAGGCGACTAAAGCGCAAAATTCAAACCAACGTCAGAAAGGACATTCGTTTGTTGAGAGCCTAGGCTCCAGAAATTACACAACATTTTCTAAAAAGGAATGGAAGATATTTTGATGATGGTATAGGACAGAGAGGAGTGAAGAATGTCCATTCGTATACAGACTCTAGTTAAACTGGGATAAAGAAACGAAAAAGATGATGATGATTTATAAATATGATACAATACAAACTTTCCAGCAC
Source organism: Enchytraeus crypticus (assembly GCA_905160935.1). Classification (NCBI taxonomy): domain Eukaryota; kingdom Metazoa; phylum Annelida; class Clitellata; order Enchytraeida; family Enchytraeidae; genus Enchytraeus; species Enchytraeus crypticus. Next base: position 1,264,486 of record CAJHZI010000806.1, on the reverse strand, counting down.
ACGATTTGACACATTTTCAACAAATAATCATACTTTAACATTATATTATTTATGGCACATTTAGCTTTATAATGTTATATTTAACTCTGTAGGTCAATGATATAACAAATTCTTACATTGAAAGTATCATGAGAAGAAGGATGATTTTTTAGGCATTGTGCCAGACACATAGAAATGCTACTACTTTACTATTTATTTTAGAATCAAACGTGGACTCTGTCACACAAGAATTTACTTACATGTTATAACAAGTTGGCATCCATCGGGGGCAATCCAACCAGTCTGTTTGATTGTTGACGGGTTTGCAGTTGCCGCCTAGAGTTGCACAGCTGTAGCACTTGATCGACTCGCCAGATGACAGCAGACAAAGGAGGCCGACAGCCGTGGTCAGTGCAGCAGTGTAGGTTAAGAATCTCTAGGATTTCATTGATACGATTGGCTGCCTCGAAGAAAAGTTATAAAGTTATTACAAGATCTGATTAGCTGCTTCAAAGAAGTAAAGAGAATACTGAAATATAATGATTAGTAGTAAAAATGTAACGCCTGTTTTTAGTGAGAATACTTGAGAAAGTAAGCCGTACAGCATTGAGTTACAGTAGTCAAGTTTGGAAGGAACTATTGATTTAGCAAGAATTATGGATGAATTTTTATCAAGATGTGACCGTATCTCTCTGATTTGACATATCTGGAAGAAAGGTGAACGACAGACAGAGTAGAAAAGAGATTTGACTTGGACGTTTTTTATCAAATATGATACCAAGGTTGTTATAAGTATTAGTTACAATAAGAGCGAAATGTTAAATACAGACAGAAGAATTGGTTATTTTAATTTTTTTCCGGGCGGCAATTAAGAGATACCTTGGTTTGGAAAGATCGACAGTGTGACGTTAAAAATCAACTAATAAACTTTTCCAAGAATAGATGAAATATATCGCAATTTCAGATCAGAATCTGAACTTAAATGCGAGATGTACATGTTCAACTGAGTACCATCAGCATTGAAGTGGAAATTATTGGAACATTATCTTAAACGTTCTCTAAATACGATTGAGATATATTAGCGTTTTAATATGCAAGATTCAATGGGATAGAAATACAGAGTTATGCGATAATTGTAGCAAAAAATAAAATAAAATATGATGAGTGTATGTTTTTCTAATTTTGGAACACTCTGAGCTAAAATAAACATAAAAATACACATATCTGCACACTGGGTCAGGAAGCACAGATGCTTGTTTAAGGCTCATTCCCTCCTTCATCTCTATGGTTATCAGTAATCGTTACCTTTTATGGCGCATCGATTGCAGCCGGCGAAGATTTAAGAATAACCTTCCAACATCCTGAGGATATTTTCGTTCGAAGTTGTCAACACTCGGTCTTCCAAAGTGGCCACCCACAAAGTACAAATTATATATATATATATATATATATATATATATATATATATATATATATATATATATATATATGGGTCAAGCAGCAATCAATCTTTTTCAAAGCAGGCCCTAAATATATTTTACCCATTTGAAACGTATAGAATATCTATAGACCTTTGTATAAATCATTGAAGTTAAGAGTCATAACTCGAAGTATATTCGACTTCAGTATATTGCTAAAAACGCAACTAAATTAAAATAGTCTGTTAAACATCGTCTGGTGTTACATAGATACGACATTCTTCATTAAATCGACACAGAATTGAACCCTGACAGTTCACCTGAAAGCAAACAGTAATAAAAAGGAGATTGCATTTTAGCCTAATATTATATAGAAACTTCTGCTAGAATGTTTTTCTAGCTATTCTAGCTAATCGGAAGCTTTTGTTTGTAAGCTTGAAAAAAAGTCTATATATTAGCCCGGCTATTAAACATATTATATTATGGACTAAATTAATTTCAGGATTATTTTTCGTCTAAATTATTTTATAAAATTAATAAGCAGTAATGTATGCCATTCCTGAATGTTATAATCTATACACGTATATCCTTGTACATTTTATATTGCACTATATTGTAATATTGCTGTTTACACGTACATGTATATTGCTGCCTAGAGCCAGTGGCGATGTCAGTAAGACATTCGACTGCGGGTCAGTATGTGCGGGGTTCAAATCCTGGGCTCGTCCGTCACTGATGTTGCTTTCGAGTGAAGATAATGACGTCAACAATAGCATTTTATTAGTTATTTTATGATTGCGTACTTAAGATTTCTATTAAATTTCTCACAAAAGCTAATTACTAAACAAACAAAATGAAAGTAGCATTTGGATGAAATAGTCATGATGAATGTGGAGAAGGTATGAAGGTAATTTAAATGCTTAATAATAAAATATATATCAATACGATAAATATAACTGCAGCATTTTGCTAACATGAGTTTTATAAGAAATAAGATAAATAGTTGTTGCAGTCATATTTTCGAATTCGGAATTACGGAATAACCATTACTTGCAAATAATTATACTTACAGCATTCAAGTAGGTGAGATTAAAATTAAATTTTGCTTTAATTCTTTAGAGTGACTCAATAAAATACATATATTTCCTAATTTACTAACTTACGAGTTCCGTAGTTCTTATCTACAATTAGTTAATATTTTTTCTCATTCTTTCTACAATATTTGGTACAAGCTTAGATCAGTTCGAAATTCGACTGTTTTCGCTAACACTCTGCAACTCAGTAGTCAGAAATGTGGGTTAGGCCTACCTGTTTATTAACTCCCGGATGTTACGACAGATCCCGGGACCAGTGCAAATCGGTCAACATGTGTGTTATAATGTTCAGATTAAATTCACCGGAGGCAATTTATTCCCAAACTATCGGATACATTAAGGTGTGGACAATGTATTGCTATATGGGATCGAATTAACTCGTTAATCGATGGTGTGCTATATATGGAGCATGAAAAGCAGCATGTGAGTAGGACTATGTACCTTGGACCTGCCGCTTGGCAGACTGCCCTCTGGTAGTCCAAGCGGCAGATCCAAGGTACATATTCCTACTCACATAGAGAGAGAGAGAGAATGTTCATTTGCTAGCTTTAACAACGGCTGTAGTAAAACTAATGAAACTTTTCGCGTTTATGGGTTTATGTGTTTATCATTGTGGTAATGATCACTAAATGATGATTATGATGCGCGACAGAAAATTTGAGTGAAAGTGAATTAAATTAATTTAACGAAAGATTTCATATATACAATGGACCTGCCAGTAAGCAATGCACTAAGAGAGAAAAGAGATCCTGAGCAAAAAGAGGTATTTTCTTTCATTTCAATGATTCTCCTTCCGTTGTAGAATGAAGTTACTAACTTTTCGCAGCTTTGATTCTCGAGATTAACTAAACTTTAAATTTGACAGAAGATAGATTTCCAGTATAAACCCGTCAGTCGCATCGAGTACCGAGAGGTCAGAATTATTCCGTATCGGATACGCATGGGCAGCTACATTGCCAGATTCAAATGAGAAATCGAAAAGAGTGAAGTTGTCAAGGCAATAGTTAAACAGAGAAGAATTGAATGTTAATGTGGCTAAAGAGTTAAAAATGTAAAGGAGGTAATCTATTGCCTCTAGCTATTTATTTGTCAGTAAAGTGCATATGGGTCACTGTATTATTATATCTTGATACTATATGTAATTACTATGGCTCTGGCTACAATAATGAATATACTAATTTAGCTGTACTAAATAATTAAAAATTGTATTTGTTTTTACATGTAATTCATTTAATATCGAATTGTTAAATACAGTTCAATTATTTAAAAATAATAATTTCTTATTTAATTTAGTTTAAATGAATTTTAATGATTAATTATAATCTTCGCGCACACTGGGATTTTTTATTAAAATCTGTCAACACTGGATCTTCAAAGGTGGTCACCCAACCGTGCACTAACCGATGTCGACGTAGCTTAACTTCTATTACTGTCGCGCATCAAAACCAAGTCCGAAAATCCAGATATAGGGATGTAGATCCAGTAAACCACATCTACTGGACCCGCTTTGATCCACACTAGCAGCGTCATTGCACTGAATAACCTTTGTGAACCTTTCATTTATATTTCTATCCGATATAATCGCCCACCCTTCTTCCTATTTCTCATTCGGAGTATCGGAGTATATGACCCATATGTACTTATATACTGTATATATATATATATATATATATATATATATATATATACATATATATATATACATATATATATAAATCTATATATATATATATAGATATATACATGTATATATTTATATATGTATACTGTATATATGTATGATATATATAATATATTATGGTTATATATATATATATATATATATATATATATATACTGCATATATATAATGATAATATATTACATATATCATATGATATGTACTTATCATTTATAGAGTATTCATTTTCCAAATTAACTCGTATCACTCTTCCTTAACACAATAATTTTTCTTTTTCAATTTTCATACACACATTTTCTAACTTCATCTTTCGTTCATTGTTCTCACATTCCATGTTCTCACATTAATCCTTCTTGGACACACATCCTCAGCAAGATATATCCGTGAGCAACCCCCAGATGTGTCGACTGGCCTTGGGATTCATAACACCCTCTCTCCATTTAAGGTGGTGCACGGGAATAGTGCATGGCTTTCACTAGTGATGTGATATACAATTATTCCTGGGGTTACTTTGGCCGACCTGGGTCCCCTATGCCTTCTCAGGGTCAACTAACAAGCACTGGCCAGGGACGTCATTACCTGGAAAAAGTATGCTGTTGACTATTTATTTATGTAATCTAGACTTTTCCGGAAGTTAAGATTCCATCCTGTTACTTTTAACAACTGAGTCCCGTGCAATATCGTAAATATCTTGAACGACTTAAATCTAACAACTTTCGACTCAAAATTTAGCCGTCAAGGTTATTATATTACAGTTCATATCACGATCCTCAGGGCAATAAGCAACCAATAAGTACATGCATTAATAGAAAGAAGGCCAGCATGCGAAGCCAATAGTGGAAGTATATCTGCTTTGTTTGGTGGACACTGTAATTCGAAATCAGCGTATACGTAACGAAGACAGCATAAAACATTATCATTACATTTATTCATATTTATTCATCACATTACATTTGTTGAAGAATTAGCGTTGGAGCAGACAAGCATTATATTTAGTAAAATTAATGACAATAAAATATTACGTTTCACAACTTTCACGTTTGTTATGTTATGTTATGTTATGTTTTTGTTTCGCCACTGGCTGCCACTGGCTGGAGCCAGTGGCGAAGTCGGTAAGATACTCGACCGCGGATCAGTTGTTGCGAGTTCAAATCCTGGGCTCGCCCGTCACTGACATCGCTTTCGAGTGAGGAAACTGACGTTAACCTTAGCTGTACCAGCTGTACCTGTTATGTTATGTTATGCTATGTTATGTTATGTTATATTATGTTATGTTATGTTATGTTATGCTATGTTATGTTGTGTTATGTTATGTTGTGTTATGTTATGTTGCAGGTCTACTTCAACGACTGCTTATATGTACCGAAGACACAATCAGCGCCACTGAATTTAACCGAGTCACAGATCTACCACAGACGAATCCTGCTGAGTAGAGCCAGTCCTACTGAGATGAAAGATATGAGCTGGATTCCGGACATGGAAGAGAGAGAGTGGGCGGAGTTACAGAGTTCACTGGAACAGAAGTAGTAGCAGGCATAGATCCCGTCAGACCTGCTGCAGGTTACATGTACGTCTACGTCTTTCTCCTTATCTTTATAACAACCTCTAGATATCCAGGTGTGGTCTGGCGCTAAAAATAGAATTGTATACAATTTCCATGAAAATTTACTAAAATCTAATCATAGAATAGTATATAGTTTTAATATTGGATGTTATCATTGGACAAAGTTGATGCCTGCATATTAAGATAATCGGAAGGCATCCGTGGTTTACAAATCTCTTCAATTTTCATTTTCTTTGAAGGCAACCCAACTACTTACAGACATTTTCTTCTGAGTTAATTATGCAGATTCATGCACTATATTTAAGCGTGCGTATTTATGCATAACATCGTTATGTTATTATGAATATTCTTGCTGGATATTGATGGGAAAGCTAAGCCTCCAAGTAGCTGGATTGCCGGAGCAAGCTACAACTCCCAGCATAGTATATTCATAGTATCATGTATATTCATGCATATACAAACCTCATTATTAGTTATTATTATTATTTTAAACCTTATTCTTATCAATATTCAACACACATAATCCAGAATATTCATGCATGTTTGCAATAATGCTTATTCATGACTGATTGTGAATGGGATAATGGCACAGTATTCCTTTTCTCTTCATTATGTAGTAGATATGTATTGTCGAGCGTAGTTGTGCATATTAGAGAATATTTGCAAACCTGAATGTGACAAAAGGCAAAATGCATTGAGATATAGAGAAAGAGAAGGATAGAAAGAGGGATACAGATAGCTAGTTAGATAGATATATAGATAGAGAGAGAGAAAGAGGGAGAGAGAGAGAGAGAGTATTGTGTACCATTGAAAAATGTACTTAACTGTTAATTCAGACAATATGTAGCCTAATTATATGTGATTATTTGTTCCGGAGTTTTTCATTTGCAAACGAAATGTCCATCCTATTCGGAATGGGTTCTCGATTTTGATTTCGCATGCTGCCAATGCTTGAAGGGGTATCTATCCAAAGCCTCCTATATCCCTCTAGCGGTGATGATCTCAAATGAATTCTTTTCTTGTTCTTTTTATCCGTCATGTGCTAATCCTTAATCATAACGATAAAATTCATACCATGGCTTCACCACGATGGATTCAGAGCATACGAAAATTCAATCACCTGAAAAAGATACCCGTCTGTTTTAGTATGAATCTGTGGCTCTTGAATGCATCGAATAAATCGGCGAACTGTCAACAATATATATATATATATATATATACATGTATATATATATATATATATATATATA